>OY282558.1:438224686-438503074 GCA_958295665.1 Tipula vernalis | reverse complement strand
ATGGAGAAGATTCCAATTTATGAGCTATGGTGTGCGCATAGTATGACGAGAGCAACTATGGCGCAGTTGATAAGTAAGGCGATAATTGTGCGGTAGTATGTTCGAATATTTATATTCCACTTAAAGTAAAACGTGTAATTATTCACAGAATAATATGTTTTATTTATTCGTAGTTTAACATGTATTAAGAATTGAAATTGTATTTGTTCGTCAAGAGACTTTTTGTATTCTGTCAAAACGTTTTTTGTGTTGCCTGTCGTACCTTTTTTAATTAGTGTTACCTGTTGCTCGTTTCGATGTTGGTATGTTGGGGACTTCTACGATGGTGCTGCCACACTACTCCCCTCGTAGTGTTCAGGTTATCGGTAACGGAGAGGAATCTGAACACGACGTCCAGATCTCGATGTGGTTGCGCTTGTTTTTTCATCGTCGTGCTGTTTCTCCATTGGAACCTCGATATGTTGTGTAGGTTGCTCGTTGTCGTGTGATTTCTCCACTGGCACTTCGATAGGCTGATCGTCTAAGGGCAAAAACGCTACTTTTAATCGGTCGATGGAGATTTTTCTTGCCTGGTTATGGATCCGGGACTTCGAAATACTTATCGAATCGTTGCACGACCTCGTATGGTCCGTCGTAGGGTGGCTGAAGTGGACCTTTCACTGCGTCGTTTCGCACAAAAACGTGAGTGCAATCTGTTAACTGCTTCTGCACTGTTCATCATTCGCCTTAGATTTTTCAGAAACTCAGCTTCGTTTTCTGTTGCTGAAACCTCGTGAAAGAATTCGCCCGCGGTAACCGCAGTAACATCCCGTATACCAATTCTGATGGCGTCGCCTTGATGTCTTCTTTGAACGTTGACCTCAACCCTAGTAGTATTGTGGGTAATGCATCAATCCAGTCGTTAGTTTGGTAGCCTTTGAATGTGCTTTTTAGCGTTCGATGCCATCTCTCGATCATCCCATTCAACTGAGGATGGTAAGGCTTCGTCTTAGGATGGTTAATTCCCAAACGTCTCGTTAACTCCCTGAAGATTTCGGACTCAAATTGTTGACCCAAATCTGTGGTGATTCGTGATGGAGTACCAAATCGTGATACCCAGTTTGATACAAACTCTCGTGCGATCGTCTCAGCTGTCATGTCAGACATCGGATAAGCCTCTGGCCATCGCGTATAACGGTCGATACATGTCAAAATGTAACGCTTATCTGAACTGATCGCTAATCGGCCAACGATATCCATATTGACGTGTTGAAATCAGCTATCCGGTACGATGAAATCGAACGCTGGCGTCTTGTTGTGTCGATGAACTTTAGCTCGCTGACACGCTAGACAAGCTCTTACAAAACCGTTGCAATCCTTGTTCATGCTAGGCCAAAAGAACTTTTGTCGTAACAATTTGTTCGTTGCTCTAATGCCTACATGCGCTAAACCGTGAAGTCGGGTTAGTATCAGAGTCCTAAACCTTTTGGGTACAAATGGTCTGATTAACTGGTAGGTTGCATCACAGCACAGTGTTTCATTAGATCCTGGAACGTAGAATATCTCTGCTGACACTCTGTTAACTTTTTTTGAGTAGAAACCCAACGGTTGGATAACTCCTGCTTCATCTTGTTGATGAAGGACCGCGCCTGCTGCCACATCTGATGCGTCGACGTAAAGTGATAATTTGGAATTCGGTTTCGGATGTGCAAGCAATGTTGCGTTTCGTAGAACGCTTTTGCAATTGTGAAATGCGGTTGTTGATTCGTCTGTCCATGGAATCTCGGTCTTGTCATTCTTTTTGTTGCCAACTATTAGTTTCTGCAGTGTCATCTGATTCTCAACGGCGTGTGGTATAAATCTCCTATAAAAATTTATCATGGCCAAGAATCTTTTCAGTTGTTGCGCTGTCTTCGGTTTCGGAAAGTTGTCAATGACTTGTACTTTTTCTGGTAATGGCTTAATACCGTTAGATGTCACCAAATGTCCTAGGAATTGCACCTCTGTTTTACCCCATTGACATTTCGCTGTATTGATGCATAAGCCGTATTCTGATAATCGCTGAAGTACCATCTTAACGTGACATCTATGCTCCGCCGGTGTTTTCGAAGCAATAAAAATATCGTCCAAGGTACGAGAAAACGAAGTTCAATCCTCGTAAAACTTCGTGAATAACCCTTTGAAACGTCTGGCCCGCATGACATAACCCAAAAGTCATGTTTTCGCCGTTTTCGGTATGTCGTTTGGCTCGATCGGGATTTGTTGGTGGGCACGCTGTAAGTCAAGTACCGTGAAAATTTCGGTGCCATCGAGGAAATGAGTAAAATCCCATATAAAACTTATGGGTTAGTTATCTCGTATTGTTTTCGCGTTCAACGCCCTGTAATCTCCGCAATCTCTGAACTCGCCGTTTTTTTTCGGGACCATATGCAGAGGACTTGACCAATTACTTTTGGAAGGGCGAATTATCCCCTGATCCATTAGAAATTGGAATTCATTTTGAGCAGCCTTAAGTTTTTTGGGCGACAGCTTTCGTGCTTTGGCACAGACTGGTTGACCTGTCGTTGTGATGTGGTGAGTCGTCGTACTAACTTTGCCTTTCTTAGTATTCGTGAAGACAGTTACGTCGCGGAATTCGTGCAATAAATCTGCAAACTCGGAATTAATATCATATGTTTTCAAAGTTTGCTCACCTGTCTTTTATTGAACTGCCTTGACTGACAATTCGGTCAAGCTGTCGATCAGCTGACCATTTTTGATGTCCACCAAGAGTTCGAAATGGCGTAAAAAATCAGCTCCGATGATCGATGTAGTAACGCTGCTATAATGAAATCCCAGGTGAAACTTCTTCGTAAACTCAATGAGAGAGTCAGACGTTTGGTGCCATATGTTTTAATTTCGCTACCGTTAGCTGCAAATAGTTTTGCCGCTGCTGGAGGATTTTTCCGTTCGCTGATCGTATAGGCGGAAGCACTGAAACATCCGCGCCTGTGTCGACTAAGAATTTCGACTTTGTTAAATTATCAATAGCAATAAGTCGCGCTATTGTACGACCCGCGTCGCCTGTATTAGGCGACTGGCCTATTAGTTTTTTGGAATGGTTACGTTAGGCGCCTGTCTTTTAGAATAAGTCTCTCGACATTTAGCTGCTTTGTCTCCGTAGGTTTGATGGTACCAACATAATTCATCCTGGCTAGGCGTTCGTGATTGACTACGCGATTGCTGACGATTTTGCGATCGGCCTCGTGATCTGGCCCGTTGTTGCCGGTAATATAAGTTCATCATCTCGATTCGTCTCTCGATATTGCTTACCATCTGTGTCAGTTTTTCCACTTGATTCGTCGCATTTGAAGGCGGCGCTTCTTCATTGACCATAAAAACGGTAGAGGAACCAGCTGCGTCCATGATTCGATCTGCTAATGTCGCCATTGTTTTAAGTGTAACCTCACTCGTTGACAAAATCGCTCGTACTTGTGGTGGATTTTTGCGCCAGCCAGCTTCGTTAACTCGTTCAAAAGGTGTGAAGGTTTCCGATCACCCAGTTCGGCACCTGATAAAAGTTTTCGCATTTTTCGTTGCTCGGAGACACTATATACCTCCAAAACACATTTTTTTAAATTGTCGTATTTTCCTTGACCAGGTGGATTTAAGATGGTCTCCGATACCTGCGCTAATACGTGGCTTTCGACACCGCCCACGATTATGTTAAATTTCGTAGCATCACTTGTCACTTTGCATGTCTCGAATTGCGCCTCTACTTGGGCAAACCAAATTTCGGAGCACTCCACCCAAAATGGTGGCACTTTAATAGACACTCGTACTATTTCACCGCTGTTTGTTTTGTGGACGTTTTTTTTCGTTGTCGTCAGACATATTTTGTTATGAATTGAATCGGTATAAATTGACAAAAAATTAATCGTTATTTCGTGTTTGTCGACCGACAGCAAAAGTATATATCGTTTGATAATTAATACTATTTTATCAACTAACCGATTTCGCTTGCCTATGCTACCGCGTGTTTTTACCGTTACTTGTTTCGTTACCGCGTGTTCGTACTGTATACATTTAATATGCGAAGAAAATGCACTTAAAAATTGCGCACTGTCGAAATCACTCACTATAAAATGTTATTTGATAATTTCACTTGAAAAAATCACATCGTTTAAACGCGTAATTATTCACAATATAATATGTTTTATTTATTCCTAGTTTAACATGTAGTCCCAGGAGCACCGAGCTACGCTCGTTCCGAATTACATTAGCGTTTGTTACACGTTCATGTCACTGAGTTTCACCTCATTCAATTGAGCAATATGTTAGTTCCATTTAGACTGTCGATTTTCCAGAAAAATTTCCGACACTCATGTTTGAATCCCATTCTATACTAAACAAATCCCATTCTATACAATTCATCCCAATTGAAAGGAAATGGTTTAATTCTATTGAAACTAGAATAATATTCATATTCCCATTTTACAATCCCATTTTCATGGTACATACCGAGTTCTATCGAAATCGGTTGAGAAATGGCTTTGGTCCATTGGAATTGGCCATTTTACAGAACCTATACGATCCATATTTGGAACTAATTTATGATCTCTATATAATTCTCAAAAATCACAATTGAACAAATAAAAAAAACAAAACACAATGCAATATCAATAGCAATAACAACAATTAGATTTCCTTTGTTAGAAAATAAAATAAAAATGAAACCCGAACCTCTCCAGAAAGCCTACTAAAATATTTTTCCAAGAAATCAAAATCCATTACAATTGCTTCCTTTCACTAGAAAATTTCCATCTAACCAATTACTATTAACAAAAGAAAATAATAAAAATATGAATTCCCATAGGAGGATCCTCTTAAACGAATTTTACTGAAATAAAACCACCCCAACCAACATTAATAAAAATCAAATAACCGTTTCAGAAACCGGTAGTAAGTTAAAAAGTAAGATAAAACCAAGCAAACAGGGGCTCACCGGACGAGAACTTCCTTAACGTTTTTTTAAGAATCAATACCCGGTGTTATCGCGTTTTGGCACTCGAAAACTCTCTTTCACCAATTATGATCAATAAAAAAATATTCAAAAAAACGAACCCCAGGCCTATTAGAGGACCCACTAAACGACATTTCCCGAAATCAAAGTCCACTGCAAATGTTTCCTAACACTAGAAAATCCCTGCTCACCAATTATTACAAAAATCGTTGAACTTAAAAAATGGACCTCGACCATCCGGAGGACCCTCTAAACATATATTTCCCGAAATCAACACCCATTGCAGACCTTTCAAACCCCTATTTGACTTCAATCAATACCCATGGCGATCGCTTCCTGCCGCTCGAATATCTCTCATTACCAAATGTTTACCAAAATTGTTAAAATGAAAAAAGGAACCCGGATACCACTGAAAGGCCCTAAGCTAATTTTTTTAAACCAAGACCCATTGCAATCTCTGTCTGGCACCCACCCGCTCACAAATTTTTACCAAAAATGTAAAAATTAAAAAAAAGAAGCCCGGTCTCAACTGGAGAACCCCCTAAACGAATTTTCCAAAAATTTATACCCATCACAATCGCTTCGTGGCACTCGAAAACCCTCTTTACCAACTTTTAACAAAATAGTTAAAATTTAAAAAACCCAATTGGATGACACTCTGGAGTGGTAAACATACTTACCAATTTTCAACAAAATCATTAAAACTATAAAAATGGAGTCTGAATTTTCCTGAAATCAAGACCAATGGGGATCACCTTATACCACTTAAAAACACTTCTTACCAATATTTACCAACATCGTGAAAATTACAAAGGAGCCCGAGTTCCACTGAAGAACCCCCTAAACTATTTTTTTCGAAATCAAGACCGGTCACAATTGATTCTTGGCACACGAAAACCCCAGCTTACCAATTTTTACCAAAATCGTAAAAATTAAAAAAAGGCCTGGGCACAAATGGAGAACACCTTCTAAATTATCAAGACCCGCCGCAATCGCTTCCTGGCACCCGAAAACCCCCGCTCACTAATTTTTTAGCAAATTCGCCAAAATTAACAAAAAAGCACCCGGGCCCACTGGAGAACCCTTTAGACAAATTTTCCCGAAATCAACACCCAGCGCAATCGCTTTCTAGCACCCGAAAACCCCTTACCAATTTTTAACAAAATCGGTAAAATAAAAAAAGGCCCTGAGCAATACTAGAGGACCCTCTAAACGAATTGTATACGAATCCTGTAATCAAGACTAGTCGCAATCACTTCCTAGCCCTCAAAAACCGGTTTCGAAATCGTTGCACAAACAAACAAACAGACAAACAATTTTATGCCGTTTAATAATAGTAGATAGATAGATAGATAGATAATAAAAGTGTTTTATTCTTTTTAGCTCTTTATTTTAATATTTTTTATATTTACCCGAGTAACCAGATGTCACAAAAAATCATCAAATATTTCACAAATTTCTGTGAATTGTCGACCAAAATGTGTGCTTATATGAATATTTTACCGGTCGCCACTCAATATGATAATATAGATAGCAAATAATTTATTACCAAACGGGCAAACAAATTGTGATATAAGTTCCGAACTCATCGATATATGAGCTGGAATGGGTTTCAGTATGGAAATTCTAAGCGTAGCAACTGATGTTCCGGCTAAAAATAAACGTTTCAAAGAGGTTAAAAAAATCAAGCCGCTATTAAGACAAAATTCATAATATCAAAATTTCGTATAAAACTCGATGAGATACTACTATGCCTCAATTTTCTAACTGTTTCCAATTAACCGTTCCTGCACGTCCTGGTGCAATCTTAACGAAGAAATGACGTTCCAAGCATCTGATTTTGTATTAAAATAAAAAACTAGTGTTTTTTAAATAAACAACAGTAGTTGTATAAATAAATTTTTTATTTGTATTATTTTTCACAAATGATTTTGTACTATTATCATGACCGCTAGCCCGCTACAGATATTTTCGAGTCGAGGTGCATTATCTCTATTAGCACATTTCCTTCCGATAGTATATACCGAGAGTGCTAAGATAATTATTGGTGATTCAGAATAGGAAAAATCAAAAGGGAAGTTCAATAATCGGGGAATTGGTTAAAGTTGAACCAAATTATGATTTATACGAGGACGTTGATGGTACCTTGATGGAAATATCGGATAAAATATCAAATATTGTTTCAGTACCACCGCATTCTTTAGCCACAATTGGATAATTCTTGAAACTGTCTGCATATTCAGATGTGCTATTGCGCGCTAAAATAAAAGCACAATGCTTACTACTCTTACCTTGTTTACCGGAGATGGTGGAGGAATAAAATGTATAGTCTGTCGCTAGCTTCATCACTCCTAACGCTACCACCATTTGAAGTATTACGACAATTATTTTATTTGCTCTACTAAACCACCGATGACGCTTGAAACCAAAAAGCATCCACCAGTCAACGGTGTTTTAATAAAACTTATTTTTATAGTTGCGTGAAAAACGCTTTAGTAAAAAAGTGAAAGTACCACCCAACGTATCCTATGGGGTAGTCATTGATCCAAACATTTATACTGTTGACAATGGGCACTTGAAAAGAAAAAACTAAAATAATTTTCAAAACTTAAACTATTTTTATTAATCAATTTATTGTATCATCATGTCGTGTTGCTGTTTCAGCCAACGCTAACATGGCTAAAGCGGTAATACTTCGTACATTTCGGTGTTCATCAATTAAACCATTTATTATCACTTCGATCAATAGCTTGATAATACAAGATGAAATCGCGTTTATTCGAACAGCGATTTGTTGTACGATTTTTATGCCAGTATAACGATCTTGCCATTTGGTACTCTGGCAGACCACCTTGAGGAACGATAATAATGTTGGAATGCCAAAAACAATTGCGACCACCACAAAAGCATGTGCAATGGTATTTCGTATATACGCCTCTATATTATCGATATCGGGACGCATTGCAGAAATCATTGCTGTTATACCGGTCGAATTTACTATTTTTGAGATTATCTCGTAAACTTTATATTCCTTAAGTTCAGGGTCATAAATAGTTTCTATAATTTTCAATAACACAATATCTAACAGATATTTATCATAATTTTGTGCATCCACAAGCGAAAGATTAGTATCGCATTTTATTTGAGGAGTTACATCCCATCGATTATGCCGCGTTGGTTTTGATACTCGTACCTTATTTTGATTTAAGAACGATTTTTTATGTGATATCTTATTTTTATATATTTATTCTATTCCACTCATTTTCGTGATTTTTTGGTCAAGAAAATCACTGGAATAATTAAATCCTACAATTGAAAATTGAATCCAATATTTCCAGAAAATTATTTCAATATCGATTTCATATAAATTTTCAAGATTCTCGCTCGAATTAATGATCCTTCACCTAAATACATATATATATGTAGTTTCCCAAAT
This sequence comes from Tipula vernalis, assembly GCA_958295665.1. Lineage (NCBI taxonomy): Eukaryota > Metazoa > Arthropoda > Insecta > Diptera > Tipulidae > Tipula > Tipula vernalis. Next base: position 438,494,657 of record OY282558.1, on the reverse strand, counting down.
TATACCTACGTATATACATACATTTACCGTAACTTAAATGTAAATGTAGTTTTTGTAGTTAATTCTTGATTTTTGTGAACGTAAATGTCATAATTGTGCCTTTGCAACACAAATAATTTACTATAATAGCCTAAATGTAGCTTACAACTTTTACATTCATCTTTTATTATTATTCAATCATACATGCCATATAAATTTGAAAAAAAAAACGAAAAAAAAATTTATCTCAAGAAAGTAATTTTCGAGGTTCGAACTACGATCTAAAATTTTAAAATCCACAACGCTAACACCTAGACTACTGCGGCATGGGAATTTGCCGAAAAATTACTTGGTTTTATAAAAAGTTTTGAGCATTCTACTAAATTATATAATATGTAGATAGATTTACACAATGTGACGTATCAACATAGAGAAAGATAAAATTTGTCAGATCTTTCTGTAATTTGGTATACAGTCTGTATATAATACAGATGAAGAAAAATATTCTAAGAATAATTTCCTTTTACATCATATCGGAAAAATCACGGAAAATGCGAGAAAATCGCGAATTTCCACTCGGAAAATTCGTCGGGAAAAGACTAAAAAAAATATGCTGATCATCCAACATTAAATTAATTTTTTTTTTTTTTGTCGTGATTTTTGAAAAATGGACATCCATGAAAAAAAAATCTTAAAAAAAAAATTAAATACATCCCAACTCCGTATGCTGCTAACTACGGAGCTGTACTATTTAAAAAAATCATCAAACATTCTTTTCTATAAAAAAAAATACACAATACATATCGCTCATTTGCTGCAACAATGACACAATTTAAAAATAACAAATGTTATAATTTGAGAGACATTTCCGTTTGTCTTGTAGTGAGCTTTATAGCTTTAGGTGTGTCGTTATATCAGTTTTAACTATATTAAAAAGCCGATATTTCTCTATAAATAAGTCAAAAACGACCGATTTTGAGTTATGCCATTGTGGTAGCAAATGAGCGATATACAATTGACCATTTTAGAGATGGCGCTGTAAAATTTGGATAATTTTTCCAGATTTGAAGGCTTTACAGAGTTTTCCCAGACTTGAGACCAGACTCAATCGCATTTTCATGCAAAAAGACATCATATAGCCATTTTACGTCAACGAAATCGGTCTCGAAGTAGTTTTTCGTGCGGACATATTTACATATATACATACCCGCAATTATTGCTCGTTTAATAATATAGATTAAGAATTGAAATTGTATTTGTTCGTCAAGAGACTTTTTGTATTCTGTCAAAACGTTTTTTGTGTTGTCTGTCGTACCTTTTTTAATTAGTGTTACCCGTTGCTCGTTTCGATGTTGGTATATTGGGTACTTCCACGATGGTGCTGCCACAAGTTTGTCGCATTGGGCTACTTACCAATCAGCCAAATGTTTCATGTTCGCTGATACTAATTAAATATTTTATTTTTGACATTTCAAACCGTAAAGCACCAAGAACGCCTTTTTTTTTTTGGTATCCTTATTATAAGATGAATGTGTTACAAAAAAAGCGAATAAATACGCCGCAAAATTGTTAACCTACAAATTTGGGACCACAATTTATGGTTATTCGGCCTTAATAGTGATATAAAGATTGTAGTCCCCACCTTTCTGTATTTTTTTTTTTTACAGATAAAGAAAATATTATTAGGTATAACAGATAACAAACGTTATCGTAAATTCAGTTATTGGCTTTCTTTAATACATACTCGTACACACAGTATAACTGAGTAATTAGATTTTACTTGCTTGTGTTAAAAACTTCAATAAATAATATTTCCAACCATTGACTTTTGGATAAATCAATTCTTCAGTGTTTTTGTATCTTTTATTAGTTAATTAACCACCTACATATAACAAAAGTGAATATTGCAAAACATAATATGAATTGGTCGTGGTAAGATAACTAGTTATTATGGGTGAGTGCTTATCAATAGATAAGCAATTCAAATACGGAATTTGTCTACACGATTGTTTGGTAACTAAGAAATCGAAAAAAGAATATAAAATGTTCCAAGGACAACTAGTAAAGGTCTATGATACTAACCGGGATGGGTTAGTGTTTTCGCTGCTTAACGACCAAGGTAAATTATTTGCTCAAAAACATTCGCACTTTGAAACGATTGAACCCAATTTATTTAAATATTTGAACGCTATAAGAGATTTAAGAGGGCGGACAGTATTTTTCAAAGATGTCGAAAGGCGTTTATTTGTGCTGAGTTTAGCGAAAAACATGACTGTAAATGTAGCTTGTCCGAACGGACAAAGGATCAAAGCGTCGTTCCTTGAGGTAAACGAAAAGGATAAAGACAAGAAAATTTTTATCACCGTGGAGTTATTGGTTAGTATATTTTTCGTATACTTGTATATTTAACTGTGTGATTCCCCTGTTTGGTTTCGATTGTACACTTTGTTTAGTCGAACATTTTCATTAAGTCATTAGTATTTCCTATCGCCATCTACCGAAAAACAAGATTAATTATAATAAATACATGATATTGTCGGAAGGTGGCAACATCACTGCTATTGCACATAATAGCCACGATAAACTGTTTATAATTTAAATTTATTTATAGTAAGCTTTGATTTTTAGCACTGGAAGACTATACGCGCGTAGAAAGACGTACTTAACGTGTATTTGTGTACGAAGCGAGACAGATATTATTCGTTTAATTTCGACACTCAAACTGAAAGGGTAAGAGGAAAAGCCATGGAAATTTTATTGGGTGCATTTTGTAAATAGTATGTTGCCATTTTCGATTTTAACCTAACATGAGACTGGTCCTGTTATCTTGGTGACAGTTGCCGGAATCCATTTCACATAATGCGCTATTATTTCGGTTATCGTTGGCTCTTCATTTCAAAACAGGGGTTGTGTTAGAATGTAACCGATCGCAATAATTGTACGGCACCAAATGTACCTTCTTTCTCGTTATGGATTTCATACAGCATATTGAGGAAAGTCTAGCAATAACACGATGGAACAATTATGCGTTGGCCTCAGAGAAGGCCAACCTTGATGCAACTCAGTTCATTACCCCTAATTCAAAACGGTTTAAAGGTAAGATACCCACAGCACCGACAAAAATGGCTTTAGGTTCTGACAGATATTTAGATTTAGAAGAAAATTTGCTAAATTCATTAAGCCTTTTGCCAAAGAAATTCAACCTTTTTAGAAATCAAGTTTTGATTAGAAAAGGTTGAATTTAATTTGCGAAAGATTGAATGTGATTGTGTAGTTTCTCATCATTTACCGAATCTTTTTTATTACCGGTGAACGGTAAATACAAGCTTAATTTACCGATAAACCCGTTCAAACCAGTTATTTTGAAAAGCTATTTCCAAATTAATTTTGCAATTAGTGATGGACGGTCTTTGCTTTTAATTGTTTTCGCCGTGGTTCCTCTGTTTCAAATCCCCTTGGCTCGGATTTCATATTTTGATCACTTCTTAAAATTTCTCGAGATTATATTGGAGTATAGCATCAAAGTAGAATGCATGCATGATGTTCGAAACTTAATTGGTGATTCACTGTTTCGAAACAATCAGCGGTTGTCCGGTGTATTTGATAGTTCAATGTTACTCGAGAATTTTATTCGAAGAATATGATTGTTCGATATTTACGAAATTATCCGATACCTGACAAATAATTCGATATTTACACGAATTTTAGAAATTTTTCGAAATTTTCTTGGGTTTTCTAGATTTTTACAGACTTTCCGAAATTATTGTTCGCGATCCATCGAGATTCACATAATATAGAGATTACTCGAATGTTTTTGGGGTAATCGAGATTGTTCCGCGGTTTATTAAGTGGTTCGTCATTTCTATCTAGGATTATTCGGGGGAAGAATTAAATGTTTAACAAAACGCTTTACTTGTTCATATGTACAAGAAGAATGTTTAGGGGTTCAAGAAAAATAAATTTTGTAGTTACGCCACTGGTATTTAGCGGAAAACAAACGAAGTTGGACGTAATATTTGCACGACTACCGGATTCAATTTTAATGAAACCGATGGGTGACGCGAAGTTTTCCTAATTCAGCTGGGAATAGGTGTTGATATTTCTCTAAAACTATTTAAAAATTTCATTGGTGGAAGTAAATACAGCCGTGAGTAGAGATGGCCAATTGGCTGAAAAACCAAAGATGTCGGTTTTGTTTCCTGTTGCCTTAGTAAAACAAAATTATCCGCCTGTCACATTTAAGTATAACACCTAGTCTTTATTTACTCTGGAAGGGTAGAGTCGTCTTATCATTTAGCGGGCTTTTATGTTAAGCAGGCGAATTAGTGTTCGAAAAAGACTTTTTGAGTAGTACAAACTTGTGGCAATGCAATGTTAAATATTGCTATATCCAGAAATGCTGTTATATTGATGATAGTTTGACGCGGTGCTTCTGAATCCTGTTCTGACTTTTCAATTCCGTTCCAAATTTCCAAAAGCTGTAGCAAATTAATAGTTTTCTAATTATGATATCCGACATAAAATATCGAAATGGGAAATTTTCAGGCATTTAATTCACTACAAAATTGTTCCCTCGGCTATATCGAATAAAGTAACCTAATATTGGGGTTCGATATTTAGCAGAGTTTAAAATGGGATTTCATTTTGCTATTCGCTCTTCATTTTTGTTCAAGAGCGATAATAAAAACTATTAAAAAGCTCTTTATAAAGAACGATATTGTAGAAAAAACATGTGCGTTGGAAATGGAATTCTAAAATGATTTGAAGATTCAGTTCTGGAATATGGCCAATTAGGATGGAACTTGGCCATTCCTTAACCGATTTTAGTGAAATTTAAAATGCGCAATGGACGTGGGATTCTAAAATGATTTTTGGATGAAGTTCTGGAATAAGGCCAATTAACGTGGAACTTGGCAAATTTCTTAACCGATTTGAGTGAAATTTGTCATGTGCGTTGGAAATGGGATTCTAAAATGATTTTTAGATGAAGTTCTGGAATATGGCCCATTGGGATGGAACTTCCTTAACCGATTTTTGTGAAATTTGGCACGCACGATGGAAATGGGATTCTAAATTGATTTTTTATGTGTAGTTCTGGAATATGGCACACTAGGATGGAACTTGGCTATTCCTTAACCGATTTTAGTGAAATTTGATTCACGCGATGGAAATCTGATTCGAAATTGATTTTTAGGTGTAGTTCTGGAATATGCCCAATTAGGATGGAACTTGGTCATTCCTTAACCGGTTTTAGTGAAATTTGAAATGCGCAATGATCGTGGGATTCTAAATTGATTTTTGAATGAAGTTCTGGAATATGGCCAATTATGGTGAAACTTGGCTATTCCTTAACCGATTTTAGTGAAATTTGACATGTGCGTTGGAAATAGGATTCTAAAATGACTTATGGATAAAGTTCTGAAATATGGCCAACTAGGATAAAACTTTGTTATTCTTTAACCGAGTTGAGTGAAATTTGTCCTGTGCGTTGGAAATGGGATTTTAAAATGATTTTTAGGTGAAATTCTGGAATATGGCCAACTATGATGGAACTTGGCTATTACTTAACCGATTTTAGTGAAATGTGACTCGAGCTATGGAAATCTGATTGTAAATTGATTTTTAGGTGAAGTTCTGGAATATGGCGTATTAGGATGGAACTTGGCTATTCCTTAACTGATTGTGATACAATGTGACATGTGCGTTGGAATTAAGCTTCAAAAATGATTTTTAGATGATGTTTTAAAATATGGCCAACTAGTATGGAACTTGGCTATTCCTTAACCGATTTGAGTGTAATTTGACATGTGTGATCAAAATGGGATTCTAAAATTAATTTTAGATGAGTTTCTGAAATATGAAAAATTTAGATGGAACTTAGCTATTCCTAAACCGATTATGATACAATTCAATATACTATATGCGTTGGAAATGGGATTCTAAAATAGGTTTTAAATAAAGTTCTCGAATATGGCTAAATAAGATGTAACTTACAGATTATTTCTCCACTGATTTTCAATCTGCCTCACAGCAGATAAACCTCGACAGCTGCATGGATACTTGGCTATTCCTTAACCAATTGTGATGCAATTCAATATACGCTTTGGAAGTGCGATTCTAAAATAGTTTTTAGATAAAGTTATGGAATAAAGTCAACATACATTACTCGTATTGATATATTTAAATATATCAATATGAGTAACCTAAAATAATAATAATAATAATAATTATTATACTTCTGCCGTAACCTGTTTAGATTACTCATATTGATATTTACAATAAAAGGAAAATAAGAAAAATGGGTGACAGCACGCTAATCTTAGTGAAGGATCCCGGAATTAGGAAAATCATTTTAGAATCTCATTTCCAGCGAACATGTCAAATTGCTTCACAATCGGTTAAGAAATAGCCAAGTTCCATCCAAATTGGCCATATAGGCCATATTACAGAACTTTACCTAAAAATCACTGACTGTTAAGGAAGAGCCAAGTTCCATTACAATTGGTCATATTCCAGAACTTCATCTAAAAATCATTGTAGAATCCCACCTCCAACGCACATGCCAAATTTCACTAAAATCGGTTAAGGAAGAGCCAAGTTTCATTGAAGTTGGCCATACTATATTCCAGAACTTCATCTAAAAATCATTTTTTAAATCCCACTTCTATCGCGAATGTTAAATTTCACTAAAATCGGTTAAGAAATAGCCAAGTTCCATCCTAGTTGGCCATATTCCAGAACTTCATCTAAAAATCATTGTAGAATCCCGTTTTCAACACGCATGTCAAATTTCACTAAAATCGGTTAAGGAATAGCCAAGTTCCATCACAATTGTCCATATTCCAGAACTTTATCCAAAAATCATTTTATAATCCCATTTCTATCGCGCGTGGCAAATTTCTCTAAAATCTGTTAAGGAATAGCCAAGTTCCATCCTAGTTGGCCATATTCCAGAAATTTATCTAAATATCGTTTATCGAACTTTCTTTATAATGATATTCAAAGAGGAATTCTTGTGTTACAAAAAATTTTGCTCCCTTATGTATTTTCTTCAATAGCTCAACGGACGAATTCCGTTATCCGGTTGAGTCTCTATGGATCAAGGCCTTCTCGCCGTCATAGCAGGTACCGGCGGAAAACGCGTTACGAGGCCCGCAGGCGTCGTCAAGAATACGACAAGAAAATATCCAAAGTCATCTCGCAATTATTGTACATAGTTGTGATGTGAAGTACATATGACATCTTTTGCTACATTTGTTGTAAGCTCTTTGCGAAAAAACTTAGATGACGCGAATTGGGAAATGTATTATCTGCAACCGTTGTAAAAAGATGTTACGCTAGTTGCGCTATAAGAGTTTGAGTACAATTGCGGTTATTGTGGATTAACAGCTTCGAGCATAGAGATATTGGGCTTCAGCGACCCCAAAAACGTCTAGTAAAGATCTTGTGATGACCAGACCAGGAAAAAAAATTGTTTAGGGTTTTGTTATGACCCTTCAATTTATTTAACCGCTTGTGCCTCTATTACGGTTCTCTCCTAAAGAGTCACTTGGCGACTTCAAATCACTGCATTCAAATTCTTGTATCATTATTCTCGCAGAGAGTGCAAAATGGTAAATCCGCAGGTTGTTGTTGGTATCTGCTTGGCGGTAATACACTGGTTTCAGTTAGTGGCATCTCAAGATGTTTGGTAACTTCCATCTCCTTAGAATTTGTCAGCTGGTTGTTCAGTTCAATTGGTTTCCTAACAGGAGAAGTAATATCTGCCGGAGGAGATATTTGAACCGGTTGCTCCGATTTATGAACCTCGAATCCCCTAGACCTAATCTGAGTTTGGTGAAGAATACGTATCTGCTCTCCAGCCTTGACTACATATCGACGTAAACGAGTATACATATGTTCGTTTTCTGCGAATGGCTTAGAAGGATTAATATTAATTCAATAGGTTATACCTTTTACTGGCGTTGCTCCAAAAGCCGGCGTTAACTGCGTTAAGCGTGTCCTCGTGGGTAGAACTTTAGCAGAAAACTTTATGGTGTTTCGGCATTTGTCGTACTTGGGGTGTTACGATAACTGAATAGCACCTTGGACAACCCTCGCTGCAACTCGTCTATTGATGATATTTTCTCCTTCCCTAATAACTGTTGGAGACTCTTCTTTATCTTGAGGTACGTATACTGGACTTTTAAATGATGATATGCCATTATATTGACAAAATTTGATGAAATCGGATGAATTGAATGGTGGCCCGTTATCCGTTACCAGCTCGCACGGAAAACCAAATGTTGAAAATATAAGCTGAAGTTTAACGATAATATCAGCAGTTGTTGTCCCATTCATTGTATTTTCTTCGATCCACTTTGATGTCGAATCAATTATCAGCAACAAAGTTCTTCCGGTACCACACTCTGTCACTCTTCGGCCACCGTGCATCTTTGAAGTCAGCTGGGTTTAGATTTTGATATTTTTGGCAAACTTCGCAAGTTTTGATGGTATTTTCGATCGATTCTTCGATGTTTGGCCACCAGCAAACAGATCTCGCCAACATTTTCATCCTCGCAACTCCCGGATGATCTTCGTGCAGCAACTGGAGTACATGCGTATTTGATATCGTTTTCGCTAGCAATATATCTTGTTTCGTCTCGTGGGCCACATCCTCAGGACCAATTGGTATCACGTTAACTTCCGAAAATGCATTGACTGAACAGATGTGTGGATCACCACTTGATTCATCGTCTTGAGGTAAACGCGACAAGGCATCAGGCACCACCAGATCTTTACCCTTGCGATATTGTATTACATAATGGTATCCGGATAAAATGATGGCCCATCGCTGAAGTCTATTGGCAGCGGTGATTGGTAAGCTTTTTTAACGACAAATAACGCTACCAACGGCTGATGATCAGTCACTAAAATGAAAGGACGACCGAATAAAAATTTATGAATTTTTTTACACCGAATATTATTGCTAATGCCTCCTTGTCAAGCTGTGAATAGTTCTTTTCGGCTGGTGATAGGTTCGCAGACGCAAACATTAAAGGGCGGTCGTCTCCATCTAAATGAGAGGTACAGTTCTTTCTTTGGATCATAGTGAATTAATAGGTTGTTAGTGCTTAGCTCCTTCTTGCATTTCACAAATGCATCGGTGGAACTCCTTGGCCAAACGAAAGCCACATCTTTTTGCGTCAATATATTGCGTATACCCCCTACACGTTTCCATCCCCTTTTTTCTGGTGACAGTTCGTTTCCGAGCCATTGCTGGACTTTGCAGTTATACCCGATAAAGGTGTTGCCTTGCAGCTTCAGGTGTGGGTGGCAAGGTTGCTAGTTTGAGCGCGGATTGGTTTCTGTTTCTGTCTCTGGTGAATCGCTTGAAGATCTCGTATATAATTTTTGTCAGGGTTTGTGTATCATCATCATCACTGTACATCGACGCAATGATAGTTTGCCCGTCCTGAAATACTGATTCGTGGGGAATATTATGGTTTTTAAAACTTTCAATGACCGCTTCCAGTTCCGTGTCTCTGTTCTTCGTTACCTTTCCCTCTAATTTGTCGACTATTGACGTTTTTCCTTTCCTGAAAAAAGCGGAAGTTGTATTGCTTCCCCAAATCGCATGGAGAAATAAAATATTGTCTCTATCGAAGGGCCGTGCATCCAAGCTCTTGGAGGAAAACATTTGCTGGGGTTTTTTTCCCTTTCCAGGCTTCAAGAAATAAATTGTTTGATCTTTTGGGGTCAGGGCTGTTATCAGTACAAGGATGTCAATATCCACTGCCACTACTACAACTGGCGGGCCGTTGACAGCATATTTCTGCAACGCCGTATGTACAATCAACGAGTCTGCATCGTCTACTGCTTGTCTAACGGAAATGCCATTCTCTTCCAGAACACCCTTCAAATACTGAATGAAGCGAATTTTATTGTTATTATTGGACAAAAACTTTTCCTTTGGAAATGGTAAAACCATGTTATAGGCTCGAACCTTATGTCAGGGCATGAGATTTTGTTTGCACGTCGCAAACGTTTTGACCCTTTTATACTATCGTGATTGCATTCATAGCCATCGAAAACCACTGTGACTTCCCGGGAATAATTATCTCTTAAATGTTTTACATATCTGCCGAAAATTTCAACAAATAATTCCTTTCCCGTCCAGGGTACCCGATGTATCAACATTCCCCCGTCGACAACGTGAATACATTTAGTCTTAGGCTATTAGAGCCGATTTAGCGGTTTTCCGTAACATGCCATTGTCAAATATGCTCATTGGAAATGGAGCTAGTTCATAATCGAAATGGTTTTCTAGGTTATTGGGGGACTTTTCTTGGGTCAGGCCAATTCTCTGGAAAATTAACAAGGGATCTACTGTTATAACTTCATCCTGAACTTTTATCGAAGACGTTTTATTTATAAGAGGTTACCACGCGATACTTGCGTGTAAATAAAATAGCATGAAACCTCTTGCCTTGCATTTGATTAAGGATACTATTTGTTCCAACCGCAAAAGCTTCATGACAATTAACTTCTTTCCCAGCAACGAGCCCAGTGGACAACGAAATAAGTTCTTCTGTATGTGGGAACGGGTTGCGTATTTCAATCCACCGCTTTAACTTAGCCAAGTCTTCGTAATCGCGATCTATCCGGCTGTCTCGGGCATCTACATGCTGGTCACTGGATTTGAAATGGTACCCCGCAAAACTCCTCCATTTAATTACAAATATCCACCATGAAAGGAAGGGATGCGATGAACTTGGTAGTGGCACTCGTATTGAATCCACGGTTAACTAATCCGCCGCTAACTTTAACCATTGTCATGAAATCTTGTTCAATCGTCATGTCAGTGAAGTTACCCGACAAAAATTTGTCTGTACGCCTGATTGTGTTAAACCCGTTTCGAACAAAATTATGATATTCAACTAGTCGTCCATTATTTTCACGATGACCTTGACTTTCGTGAAGTTTCTCATGTCCTGTACATACAAATGCGCCGACCGTGCGTAGTTGAAATGACCGGCCGCATGGAAATAGGGAAGCATTTGCTCGATACATTTCAACTGAGAAATCAAATCGCCCATTTTTTCGGATTTAAGAAAACACTTTGCTATTTGAAACATGCGCATGTATTGTATCCACAACCAATTTTACTTATAAATTTTTCATTCGCAGTTTTAATGAATGCACAGTCTTTGACATCCCTGTAATCGATAGTATCAATATTTATGAGGTAATCTTTCATGCCTATCTTCTCAGTAGGTGAAAATTATATTTCGTTAAATATCCGTTCGCATAAAGCAGCAAAAACAAGTGAATGAGCTCGCATCGCACGGTGATACGCGTGTCCGTAGAGCATTTTCTTGGACGTTCCAGCAGCGTAACAAATACTCATCGCTGATGACTTATCGCTGCCCAGATACGACAGAAGCAAATGAAATCCACCCACACACGTGGGTGGTAGAGACTTGGGTTTTTCCCCACGTATAAATGAGATGACTTTATATATGTACATTGATGGAAAGGTGAGAATCCAACCTTTACACTAGTCAAGGTATTAAAATGTCAGAAATAAAGGGCAGGGAGAAAAATGCCATGAAAAGAAAAAGTGAGCTTTTCCTTGAGCACGCGTTTTTCACATTTTTTGGAAAATCGCCGATCTTGTGAAAAAAAATAATTGCACAGCCGAAAAACAGACGTTCTTAGCTTTCAAATGATATATCATAGAGACCAATCCGATCATGTAGGAATTTTTAATTGGTGGTTGTTTACAAAATTTCCCCACACTCCAAAAACAGCAAAAAATTGGGATTGAACAAACAAGGTTTTAATCAAAATGAAAGAAAATTAGATTATACAAATTTTACAGATGACAAAGGACCTTCTGAGGACCCATAACCAAGGAAATTTGGAGCAAATTAGTGCAATACAAAAAAAATAGGAACAAATTCAGGGGAGGACTAAAAATGCATGGAAAAACAATATTTGACCCTTTTTTTCGATACGGCCAAAGATTAAAAACGTGACTCGAGTCACCGGATATGGTAGCGGTAGATTTCCCCTTCCAGAAGAACTTTGAATAATGACAAAATTCGCATTTTTAACAAAGTTATTGAATAATTTGTCCGCCCGCTCATGTGTAAATGCACGGACTGTGCTCTCCGGCATACAACGCAGAAACTCAATATTCTGGGTGCGCTTGGGCCCGTAATGGTCAAATTTTCGAGAAAAATGATGACGACTATTTTTGTAGGCAAGAAACTGATCTTCAATTTTTATCTGTACAAAAAATCTCTAACTGCCATATTTTGGGAGATATTCGCGGAAAACCTCGGTCCTTTGGGGGCCGTTTTCTGGGGCTCGCCCATTCACTGTGTTGAACAGGAACCAATACACCAGTCTCAACCATTTCCCTCAACTCCAACTCCACCTTTGGTTTCAGCGTATATGGCACAGAATAAAGTTTACAAAATATCGGCTTAGCACCTTCCTTTAACACAATGGGTGCCCTGAAATGATTCATGGATCCAGGCTGCTCAGAAAACACAGAAGGAAACTTCTTCTTTAAATCCGACACAAGTGACTTTGAACAGTCTTCACCGAGCCCTCCCACTCTCTCAACATTCGTAGAAAACTCGCGAAATTTGTCGCGCCACGATGGCATCAAGCTATCCAGCCATGGCCTACCCAAAAGGTCACCTGATGTCCGGCACGAAACACAAACAGCTCCAATTTTGTTCCTCATGTAATCCATATTTAACGCGAACTAGCACTTTCCCAACAATGTCCAACTTTTCACCGTTAGCAGCGGTATACTGGTTTGACATTCTAACCAACCGCAAATTTGGAAATTTCTCACAAAACACTGCCGAACCGATCACTGTTATCGCCGCACCGGTATCGATTTCCATTTGAATAGGCACGTTATTCACCAATACACGTTTAGGGTTAATGGTTATATATTATATATGATCCCCGTTTGGTTTAATGAATATTAGTGCTGGTGCGGTTACGCTAGGCGGTATACGTGAAAACCCACGCGGAAAACGTAACCTCTAAAGCGCTTTTTGGGGCACAGTTTAACACACTTGCTAATTCACGTACAATTTGTCCTTTTTCAATTAAATAAAATTTTTACTTCGCTATGCGACTTATTAATTATTAATTTTATTAAGTTTAACCAAAATTACTACCGTTGATATTAACAAGATTTAATTTTATTTTCAACTTCTCGAACAGAGAAAAACTTAAACAGTACTAAAAAAACAAAATGACTGACGCTACAAAATTCTGTCGCTTGTCGCGACATCTACTATTAAAGTGCGTCTCACACTACTCTTTTTTAAAATATATATATGTACCTTCCAAACTTACTTAATGCCAATTCAACTTTGGAAACAAACTTTATTAAATTTAAATAAAAATAAAAATAACGGTGACGCCACACACGCACCAACTCAGCTTTCGATCGTTTGTTTGAAATACCGTTAACAAAGTTAAGCGAATTAAAGAAATCTTTATTTTCTTCTTCTACCGAATTAATTTTATGGTTCTTTGGACACATTTTTCTTGCATGACCACGTTGAAAACATCTAAAACATGTCCAATTTTTTGCTGGACAATTTTTACCATGAGCTCTGCCACATTTATCACAATCTTTGTTCATATCTTCACTGGATTGGCTTTGTTTGACTTTCTTTCCACTATAGTTGATTTTCAAAATTGCACTACCACTATCGATTATGGTTTTCGACTCCAAAAACGCAAGCTCCATACTGACCGCACTTTTATAATACAGAGAGAGAGAGAGACTGAGTATTAAAGAGATGACTATATAAGGAAAGCATAATTCTATACATCGATATACATACATAACAATATTAACATTTAATTTGGGGCTAGGTTTATTTGTAATTTAAATATTTATTAAAACTTGCCACCTTCCGACATCTCCAAACGCCGCACCCTTAACCACGAGTAGTTTAATATAGGTATAAGAGCCCTCAACGATATTTTAGTTGGTGTTAATTTGGTTTACCATTAAATTAAATTACAGAAAAAACCTGAAGATAACCTAATAAAATGTTTTGAGTCCGTTAGTGAGAATTATTCATCCAAAATGTTGCAATACTCATTGCCGCCCAATATGATCACAAAATTTTCCTTTCCTGACGTAGACAAGCAAAGTGAAGAAAATGCAATTATCGGTAAGTTTTTTGTTGTTTATTTTTAACAATAATTTCTTTTATAACAATTTAATAATATTTATAAACTTCTAGACAAAACGTTGTGGCAGTGTCGTGTGTGCTATAATGCAAATTTTAAGAGTACAAAAACGTGCAAGCATTGTTCAAGTCAAAAAGACGATAAATACACTTTTCCTAATGCCGGATTAAATATTTCCGGCAATCACGTGAATAATTTGAATGATAAAGAGGTATTTAAAGTTTAATGGTTCGGGAATTCTTCTAGGTTCCATTTCGATACAATTTTTTCAGATTAATGGATAAATTGGACAAAACTTAATTTCAGGTTTATCCACCAAATGAGGTTTACGACAAAAATTACGAAATCTGTTTTAAATTAAAAGAGGATGACAACTGTCAAGAACATAAACATTCGCCTGAAAATGTACAAGATAATACGAATAGTAATACTACGGTCAGTGTTAAACGGTTCGAGAAGAAAGGAGCTCCTCAAATTGCATTAGTTTCTGGTTTGCTAAAAAATGATGAGGCACTTAAATGTCAACCGTTATTAGGTAATTAATTTTTTTTATCAGTTTGCTTATTTAATGGAAGTTTACTGTTTGTTTTATTTTATGTATAGGTAGACAAGATTGCGAAATTTCAGACAATGAGCCCAAAAATGATTTTACTAGTAAGGTTGCAATGGAAAATCGGAAAATGAAAACCATTGCTATACAACGGATAGTTTCAAATGAACTTGACTCAAAAGTAATACTCCCTTCAAGATCACCCATTGAAATACAAATAAATGAATGGGTTTGTGTCGTTTGTTACTCTTCAAATGAATATGATGGTAACATTTGCCTCATTTGTGGGGAGTTAAAAGCACTTCCTAAACAATATAGTTCCCGAGCTAAAATTGACTCAAATTTAATAGTATCTTCTTCGCTCACAGAAACACCAATAAATAGCTGGGTTTGTGTCATATGCTATCATTCAAATAAATGCGACACTAACATTTGCTTCAATTGTGGAGAAGTGGAAGCTCTTTCTGATCATAATTCCCAAGCTAACATTGACCCAAATTTAATAGTGCCGTCAAGTTCGCTCAAGGAAACACCAATATATCCTTGGATTTGTGATGTGTGCTACAATTCAAATAATAACAACGATAAGGTTTGCCTCAATTGTGGCGAATAAAAAGAAAAGATTTCGATCTGTTGTCAAGCTAAAATTTGACATTTTCAATTTACGCTATGGAGTTTGTTTTGTATAACGATTTTGTTTTACGACATTATTGAAATAAAAGGATTATTTTAAATCACAAAAAATCTAATTTATCTTTGTAGAAACTTTATAGTAGGGCCATCCAAATCCTAGATTACCTTTTAACACAGCTATCTTTTTGATATTTTTCGTACTCAGATCAAAGTGAAATGAAATTTTAACGCGGCCTCCAAAATTTCACTTATTTTCCAATAAACATGTACACGTATGTATATGGAACAAAATCGTTTCGAGATTTTACGTGTTTGTAACAAAGTACACAAATTTCATAATTAATATACAACACTATTACATAAAATCACTAACTAAACACTTTCAGACAAATTATCACAAATAATCGTCTAACTCAACTTAATTCAGCTTTTAACGAGATGCGTCTCACTCCAAGAAAGTCATGTACGAAAAGTGAGCGTTACGAAAACATATCCAACTATTAGAGCTAACTGCTCAGTGAATAACTACGGACCTCGGGCTCAATGTTTCATTAATTAATATCGTGCCTACACTTACAATCGTCAATTGTTTGCCCCCGAGGTTCCGAACTCAATGCCACGAAGGGCCCATAGTGTAAACCAGTAATTCTATCCTAAATCGCGACGGCGGTGCTGCAGCCTTAATAAGCTGAAGTAGTTTAGGTCAAGGCAACGAAGACAGCTGATCTTCAGCAATTGACCGAGAGTTAAGACAATGCCCGCCGTGACCAGGTTCTTGCTAAGAAATGGAGCAATCCTAGTGGACCTCAAGTTACGTTCACTAATAAAAAGTTTCGAAATACGGCCACTACCAGTAGCAAGCCATTGCTGTTTTAATTCACTTATAGCGCAGTTTTTTATCGCCTTCTTAATAAAGTTAAATAATAAGGAAGCAACTGGTTCGGACCGATAAATTTAAACCCAGCCCGAGCTTTTGCTAGAGAATCAGCAATATCATTGCCCTCAATATAACAATGGACAGGAATCACATGATCGTCACACTATTACTTGAACAGAGAAGATGTACATATAAAGTATTTACAGTTCTTAACAAATTTTGACACAGTCAAGGGATTATCCATCGAATTCAGCATAGATAAGCTGTCTGTACAGAAAACAAAGCAGTTGCTTACGCTTGAAAAACTGTACAGTATAGCCTTAGACAGACGTGTCGCAATTAGTGCATAAATTGGGGCTCAACGGTTAAGTATTGTTCCTTTGTTTACGTTAAGTTGGCATTTATTACTTTGGTTGGTTTTTTGTTTCTTTTCGTTTTAGATTTCCCGTAATCCGGTTCGGTTTGGATGAAGCGTTCCTTATATTTATTTGTAAGTATTGCGCTTCAATCACGTCGCGTCGTGTTTACACTCGAGTGTAATGTCGTTTAACAACCACAATGTAGTTTTAAAATCCATGTTAGTCGATAGGTCTTTATTAAATGTAGCTAGTTTCAACGTGCAAAGTTTAGTCCCTAATATTGACAAGATTCGTCACATTTTTAATGGTGCTTCCGTGGACATTCTTTGTTTCTCTGAGACATTTTTAAATCCGAATATCCCTAATTCAGCTTTGGCCATCAAAGGTTATAATATATTTAGGAAAGATAGAGCGGTACCTTCCCTTAATTATGGTGGTTTATGTATGTTTGTAGGAGATCACATTAAGGGTAGATTAGTTACCATACCTTCTTCCATTTCAGAATTGTTAGTATCGGATTTAGAGTTTTTATTTGTCAATATTTTTATTAATGGTCGTAAAATCTTAGTCGGTACCATCTATAACCCACCAAAAACTAGTAAGAGATCGTATGCCAAATTTAAAAAATCACTTGTAGACTTAGAAAGTTTATTTAGTTATTTCTCTTGTAGATTCGATGAAATGTATTTATGAGGTGACTTTAATTTCGATATACATACTCCAAAATTCCGGCTTCCCTCGGGATTATTTGAATCTTTTAAATAGTCTTATTTTATTCGTACACAACACTGTGTGTTAGAGATTGATCCAGTAATGCATACTAAACAAGTTCCTGAAAAGAAAAACAAAAACAACACAAAGAATCATCGCAACAAAATAAAATTACACGTAAACACTTATCTGAATTATCCCAGCTGATCATCATATTCAGCTCACCCAGCTACGATTTCGTATAAAATATTATGTCTGTGTTGATTATTAATTCACCTAAAATTATAATTATATTTAAATTTATTATTAATTAACTATAATTGCATTATATAACTTGCCTTTAACCTTGTTTGTTTGTTTGTTTGTTTGTCTTTTAAATTTGCTCAGGTCAGATCTTTCAATCCATAAGACCAGTGAGTTGAGAACAGCCCAAAATTTCCAGAGACCACTCAGGGGAGGTTCTGGAGGGTTGAATGAAGTGTACATAAATTAATTAGATTTATAAATTAAATAAGATAAAGCATAATTATATAAAACAAAGTTTAATAATTAAATTAGATTAAGATAAAGTTATTAAATAAAAATATTAGAGAGAAGATAAAGGATACATAAAAATAAAAGAATTGAAATTAAAAATAAGTTTATAATTCATAATTTTTTTTTTTTTTAATTTTTAATTTAATTTTTTTTTTTTTTTTTTTTGATTTTGATTTTAATTTTTTTTTTTTTTTTTTTTTTTTTAAAAAAAAGTGTTTATATTAAATTAAACAAAGTTCATAAATCTTAATATTATAATAAAATGAAATAAAATGAAATGATTCTAAAAGAAAGATCATTGTGTGAAAAAAGTCAATAAAAATAAGTGTAGTCTTAATTCATAGTTTATAATTTATTCCATCCACAAAATCACACAATATTTTATATTCTTCCATTCTTTGATCCTTTAAGATGTCTAATAAGGATTTTCTGTATAAAAGAGGGTAATTATTTCTTATATTGTTATATATAACACAATCGTTAATAATATGTTCGTTATCTTCTACGGTGTTGCAAATCTCACAATTAGATGTAAATTCAAGTCCCAAAAGGAATTTAAATTTCTTGTTAACTGTATGACCAGAGATTAATCTGTAAATTAACCTGGTTTGACAAGATGTAAAGTTTGAGTCTTTGAATAGGAAATATGATCTTGGAGAAGGACAAATTTGTTTATAAAAGTGGCCGGATGAATTACACATTAATGTGTAGTTTTCCTTCCACTTATTATTTATGGACCTGGAGATATCGTAAAATAGGTCTGAGAGGGTAGGTTCATTATTAAGAAAGTGAGTAGGTGAAAAAACTGCTTTTTTTGCTAAACTATCTGCTATAGTATTTCCTTTTAAGCCACAGTGACCCGGGAACCAATGAATGACAAAATTTTTAATTTGGTTAAGGCCAATAGTATCAATAATTTGGTTTTCGTAGTGTCTATTTGTATAGTGTAATAGAGCTGTTTTTAATGAGATACAAGAACTTTGAGAGTCAGTAATAATGATGATATTTATGTTTTTGATGATTAGAGATATGGTAATTCCAATTTTAATAGCAATGGTTTCGATATTTTTAATATAAGTAGGGTTATTTAGTTGGATGGCAAAATTCCAATTTTTGTCCTCAACAAAAATTCCAATTCCTGGTTTATTGTTAATTATGGAGCCATCTGTGTAAATTTTTGCGAAATTATAATATTTATTAATTTCAGCCTGCTCCAGGCATATTGTTCCGGATGGTTTATGAAATTTTTGTTTGTAATTCCATCAATATTTGTTATAATGCTAAAATTAGAAGGAGAAGTTTTTTTAATATGAAAAGGTTTAATTTTGGATAGAAAAGAATAGTTAGAATATAAGTCATTAAGTTTAGGAAGAGAACTATTGTTTTTAATGTCGTTACCGATTTTGGAATTATTATACAGATTTTTTGTAATATAAATTAGTGATTTTTTAGTAAAATCTAGATCTGAGGTTGTTTCTAGGGATTCGGATAAAATAGCCGGAATCGGAGTGGTTCTTAAGAAGCCTAAACAAGCTCTCAGACAAGCATTTTTAATAGATTGACAGATATTAATATCTTTTTTATATTTAGTGTCTGTGAAAACATAAGTGTATTCAAGTTTTGATTTAACTATTGCTTTAAAAATATTGATCATTGTTTCGGGATTTACACCTCCATTAAAATGGGTGAGAGTTTTAAGTAAATTAATGGAGTTGGAAATATTTGCTTTTAAGTTTGTGTAATGAATTGATAATGAAAGTCTATTTGTTAAAGTTGTACCCAGTATCTTAGTAGTCACTCTTTCTTTTATGTAGATATTATTAATTTTTAAATTTAGAGATTTGGAATTATTTTTATTAGTGAATAGTCTTAAAAAATGAGATTTATCAGTGTTAATTTGTAGTTTTAAAGATTGTAATTTATCAGTTAATGAGAGTAAAGTAGAATTTGCTATTAATTGTAAGTTATTATGGTTATCAGCAGAAATTACTATGCAAATATCATCGGCATATTGAAAAATTTGTGAATAGGGGTTATTGATGTCGTGTAAAGAAGTGGTATATATATTAAAAAGGGTAGGACTCAAACAGCTACCCTGAGGAATGCCTTTATTAGTGTAATGAATGGAAGCTTGATTGATATTTTGAATAGAAATAATTCTATTTGTGAGAAATTGAGAAATCCAATGTGTAATGTTATTAGGGAAATTGAAGTTTTTAAAGGTGTTTAATAAAATATTTTTATCTACATTATCAAAAGCTTTGGAAATATCAATGTTAATTAAAACAATTTTTTTTTGTTTTTGTTTAAGGGAGTTGATGAAATTAAACATTTCTACAAAATAATCAGTGATACTTTTATTTTTTCTAAAACCAAAATTAAAATAGTTGAGAGTATTATGGGAGATTAAATGGTCATTAATTCGTTTTAAAATGAGTTTATTGAAGATTTTTGAGAAAATTGGTAACAGGCAAATAGGACGGTAATTAATAATGTTTCGATCATCTTTCCCCTTTTTCAAAATGGCAATAATATAAGAAGTTTTCCATTTAGTTGGGTAAATTTGATTATGCCAGATGTTATTAAAATGGTTTGTAATAATGTTGATTAAGTCAGGATTAGTGGAAATTAACTGTTTAATGATTTTATATGAGATTTTATCATATCCTGGAGCAGTATTATTGGAGTTTTTAATAATGTCAAGAATTTCAGAGTTATTAAATTCCGCAGGATTAATAGGATTGAAATTATTAGAGAGATTAAAATGAGATTCAAAGGAGACAGGAAAATTATAATTTAAAAATTTATTTGCTAGTATAGGGTCTTCTAGAATTCTATAATTGGATTGTTTTTTATTTTTAATTTTATTGATATTGTTCCAGAGATCGGAATTGTTAGTTTTATGATTTATACTCATCAAAAAAATGTTCCAAGATTTTTTCTTTTCTCTTCTGATTGTTAATTTAAGTTTTTGTACCGATTTTTTTAGTTCAATAGCGGTAAAAATATTTTTGTTTTGATTGTAAATTATTTGTTTGTGTTTTTTGATGGTCCATAGTCTCTGGATAAGGTCGTTCCACCAGGGTTTAGGTTTGAATGTATTTTTACTTGTGATGATAGAAGTGTTTTCAGAAATTAATTTTTCTAGATATTCTTCAACATTGCATTTATCATCAATATTATTTAGATCAAAATCTCTCAATACTTTTGACCAGTTTGTGATTTGTTTTTTTTTTTGATAATAGTTTAGTTTATAGTCAATAAGTATTGGGAGATGGTCACTTCCTAAATTGATGGGATCAATTTTCCATGAGAGTTTTCTGATTAAACTGGTTGAGCACAAAGTGATGTCTAATGCTGAAGAATTATTTCTGTAAAGATCTAGTCTAGTGTGAGATCCATCATTCAATAAAAAGACGTTATTAGCAGTGATTATATCTGCAATTTTATCGCCGACTCTGTCGTGAGTAGGGGTTAATGAACCATCCCAAAGACTATTATGAATATTTATGTCTCCCGCTATTAAACAGTTATCTAGATTTTGAGTGATGAGGTGTTCAAATTCATTAATGATTTCCTGCGGCCTAATAACCGAGTTATTATAAAAACATAAGATATTAAAATCAATATTTTTAAATTTGATGTTAATTTTGAAAGCTTGAAAACGGGTGTAATGAAAATTTAAATTAATAGACTTCCAAGAAAGTTTTTTATGTATTAAAAAACCTACTCCGCCAAAACCATCTGGTCTGTCATCAGTAATGAGATTGTAATTATTAAAAATTAAATTACTATTTGGACTTGTCCATGTTTCGGATAAAATAACGATATCAATGTGATTGGATTGAATATAATGGTATAGTAAATCTTTGTTACTATTTAAACTACGAATATTGATTTGTAAAATTTTTAAAGACTGCATAATGAATGGATAAATGAAAAGAAAACGAAAATGGCAAGAAAAATTTATTTTTTAATAAGTGTATTTAGTTTAATTTTTAGAGAGTCTATGTTAGCCGGATTTTTCTTAAAGTCATCGGAATTATCTAAGAGTAATTTGACGTCATTAAAGATTGAATCTCTTTCACTTAGTTGACTTCTTAACTCTTTTACTAATTCATTTAAGACATTAATTTTTCTAGCTTCAAAATTCATTAAATTATTATTGGGCCAAGTTTGATTATTATTACTTATGTCGTTTTTGAAATCTATCGGTTTTGGAATATTTTGTTGTCTACCATAAAGGTGGCTTTTAGATTCTCTATAACTTGACTTGTTTATTATCATATGCTCTCTAATTTGTTTCTGTCTGAATCTTTCGTTACATTGGAAAAAATTAGTAGCATGGCCCGTTCCACAATATTTACAAGACACTATCTTGTCACAATCATGGTCGGCCTCTATAGTTTTAGCACATGTAATACATCTATTAATTTTTGATCTGCATCTAGTGGCTGTGTGTCCGTAATTCAAGCATTTTTTGCAGAATAACGGGGTAGGAATAAAATAATCAACTTTTAATAAAATGTTGTCGTAAAGGGAGACATTGTGTGGAATAATTCCTGAATCGAAAGTGATTTTAACTGATTCGATATCTTCGGCTGTTTTGGTGGTATTATTCCATTTAGTCATCCTTTCTATTTTTGAGATATTATATTTTGATTTAATATTTTCTTTAATTTCACCAACAGAGAGTACAATAGGAATATTCCTAACAATACCGATTGAAGAAGTGAAATTTTTTGGTATATATGTTGTATAATTATCAAATTTATGGAAAGCTTCAGATTTGGCACATTTATTTGCGTCTTCAAATTTGTTGAAAATAACTTTGGCCACATTTTTACTAACCATTGAGATATTTTTGACGTCATTGAACTTGTTAAATTTGATTGCTTCACCTAATAAAACTAAATTTAAATTCTCTTTACTCACGAAAACGGCAAATGGGCCGATGTCTAATTTGTTATATAAATTGATTTTGGTTTCAGTGTTAAGCGTCATGTTTGAAATATTAGATTGATCCATAGATATATCTGAAGGAGGCAAAGTGGGAGTTATTTCATTATATGACGCATTTGCGACTTGCTTATTAATTTGGTTTCTTTTCATGTCCTTATTACGCATATTATTATATTCACTGTTTTCTATTATGTTATTATTAATGACGATTTTGGATTTTTTATTTTTATTTATTACATTTTCAGAATCAGAGTCGGAGAAATCACCGGAAATTGGCAGAGGTGCAAAGTACTGCGTACTTTGCCCCTCCTTGCTTGTATTGGATGGATTTACTATTTTCTGGATGGAAAAACAACTATGAAAAGACTTACCCGAAAATAAACAAACAAAACAGAATAAAATTATTAAGATATTATTTAAATTCAAAAACAATTAATTAAATTAAATGAAAATTTTAATTTATAAACACTTCACTAAAAAAGGACGCTCACACAATGCACACAATAAAGTTTCGAGAAAGAATGCCGCCTTTAACCTTATATTTACAAAAAAATGTCTTTTGTTTACATTAAAATTTGACAGGTCTCAAAAAGAGAAATCATTATGTAGTAGATTTGACGATAACCGTGAACAAATGTTGTACCAAAACGATAGTAAAATAAGCACTTCAAAAGTTAGATGTCACTGTTAAAAAATAGTATACATAATTGAAAATTTGTAATAATGACACTACTCTGAAAAATACTCTCAGGTGTGACTGATCAAGATATTTCATTATTTCATTTAATTATTCTTTATATTTTTGCTCTAGTCTGAACTCGGACAGTAGTTCCGTCGATTTGTTCTCTAACGCGTCCTCTAATTCGTTTTCGTTTACAAATATTTCTCTCGAGGATTTACAATCAGCTATTTGGAAGGTTAAATCGGAATCTTCTGGTCTGGATAACGTCAATTTAAAATTCGTTAAGGTAGTTTTCCCTTTCGTCTCAAAATACTTGTTACATATCTTCAATTTTATTCTCACGTCCTCTTCTTATCCAGATCAGTGGAAGCTAAGTAAAATAATCCCGATCCCAAAGATCAGTAATCCTTTAGAGCTATCCCATTTTCGGCCAATTAGCATTTTAAGTTCTCTCTCTAAGGCTTTCGAGATAGTTGTTAAAAATCAAATTCAATAGCATTTACATAGCAATAGTTTAATTAGTTGCTTCCAATCTGGGTTTAGAAAATTTCATAGCATTTCTACTGCGTTATTAAATGTATGTGGTGAAATTAGGCGTAATATGAATAATAGGGAATTATCTTCTTTAACTTTATTAGATTTTTCTAAGGCCTTTGATTCTATTAATCACAGAATTCTTTTTAATAAACTCTTATCTCAGTTTAGATTTTCGCTTTCTGCTGCCAAATTGATTTTTAACTATCTTTCTAATCGTTCTCAGGCAGTTTTTTTCAACAATTCCTTGTCTGATTTCCTTCCTGTAATTTCCGGCGTGCCTCAGGGTTCAGTGCTGGGTCCTCTATTATTTTCTATGTACATAACTGACATAGAAACCTCCATTCAACATTGTTCATTTCATATGTTCGCTGATGACGTTCAAATTTATAGAAATAGTCATTTAGATCAGGATTCTATTGTTAGGAATATTTCTCTGATAAATGAAGATTTAAGTAATATCGTTAGCTGGTCGGTCTCTAACAGGCTCGTTTTAAACGCGAATAAATCTCAGTCGATTATATTTTATAAAAAACCGTTAGATACCTCGTCCTTTCCTGGTATTTTTCTGCAGGGTTCGCTAATTGAATATTCAAATACTGTTAGGGATTTAGGCTTAGTTATTAATAAAACTCTTACTTGGGGTGACCATTTAGTTACTATTAGTAAGAGGGTCTTTGGCATGCTTAGTTATTTGTATAAAGTGGTTGGATTTTCTGATAGTCAGTTTAGGAAAAAATTATATTTGTCTTATCTTCTTCCTCATTTTATTTACGGTGATATAGTATTATTCGGTATGCTTCAGGAAAATATGAATGTTCTCCAAAGATGTTTCAATGCTTGTACCAGGTTTATTTTTGGTATTAAGAAGTTCGATCATATTTCTGCCTACTCCAGCCTTGTTTTAGAATGTAGTTTATCTATTTTTTACAAATTTCGCGTTTGTCTTTTTATTTTTAAACTTCTCAAAGTTAAGGAGCCTTGTTATCTATATAGGAAATTAATGTTTAGTAGGTTTCATTCCTCTAACTTCCGCCTAATTCCGGCTAAAAATTGTTGTAGGTCGCTAAACACGTCATTTTATGTTAAGGGAGTTTCCCTTTGGAATTCAATTCCATTGGAAATTAAGAGATTAGGATCGGCAAAATTATTTAGGTCAAAATTTTTGGAGTGGCGTGATTGATGGGCAATACGTAGTTTTTTAATTTATTTTTATTAACTTTGTTATTTTTGTTAATTTTTAATATTATTTCACCTCGTGCTGTACATTTTATTGTAAATGAGCTACTGCTCAAAATAGAATGTGTAAGCATGAGGTGGAAATTGTTTGAAAAAATTTAAGAGGTTTTTATGCCTAATGGAAGCAACTTCATTAATTTTTTTTTTTATTTCGATTGCTTTGTTTCCATGTGTGCTTTTCCTTTTAATACTAAATTATTTATAAAATACTATAAATAAATAAATAAATAAATAAAAAATAATTACAGTACTAACCCAGGCAGCCTAAAAAAATTCCATAACCAGAACTATTATCGGACTTAACGTGGTCGGATCTGTTAATCGGCCTCCCGAAAAGAAAGTTATACCATGAATATATCGATGCATGGTAAATATAACCAAATCAGTTTTAGAAGGATTGACGTGTGAATTTTTTCCGGCACACCACGACTCTAAAATACATAAGGCATTCTGCGTTAAGTCGGATAACACATTCAGGTGCTTTCCAGCGACAGTAACAACAAGATCATCAGAGAGCACACCGCCCTGAGGACAACCTTTGGCAACTTTGACCGAGATTGAAGCATTATCTAAGTTAACCTTAACAATGTGAGATTTGAGCAAATAATCAATCCATCTTACAACGATGGGATCAATACCGAAATTGGAACAGGCGTAATATCGAATTACTATCAAAGGCTACCGCAATGACCAAGAAAATACCCACATAAAACTCTTTATTGTTGAGAGATCTTTCGATTCTAATGACATATTCATGTAGAGCCGCTTCACCGGACTTACCTACTCTATAAGCATGCTACATGTTCCTGTAAATCTGTCGACAACCCTCTCTAACTCTAAGAAATATTGAGGAGAGGTAAAAAAACAATGTTGCTCTTGTACCAAACTTGAGGAACAGTGCTAAAAGCAACGCACGCTTTGAAAAGATGTAGCAGGTGGTGCTTAATAATAGAAAAACCATGCTGTAATTCAGCCGGAAAAAATCCTATCAGGACCACATGATTTGTATGGTTTAAAGGAGAAAATAATCCAATGCAGAACTTCTAACGTAACTAACCGATCCGCTAATTCGCAGTCGGGAGCTTCATTGCAATTCTTATTGGATAGAAAGTCAGCACAATCAGAGTTAATGATGGTACACTCCGGAAAATGAACAGAAGGTAAACTTGACATTCGATAGACGAAGAGCATCAAGTCTAGAGGTATTATTTTTAGCCAACGCTCTATTAAAACTAGCGACTGCAGAGAGAATATTCATTTCCTCACAGAAGTTTGTCCATGCGGTTCTGTGAGTGGATCTTAAGGTTTTTTTGTATACTTCTTTTGAGCTGTTAGCAAACAATCCCAAACGCATTTAAGATTAGTATTTTTTGCTTTATTCGTCAGTCTCCTAGTATGTGCCCTTAGTCTTTTAATAGCAGAGTACCAAAAGGGTCTATTTCCAATCTTCAACGATACGGTTTAATAGGTGGTCTTTTAATGTTGCTGTTAAAAGAGATGCCCCTATGGTCAGAAGTGAGAATAACATTTGTCACCCTCCAATTTAAAATTAAGTCAACAATAGCCAACGAACACAGGCTTATATGAATAACTTCCCACCAAATAGAACTGACAAATATTGGCTCACAGCCTTTATTGAGTATTTCTAGCTCAGATGAGCTTATAAAATTGAACAGAGCGGAGCCCCTGTTATTAATATTAGTCCTACCCCAAAGAGTATGATGCGGGTTGGCATCGCAACCAACTAAGAGGGGAATATTTTTATCCATACTCCAATTTAAGAGTTCAGTAAGTTCCTCCGAAGAGGAAGGATGAGAATTACAAGCCTTACCATATTCGAAAGTGATAAGAACCGCTGAGAGAACAGCCAAACTGCATTCGTGAATAAGAGATGCACTGATATTACTAGAAATATAAATGCAAGCTCTAGTTTTATTGACAGTGGGCATTTAGCCCACAAACAGAACCATCGAGAAGATAAGGTTCCTGAATAAAACATAAATCTGTATGCGATCCAGCAAGCAACTTCCTTAATTCAAATGAAGCTGACTTGCTGAGAACAATCGATTTGTACTGGACGATTTTCCAACCCTTGATCCAGATATTTGGATCCATCACACCAATGTTGCTAACCACAACGCTGTGATCCTCTGGTGGACCAGGGACCCATGTGTGTAATAAAATAGGCTTCGGAGGATTACCAATCGAAAGTCGACAACCACTCCAGATATCCTTAACGCTGGAAACCCCATTACAAAATCATTTGGGTAGTGATCTTTTTATGATCATTTCGTGTTTAGGTGGTGTAAATGTCGATATTAAATGGGTTGAACGTATGAATGAGATTCTCATAACAAATGAAATAAATGATGCAAATCAGCTTGAGTGTGAAATAGAGATAGTTAATGAAATGTGCATGAAAGGAAACGGATAGCTTTGCGTGAATTTAACAAGTGTATTTGTCGTGATTGTAGACGAAATTATGAATGGGTAAATGGAAAATTGAAAAAGGCTAAACGTAGAGCAAAAAGGAGAAGTTGGCGGAACTATGTATCAGAAATGACACACAGAACCACAACCAAAGTTGTATGGAATAAATTTAATGGAGTGAGAGGTAAAATGAGAAATGAAAGGAATGTTGTAATGGATGATCCTGAAAAAGGAAATCAATTCTTACAAATGATGACGGATGTTCAGAATAATGTAGGTGGTAGTAACGATTAGGTGTTACTTGAAATTCGAATGGAATGAGTTCCTGAGGGTTTTAGAAACGGCAAAATCTATGACCCCAGGAATAAATAGAGTGAGTTATAGAATGATTGGGCTGTTGAGCGTTGAAGCAAAGGAAATCTTGCTTGGAATTCTCAATAGGGGATGGATGAGTGTTCAGATACCGGAAAGATGGAAGGATTGCAGAGTGGTTTCAATTCCCAAAAGGGATCGCGACACAAATCTGGCAATAAACTATAGAGGAATATGTAGGTTGAATGTTTTTATTAAAATGGTGAATGCGGGATGATGAAAGGCATGCTTGAAAAGTTTATGAATGAAAATAGTTTATTGCCAGAGACCATTTTTGATTTCCGACGTAACCATTCTACAAACGAATGTGTGGAAAAATTTGGCGTGGCGATATTTCTGGATATTGAAAGAGCGTATGATTATGTGGTTCCAGGGAAACTATATCAGGTTCTTTTGAATCTGGGATTTCCTGGGAAAATTTGTAAATGGGTGTATGAGTTTATGAGTGAGCGTAAGTTTGTTTTGTGTGGAAGAGGTTATAGATTGGAGGGAGCGGTGAATATTGGGCTCCCTCAAGGGAGCAAAATTTCTCCGACCCTCTTCAATCTGTATACGAGCTCAATATATAGGTATAATGCTCCCGACAAAGTTATCTTGCAATTTGCAGATGACTTTGTACTAATCGGCAAGGGCAAAACTATCGGCGAGGCCCTAAATCGAGCTCAGGAATGTGTGCTTCAGGTAACACAATGTTTGAATGATTTAAATCTGCGGGTGAATACGGGAAAATGTAATAGTATGGCATTTAGAACGAATCAAAGAATTGATGTGCGAATCTATGATGAGATAATTGAGTGTTCAAAATTGACTAGGTATTTGTGAATCTGGATCGACAATCGATTGACTTTTAAAGTGCACATGGAAAAACTAGCCGATCAAAAGGGTGAGTAAACCAAAATGAGGGGCTTACCCTAGCGTGACTGATATGCTGCGAAAGGCGTTAGTGTCTTCCAAAATTGCTTATGGGTTGAGTGTGTATGGTGATGGATCTAAGGTCGGGTTTGAAAAATTAATGAAAGTTGAGAATGCATGTGCTAGAGTGGTATTGGGGGCGATTAATTCTACCCCAATACATACTCTATGGTCCGAATTGGGTGATTCACCCATTAATTATAAGAGGGAATGAATCACCGTGGGGGACCAAATCACCAATGGGATAAAAATAAGATTGGAAGGAGGAACGGATTACCAAAAAACGCAACGGTCGAAAAATATGAATATATTTTCCAAAATTAGACAAGTGGTTCCAAAAGCTCCTCCCGAAAATCTTGCTGTGTGCTCGAATTTTGGAGCCACAATAAAAGCGATGATGAATTTGTTATCGGTTAATAGAGAATTTCGAAGAATGCAGCTGAATTATTTTGCACATGTGGAAGTATATACAGATGCTAGTGTTAATGAGGATCGAGTGGGTGTAAAAAGAGAAAATGATAAAATTGAATGGCTGTATAATGTATAATGAATGCAGAATTGATTGGAATTATGGAAGGAATGAAGGGAGGAGGAGAGTAGTTCTATTCTCCGATTCCATGAGTGGTTTAGAATTGATAAAACAGGGAGGGGGTACTCAGGGCAGTGTGTTTGTAGAAATGATGTATGAGTACCTTCAATCTTGTGGGAGTGAGGTGATTCTACAATGGATACCTTCACACCTACAGAGAAGGTAATGAAAGAGCCGATATGCTTGCAAAAAGGGGTTATATGCTTGAGGAGATAACAGATTATGAATTCATGGATGCAAGAGATGTACTTCGGATGTTTCAGAAGAATATGTGGAGAAAATGAGAGAATGAATTTATGGAAAAGAGTAGGGTAAAAGGAAAGAAGTACTTTGAATGGTGTAGTGCTCCTTTGAGAAAATCATTTTTTAAGGAAACCAAAGGAGACACTACAATGAAACGAACGATGGAACGCGGGTGAGATTGAATCATGATAATTGGAAAGAATGCTTAAAGAAGCGTCATTTGAGTGAGGATGATTTATGTGAAAGCTGTTTGGTTGTGGAGGACATCGAACATTTAATTCTAAAATGTTCCAAATTTAGCCAAAATAGAGGAATGTTCGATGTTCTTATGAAATCAAGAAACTTGAATGAATTATTACGAATGGGGAAAAATGAGTACAAGATAATGTATGAATTTATCAAGCTGAGTGGTATAACGGTATGAAAGTTGATTGAATGTAAAAAATAAAAATTGAAAAATTGAAATCGGGCCAGAAGGCTCCTTTTTTGGAGCAAGTGCCATAATAAATATACAACACTTATAGGTATCCTCATTACTGCTTCTGCAGATCAATACACGTTATCATGTCAAAATACAATTTACCTGAAACTACATTACGGTGCTACGCCAATAAATACTCCGATGACTTATGTGTGTTATGCTGGGATTTTCTTTCCTATCCTGTCTTACCTTAAATATGGTTTGATTTTCAGTGCTGGACTGTTCAAACCAACGTTCACTGAGGAACAGCTTATGAAGCTCCATCAATAAACTGACGATTTGGTTAAAAGAACTTTAGGTGTAACAAACGAACAATTTTCGAGGATAGCATTTAATTACGCTGAGTCTCTAAATATATGTACCTAACCGTTTAAATAAAAAAAAGGAAAGTCGATAAAGACTTAGAAAGCCTGAAGCTACCTCTGCGGCCAGATTATCGTTAGCTTTCTTTGGCTTTAATTTTGCGTCCGAACATAATCTCGGATGGAAACAGTTCAGAAAGTATATTCGGAGTTAATGTAAAACGATAATTTGGAAAATTTGTAGCGTTTCATCTATCCACTCTCACGTATCGATGAACCTCTGCGCTTGTCAATTTGATTGCGGATAGTATGGGGCACAACGGAGTTGCTGTATACCGTTTTACTCACACATTAATTGGAATTTCGAGTAAACGAACTGTGTTCCGTTGTCTGAGACGATATGCTTTTGTGAAATATGATGGTTACCGTTTTATTTGCGGTGAAAGCTGATGTAATGTACAACAATGATCAAAAATACAATTCGTTGGGCCAATAGGCTATTGGCCATAGAGTCCTGGCCAGATTCCAATGGTACCTTTGCTGACGTTTTTCTAACACTTGTACATTGATTACATCCCTTCACCAAATCCGCGATATTTTCGTAAATTCAGGGCCAGTACACGTAGCTGCATGTAAAATATTACATGCATTCTGTGCGTTAATGAGCTTTATGTATAGTTGACGTAATACTCTCTATTGATACACATATGGTATTACAATTCTATATACCCGAACATCAGATAACCGCTTATATCTGACAATGATTGTGACCGTTTGGAAATGGTCTGACATCAGCATTCGAAATCATTTTTCAATTTACGTAACGAATAACTGTTTGAAGTATTTCATATTGTCGTGTTGCCTTTATTATCATCGAATTTATATGTTTGGCAAATGACTGACCATATCGTTTTATGTGAACTTCACAGATTATTTTGCTAACTGAAGTGATGCTATTACGTAGTCCTCCTTTGGGTTTAATTTATATATTTATTAAACGTGAAAGGATATCGGTTTATCAAAATTCATCCATCGAGGCATACTCAATATCGCCGGCTCCATTTTGCGTCTTTTTTAAATAAAGATGCATCTCTTTTATGAATTTACCGTAGTAATTTATTACCCCTTGATATGACTGTATCTGGCCTCGTTCCATTTTTACCAATAATTCAACCCAAATATAATATGTTAAATCCAAAATCGTGCTTAAGCTGAAGTTTCAATCATACCACTGACAATTAAATCCTCCATGTATGCTGCTACTCCATCCAGGCGTTCAACCGTTGTATATCGTTTAGACCCGTTGAATAGTCTACACAAATTCGAATTTGACCGTTGCTTTTTTTTGCAAAAGCTGTTGATGCGGCCTAATCGGAAAATCAGCTGGCGTGACAATACCACACTTGTTGCTGATTGACTTGTCTCTCACAATGTGGGTTCACCAATTCGTTGCCAAATGGGTTTAGAAATAATTTTGTATATCGCAAAGATTCGGTAGATTTGAAAATGAGGACCTGTTTACTGTCTGTTGACTAGAGATGCTTGCTGATAATGATGAGTGTCATGACCCTCAAATATTTCCCTCTCTTTTTCAGGTTAATGAGCTCTACTGCGATTCTGCTATCAATATTTCTAGTGACATAGTTTTTATCTGTGTCGATTTTTGATAAATGCTTCATTCGGATGTCTTCATCGCATGACGACCTTAACCCATTGGTAAAAATTAAGCATTTCAACTGATCTGCTGTTAAATTTTTTAGGTCCAAATTGTCACACCATGTCGATTTATACGGCCCTCGTATGTCGCACAATTATCTGCAATTTTCTTTTGTTGTTGTAAGCACGCACTTGTGGAAATCACGTATTTTCGAGATTTGATATGTGTAATTTACGTAAAAGCAGCCAAATTTTTCTTTCCATTGAATTTAAATAAATCCTCAAATCTTTCTTTCATACCACGTGTTGAAATAATTGCCGTCCTCTAGATCGTAGCAAAATTCGGGAAGTTATGGAGGGATTATGCGACACTTTCAAGAATGAAAGTGGTCATTTTTGGTAATTTTTATGAAAAGTTTGTTTATGAAATCTCCGTGATGGGCCCCCAACATTTTTTTTATGACTTCATCAATTTTGTTTTAATAATTTTTTTTTTTTTTTGATGCGTGAAAGAGATTACTAACTCCCTATAGGTTTGTACAAAGTTTTAATGATATTGCTTATAGGGTGCAAGCGGTAAATCAAAGACCAAAAGAAAAACAATTTCGATAGATTTCTTTGGATCGTCCCGAAATAGTATTAATTGATAATTACACTTTGTCGCTAACCCTTATCTGTTTGTACTGTTTTCGATGTCGGCTACAAATACAATTCGATTCGAACAAGATTGTATATAAGTCCCTTTGAGTTTTTGGACCAACATGAAGTATGTCATTTAAAGATACGGAGTTCGAGGTTTTACATGACGCGTCGAATACTACACGCATTTTTGTAGTACTGCTTGTTTCCTTGTAGACTCCATGGTGTGGCATGAAGTAATGCATATCATCATCGTTTGGAATTTGTGACCATTCGACTTTCTTCATGTGATTTAGTTTGAGATATTCTTCCATGAAGTCGATATATTCCTTCTTGAATACTGTCTTCTTCGAAAACTTCCGTTCCACGGCTATAGTGACGACATTTCGCGTTCACGTATGAATTTCCCAATACTGGTCGAGGGGAAATAAATGGTAATCTTACTTGAAATCGATTATCAGTCATTTGTGTTGTTGTTGCAGCGTATACGATTTCACAATGATGTTTGTTTGTGTTTGTATCTATCGCCGTTGGAAGTTCTTCCACTTCCCAGAAACGTTTCAGATCATCAGTGTCGTCCTTCGCTTCACTTGAATTGATGATCCCATGCTACCTGCCACTAGCCACCCAAAATGTGATTGACACAGTGTTGGTAATCAGGGAATATTTATCCTTTGACTTCCCACAATCTCAAAAACTGTTCCGCTCCAATCAGGATATCGACTGGACGTGCGCTTCATTAAAAGTGGGATCAGCAAGTTTGTATTCCGTCAATTAGTTAAATCCTTCCACGCAAAAAGTAGTCTCGGGTATTTTTGTTGAAATGGACTTTATAATCTGAGATGTTAAAATGATGGAATAATTTGGATCACATCTTGATTGAATGACCAATGTTGTGCTTCCTTTAGTATTGCCAACATATGCTGATGCTAAACCGACAACTCGAATGTCGGACTTGGTTCTGTCCATTCCCAGACGTTTGACTAGAGACTCAGTAACAAAGGCACACTGGGAACCTGAGTCCAGAAGTACTCGAGCTTTGACATATTCGTCACTGCGTGTTTTGATATTTACTATAGCAGTGGGTAACATTATGCACGTGGTCGTCTGAAATTGGGGAGGGGCATCATTTGACAATAAATAGTTTTGTGTTGACAGTGCTTCAGATGATTGATGAAAATTGTCCGGAACTCCCTTTGGCGATAACGATTGAATTACACTGCCCTTGGACTGTATGTTACTCGATGATTGCAGATTACTAGTTGATTGTAGTTTACTAGCTGATTGATTGTTTAAGATTGCTGATTGTGAATTTGTGTGCACTGTTAGTACGGCTGGATTCAAGTCAATAAATACGGAGTTGGCGACGAGTTGTAAAGTGTGTAACAACGAATGATGCCTTCTTCGACAAATTAAACACGAAGTTCTAGCGAAGCATTTGTTAGCTGGATGTCCCTTCCTTAGACAGTTATGGCACAGACGATTCTCGTTCACTATTGTAATTCGTTCCTCCACTTTGCTATTCCGAAATGTTGGACATTTGTACCGCAGATGATCTTCCTTGCACGCGTAGCAGATTTTTGGAGATGACTGATTCGGTGACGATTGCTCTACTAAAAATGATTTGGTTGCTGCGGTTGTATACGTCCTTCTGTCTTGAATATTACACGATTCAAGATACACTTGGTTACACATCGGATATTTAAAAACACTCGGTTAGTTACTCGTACACATCGAGTATTTAAAAATTTCAAAAATTCGCTGAATGATGGACGCAAATTACTTACAGAATCTCGTGCCCACAGTTGTTTTGTTTCCGTATCGACCTTCAGTAGCAGTATATGTATGAGCCAGGGATCTAGAGAGCCGACGCAGCTCTCGATGATTTGCATTTTTACACGACCTTTGATCTAAGAATGACTGAATCAATGTAGATATAATTGGTTCCGGTTTGTCGTAATGTTCTTCTAGTTTGTGCCATGCTTCCTCGTAATTCTGATCGGTGGTCGTTATATGTCTTAATAACCCAGCAGATTTCCTACGAAGTAGGCTCTTCAACTGTTGTAACTTCTGTGAGTTTTTCAAATTTCAAAGGTTGTAAGGAGCGCTTAGTAGAAACCACTTAGTTAAGCTCACCCAGTGCCTAACCAAAACGTAGCAATATTGCTTGACACGATAAATCAAATAGTGGAACCCGTATGACTAAAATTACGCAACAGAAGGTTGGCAATGACAAGAACTTAGCTTCCTTTAATTAATGTTTAAAATTATTTTATGTATAAAAACGAAATTTGAAATAGAATAAATTTTTACCAGCCATTGTTAAGAATTCACCATGAAATAAAAGCGCTAGGAGTAAGCCCAAGTGGGCTACATACAGATTTATCAACAAGCCACAAGATGTATTTGCTTAAAAGGAACTGTAGTGAAACCGATAATAAAATGTCACCAGAATATCAGAATCCACAAAATAAACAATTGGCCCTAGCAGAAAAATTACATCTTGTTTTAAAAGTACATATGCGATGACTCATTGTCTGCAGTCACAACTCGTTTAGTCGCTAAAAATGGCTTACCTTTCAGCATGATTTATACATCTCTTACGATCTAAGAAAATTATTATTAGCGAGATGTTCCAAAATAGCCGAATAGACATCGAGAACTGTCCTAAAATATAGCGAGAATATTTAAAATCGAGTCATAGGTGAAATCTATAGGTAACAAAAAAGCGTTTTGTCTAACATTTAACGAATGGTTTATATCAACATAAATACACTGACTGGCACAGAATGAGAAAACGGGCCACCTTAAAAAATTTTTTTTTTTTTTTGATGCGAATATCTTTTGAACCGTATAGCTAGAAATATGAAACAAAACCAAATTCAAGGCCATTTAAGCAATCTTAGAAAATATTACCGCTGCATACTCTATCTAATCATGTGGCTGAGTTTTTTACCTATCCCACAACATCTTTTATAACTCAATTTTCAAATGTGAACACGGCTTCTACTACACTAGTAAAATATTACATGCATTCTGTGCGTTAATGAGCTTTATGTATAGTTGACGTAATAATCTCTATTGATACACATATGGAATTACAATTCTATCCCCGAACATCAGATAACCGCTGATATCTGACAATGATTGTAACCGTTTGGAAAAGGAAGGAGGCATACTCAATATCGCCGACTCCATTTTGCGTCTTTTTTAAATAAGGCGTCTTATGGTCTCATAACTGTATCTGGTCTCGTTCCATTTTTACCAATAATTCGACCCAAATATTTTATAGATTTCGTAAAGAAATTACATTTGCTGAAAGTTGATGTTAAACCCAAAATCGTGCTTAAGCTGAAGTTTCAATTCTACCACTGACAAGTAAATCCTCCATGTATGCTGCTACTCCATCCAGGCTTTCAACGACCGTTCCTTTTTTTACAATGATTGCTGATGCGGTTGATGCGGTCTAATCGGAAAATCAGATGGCGTGACAATACCTATGGGATAATACCTTGGAGACTGATGCACTTGTTGCTGATTGACTTGTCTCTCCCAATGTGGGTTCACCAATTCGTTGCCAAATAGGTTTAGAAATAATTTTGTTGACATTGTTGATCTTCAGATTGATAAATATCCGTATATCGCAAAGTTTCGGTAGATTTGAAGATGAGGTAGATTTTTGTTTTTAAAATTTATACTCACCTGACCCTCAAATAGTTCCCTCTCTTTTTCAGGTTAATGAGCTGCTGCGATTCTGCTATCAACATTTCTAGTGACATAGTTTTTATCTGTGTCGATTTTTGTCAATGCTTCATTCTGATGTTTTCATCGCATGACGACCTCAACCCACTGGTAAAAATTAAGCATTTCAACTGATCTGCTGTTATATTGTCACACCATGTCGATTTATATAGGGTTGCCAGACGTCCCGGTTTTTCCGGATTGTCCCGGTTTTTGGATAATAGTCCCGGTGTCCCGAAAGATCTCTTCGGGACACCCAATGGTCCCGATTTTCCTATTTTATGTTATAAAGTAAAAAATGTAGACTTTACTACTTCGCTACGGTGTGATACCCTAAACAAAATAAAAATCAAACGGTAGTTGTCAAAAAATTGTTAGCTGTGCGCATTTAAAAATGTTGAAGTAACGTTTCAAAAAAAAAAATCTAAAATAAAGAAAATTCGCACCGTTCTGTACTAATTTAGTTAAGTTAAATTAATTTTATAGAATTGGATTGCCGAGTTTTTTTTCTAAATATCTTCAGTAATAACAAAATTTTAGTAAAAAACGTTTTATTATAATTAAATTTTAAATCTATGAAAAATTTGTCTAGCAAAAAGCAATTCAAATATGGTGAAAAGGCAGTGCAAATTCCAGGAAAAATATTTAGATGAATTCCCGTTCATCAAAAAAGGAAGACTGGAAACGGAGGCTTTTCGCAAATATTGCAATTCCATATTGATGGTCAAAAACACAAGGCTAACGTCGCTTCGTCAATCATTGAGACGTTTTTCCTTAAAACGTGATAGTACAAAAGAATATAAATTGATTGCCACTGAATATTGTAAATTAATATCTAAACCCTTCTGTGATTCTAAAGTACCAATAAAATATTCATCGCCGTCTAAGTGTAAGCGTCGCATTCAATCGAAGTAATCCTCAAAGAACTACTATCTGCCAGTAATCATAATTCCGCTTGTAATTATATATTTTCAAACAGCGAATTTATTGTCAAACTTCTAAAAATGGATAATTTAAAAGGTGAAACTTCTGGGACAATGCAAATGTAAATTTTGGTGGAAAAGCAATATTTGGTAAAAATACTTGAAAACAATAGACTTTGAATTAGTACACTCAGCCGTTGAGAAAGAATATCCTTGAATTTTGCGGTTCCGAAACTTTCCCCAAAGCAGATACCTAACTTTAGTGCAGTTAATTAGTCAGTATTTAATAATTATCTAGACTCTGGGCTTAATAATATTGATAAACCAGTCAGTAGGGCGCTGGATAAAACATGTTCCGGCCACGACGCTTAATTGCAGCACGCAAATACCACACCCAAGTTTATTAAAATCAAAAACACCTCACAAAGGCAGCTGTTTAGAAACAGATATTCTCCTAGCTCTGATATAATCAAAGCTCAGATATACAACGCGAATACCATCGTCAAAAAGTTACTATGAAAATCACTGGAAATCCAAACTCTCTAGCATTAAGCTAAACAGTTGCACTTACATAGAAATAAACAAACTGACTAATCTAAAAGCCTGAGAAAGCTTATTTGTTAGGAAGTACGTTCAAAGATGGTCACTGCCAAAATAATGTGATTTGGTATGACAGATTTACAGAGTCGGTAGATGAACATGTCAATAACTACTTAAATATGAACAAATCACTTCTATAGTCTAAATCTCAAATAGCGAACAGATTACCTCAGATCCTTACCTCAGACATATTGTTAAAATCCGAACAGTGCAATGAGATTTGCCAGACCGTTAGAAATTAAAGCCTTCATAAAATTCCGAAATAGTAAAAAATCAGCAGAACGGAATAAAGTACGGAATTATGCGCTCAAAAGCTGTTAAAAAAATTCAGGAACATACCCACCACGGTGATCATAAACCACTCCATTGGGTACTTTCCAGATAGTTGGAAATTGGAAATTATTGCCCCAGAGAAACGATGTACCTCTTAAATTAAATCAAACAGCACAACATTAGCGTACCTGCAAAAGGCATTTGACACCGTCTGGATTAACGGAATAATACATAAAATGATCAAGTTAAGGTTCGAGCCAGGTTTTATTAGAGTAATATATAGTTTCTTTCGAACAGACCGTATCAAGTATGGCAGAGGACGGACTTTCTACAGTAGTTACAATTCATCAAGGGGTACTTCAAGGATCAATTTTAGAGCCGATTCTATATGTTCTATATACTTCTGGCCTGCCAGTTCTTAATCCTCAACTAATCCCAATCAAAACATTGACTTATGGAGATTATATTGTGATTACATGGCACGAAGAAACTTAAAGCAAAATGAACGTGATCTCAACATTCATCTGGATGTGATAAACGAGTAATTCAGGAAGTGGAAAATCAAAATTAACATCGGTAAATGTGAGGCAATAAGCTGCATAGGCAATAAAATTTGCACCAGTTATCAAGAGCATACTACAGAAACATAATGCTCAAAGTGGACAACGCAATTATCACAAACAAGGCAAATAAAATATCTTGGCAGAATGATTCAAACCGTTCCGTAACTCCATCAAATTTTACGAACGAGCCAAGCACTTTACTAACCAGTTCATAAAAGAAACCGTCAAAATAGCAGAAAACATCACCGATGATGATGCAAAATACCTAACGCCCTACCCTAATTTTTTTTGTCCCGGTTCGTCCTAGCAAAAGTCTGGTAACCCTAATTTATACGACCCTCGTATGCCGCAAAATTATCTGCAATTTTATTTTGTTGTTGTAAGCACTTGTGGAAATCACGTATTTTCGTGATTTGATATGTGTAATTTACGTAAAAGCAGCAAAATTTTTCTTTCCATTAAATTTAAATAAATCCTCAAATCTTTCTTTCATATCATGTGTTGAAATAATTCCCGTCCTCTAGATCGTAGCAAAATTCAATAATTTGTTTCGCGAGGGTATGGAGAGATTATGCGAGACTTTCAAGAATGAAAGTTGTCATTTTTGGTAATCTTGCTGAAATGTTTGTTTATGACATCTCCGTGATGAAGCATTCAAAGGTTGTAAGGAGCGCTTAGTAGAAGCCACTTAGTTAAGCTCACCCAATGCCTAACCAAAACGTGGAACCGTTGTGACTGAAATTACACAACAGAAGGTTGGCAATGACAACAACTTAGCTTCTTTTAATTATTAATGTTTAAAGTTATTTTATGTATATTCAATTTTGTCTGTTTGATTAAACTGTTTTAAATTCAATTGTTTTAATTACGCTGAATAAATTTTTACCAGCCATTGTTAAGAATTCGCCATGAAATAAAAAAAGCGATAGGAGTAAGCCCAAGTGGGCTACATACAGATTTATGAACAAACCACAAGATGTATTTGCTTAAAAGGAACTGTAATGAAACCGATGATAAAATGTCGCCAGAATATCAGAATCCGCAAAATAAACTGTTCGCAAAAAATTGGCCCTAGCAGAAAAATTACATCTTGTTTTAAAAGTACATATGATGACTCATTGTCTGTAGTCACAACTCGTTAAGTCGCTCAAAATGGCTTACCTTTCAGCATGATTTATACATCTCTTACGATCTAAGAAAATTATTATTAGCGACAGATTAAAAAGATGTTCCAAAATAGCCGAATAGACATCGAGAAACTATCCTAAAATATAGCGAGAATAATATTTTTAGGTAACCAAAAAGCGTTTTGTGTAACATTTAACGAATGATTTATATCAACATAAATACACTGACTGGTACAGAAAACGGGCTTCATATCTTTTAAACTGTAGTAGCTAGAAATATGAAACAAAACCAAATTCAAGGCCATTTAAACAATCTTAGAAAATATTACCTCAGCATACTCTGTCTAATCATATGGCTGAGTTTTTTACCTATAGCGCCCATTACACGGTCAATAATAATGTCAATACCAGTATTGTCATTATCTGCGTCAATACTCTCTTTAGTCATTTGCAGCATTACACGATCATTCCTACACATCAGTATTATCATCATTACTGCGTATTTCTCAGTGAATAAGTAAGAAATTAAAGTGACATTAAAGTGAAAGTATACAAAATGGATTCTCAGGAAAAAGGCTTGTATTGCTATAATTTTGGCTTTATCCATAAAAAAAAATGTTCGGCGCTCACGCTGGATGAAGGATTGGCTACAAAAACGTAAAAAGTATTCACATGTAGCGCTCTTAAAAGAAATTGGTGCAACTGAAGCAGCCGATTTTAAGAATTATTTTCGAATGTGCGATGAAACATTTGTACAATTGCTGCGAATGGTTAAACCGTTTATTGTAAGGCAGGACACGAATATGAGGGAGAGCATCCCAGCGAATGAAAGGTTCGCATTAACACTTAGATACTTAGCGACTGGGAGGAATTTTGAAGATCTAAAATTCTCCGCTATCATGTCACCTGCTTCAATAAGCAATGCTATTATTGAAACATGTGAAGTGCTCATATACGTATTGCGAGATTATATAAAAGTAAGTGCTCGATTGTAAGAATAGAAATACCTATTATTTCATTTTAAATTTGTTTTTTTATATTCAGTTTCCCACAACTTCTGACGAATGGGGTGAAATTGCCGATGATTTTGGCAAATTGCATCAGTTTTATAATACCTTAGGGTCAATCGACGGCAAGCACATTGCCATTAAAAAACCATCCAATTCCGGTTCGTTGTACTACAATTACAAAGGTTTTTATAGCATTGTACTATTGGCTATTGTAAATGCAAAAAAAACAGTTTGTAATGGTAGACGTCGGAATGAATGGACGAATATCTGATGGAGGAGTTATGTACTACTCGAAATTTGGGGAGCTGATGCAGCAAGGAGCATTAAATTTACCAAAGCCTCGTTCGTTACCAAATACTAACGAAAAATATCCTTATGCGTTCGTCGCGGACGAGGCATTTGCATTAAATGTTAACTTGCTGAAACCATACTCACAGAAATCTTTAGATAAAGATCGATATGAGTTTAATAAATGACTATCAAGAGCACGAGTAGTTGTGGAAAACACTTTCGGTATATTGGCGTCCAGATTCGGAGTACTAAAAAAACCAATTAGCCTTGAACCTCAAAAGTCCGAAATTATTACCATGGTATGTTGCTATTTGCACAACTTTCTCGCAAAAGAAGATACACAATTATACTTTGCATCAAATGAAGAAAGTACAAATAACTATAACTTTGTTGATGTCCAAAGTACTTTAAGCAGGAACAGTACATCAGATGCTAAACAAAACAGAGATAAATTATGTGCTTATTACAACAATGAAGGCAAATTGGAATAGTAACGCTCTGTTGATTGATATATGAAATTTATAAAATATAAAAATTATTACTAAAATAAAATATACGAAACATATTAAAAATTCATATTTATTTATTCTTATTAATTATTCTTATTATTCTTATTTATTATTTATTTACTCTAATTTATTTTACTCGGGTACAAAATTTGAAAAAAATCCAGAAATTGTGCTCTGTGTTTGTTCATCTGAAGGAGGTTGAGGAGAACAGTTGGGGAGAAGAGAAGAGGTTGATGATGAATTTGAGATGGTGGTTTGTGATCTAACCGGCCATGGTACCTCATTTATTTTAACTGAAACTTTATAAAGGTTTCCCTGCCGTGCCTCAAAAATAATGTCTCCTATTGCTTTCTCAGCAAACATTCGTTGCCGAGGATCCAATGTTGTGAGCGCCTCACCCCAAGCTATGGCAATTGTTGGAACATTGTTCTTCCCCGATGTCGAACTATCCAAAAATTCACACGCCTTCTGTAACAATTCATTTTGTTTTGACGTGTGGCTTTTTCGACGTTTATCAAGTTGCGGTGGTGGCGGTGACATTATATTTGAACGGGATACAGTAGGAGACATAGTGGGTATTGGACGTTGCCCCCATGTGAATTTCACCCTCGATACTATCACTTTCAGAAACCTGAAAATAAAATAAATTTATATTATTAAACGATTTCATTTTTGAATTTTATTAATAGTGACCTCATATGTTTGCTGAATTTTTGTATTAACTGGCTTTTCAAATTTGTACAGAAACTGGAGAGAATAAAACATCCATGAGGTTAGTTGATACACTTCATCATGACCTTTACCCGATCTCTTCGAATCCACTATTTTCTTCAATTCCTTTCTGTAATTTGATCGAAGTGTATTTATTTTCCGCCGGACATCTATTCGGTTACCACCAGCCTTGATTTTGCGAAATGTTGGTAGAAGTTTATCCAATGCATTATTTCTCTTATCTTTTCTTACATAACCAGGATTGGTTGGGTTCCACAACTCTGGTAGTGTTTCATACAGCTCTATGAAATCCCGAAGAACCTTGGTATGATCTTCACTACACTGGGTATCTTCGCTAATTATCTCCCCACAGTCGGAGAAATCCACACTCAACTCATTATCCTCTATAACACAATACGAATACATGTCATCATCCATTTTGATTTTTGATGATTTTAATATTTGTAATATAATAAATATTCTAATATTATATTTGTAATATAATAATAATATATTTAAACTCTTTATATTTAATTAAAACTATGTATGTTTACTAGTAGGTAATTTGTTAGAGAAATTTATTTAATTTGACACATTAACCTCAAATTTTTAACACGGTAGAACTAAAGAAGAGGAATGATACACGATAATAATGACGCGAACCCTATACACTATCATTAATAGTGACAGTATCCCCACCACTCAACGGTATTGATGTCTCAAAATCAGAAAATCCGGATTTTCATCATTACCGACCATCATTCGTCAATACTTCAAGTTACACGATCAATAATACTGTCATTATCAGAAGGTAATGACATTATTATTGACCGTGTAATGGCTGCTTATCACACAACATCTTTTATAACTCAATTTTCAAATGTGAACACGGCTTCTACTACACTAGCTGAAAACATAAAACAAAAACAAAATTCTAGCTCATAGGAAACAATCATAGAAAATGTAGGATGCCATGGAAAATTTGATTTTGTTTTTTCAATATTCAACCGTTTTATTATCGAATTTACATTTTGCTGTGTCAGTGTGTTAAATTTGTATTATGTCGCTAAAGTCAGAAAGTGTAGCGGAAATGGTGGCATTGTTTAAAGATGCAAAAGGCCAACGCTACATCGCTAATAAGTTCCGGATTTCGCGTAGTACCGTAAAAAGTGTTTCGTCGCGATTTTTTGAGACAGCGTTGTATACCAGGCGACCAGGTATGGACAGACAAAGAGTAACAAACGTTCGAGATGACTTTTTTGCAGTTTCATCACCTCTTAGAAATCGCCATACAACTGCTGTTGAGACCTGCAATGAATTGTTACACGTACGTAAGCGAAAGAACAATATGGCGAAGGTTGGAAGAAGCAGATCTTGCATTAGAAAATGGAACACCATAATTTAGACGACTTCATCTTTATCGATGGCAGAGAAACTTCGTTGAAAAATTTAAACAACTAATTGAAATTCAGAGCATGCAACCAAGGGGAACTCGAACGGAGTCCCAGATTA
Source organism: Tipula vernalis (assembly GCA_958295665.1). Lineage (NCBI taxonomy): Eukaryota > Metazoa > Arthropoda > Insecta > Diptera > Tipulidae > Tipula > Tipula vernalis. The sequence goes on along the minus strand of OY282558.1, from coordinate 438,450,490 downwards.
TAAGAAAATAAATGACATTCTTTGAATCTGGAGGCATAAAGCTGGTATTGCTTGTATTAAGATAACATCGCGCTTAGGAGATAAGTGCTTCAATTTTTTGTGCTTCCACAACAATTTAGAATTCAAATTTATTTTTAATGAATAAATTAGTATAAAAAAACTTTTGCTTGCTTTTTTTCTTCCGGATAACCTCCAATGTCATGCATAAGGGTGACATTCTCCTGAACATTTACCACTTGAACTTTGGGGCTTTTCCAAATTATCCACATATGAAATTATTAATCACGTTCGTTAGATTGAACCAACAAAAAAAAATGCAAATATCCATAAACCATCATCAGTTAAACGTACCAAAAACAAGCCTGAGGTGCATAGGACAGCAGCAAAAAGTATCTATGGAAAAAGTGGAAGGTTTTCAAAAATTAGTGTGGTGGTAGTACGGTATGAGCAAAACAACCCTGCTAGACCGTTATGAAAATGGCAAAACAGCTTTCAATAGGCTTGTATTTTAATTCTCGTAAAGTGAAGCTTCCACCTTTAGTTTACTAATAAACAACCACCCAGACCATCCTCATTTTACGGAATGTATTCGGTAGTATAACAGTTGTTTTCAAGTGACGTTATTCGGTGCAAAACGTAATATTTAAAGACGGTTTTATTACTCGGGCGTTTTCTATCTTTTCCACCTCAACAATATCAATTCTTGCAAATTTATTTCGTTGAGGTGCATATTCCTAGTCTGAAAAAATAAGATTTGGTGAACAATTGCAGCATATCAACAATATGTGTATCAGGATCTTCCGTTGATGAGTGTAAATATTTAAGTCGGTTATTCTAAAGTCTGAGGAACACTTCTCTATGAATATAGCAGCAGTACTAAAAAGCTTAGGTAGAGTAGAGCTTTCTAAAACAATACCATATGTGGCAAATTTTCAATATTACGGAGAAAAATCGAGTTTAATGAAAACGTTTATAAAATATCTCTAATTTTATATGAATTATGTAAATGATTTGAAAAAACATAGGCCAAACTAGATGTGGTAAAAATATAGATAAAGGTCACATCGATCATGTAATTGTGACTGAATATAATCATCACTGAAGAGGCCGAATAAAAGTACTTGCTGTTACTATCAACGGTTCAAGTCTTCAATCAATTTTAAAGTTGTTAATCTCAAAAATTTTATTTTACTATTTGTTTACAATATAATAAAAGACTTCAACTTTCTTTTGCGATACACTATAATTTACAGCGCGGTCATATAGTCATACCTAAAAATCGAAGTTCTCACAAACACGTTCTTTGTTCACAAGAGAAAGGAACACTTATTACGTAAAAACACTTATACGTACATAGCGAAAAGTTAGCGAAATAAAATTTTTAAGAAACACTGAATTATCACCGAATTGTTACATCCGGTCGATTCACTCTTCCCATGGATTATTATTAATAAATCAAATCAAAATTAGAGTCTCACCTTGTTACCAAAAACATTTATTTACTATAATCTACCTGCTCATATAATACAAAAAAATGTTCGATTAAATATTTCAAAAGTCCATTCACCAAGGTGATTGGTAAATTATATAACAATTACTTTTTGTATATACTGTTACCAAAAGTACAGACATTTTTTTAATATAAAACACCATAAGTTCATGTTAGGTGTGTCCACACGTAAAACCTACTCGACAAATCAACTCCAAAATTTAAACCAATCTTCCTATTTTCCGATTAAAAAAAACACAATTACAGCACAATTACATATCAATTTTTATTATCACCTCAAGAACTAGTTTTGCCGTCTTTAATAGTGAAAGTATATACGAGTACAAACAAAAAATGGGTTTGCTCTGGTGTTTCGTGATACAGAAATTGGCATTTAAATATAATTTTTTATGCATTTTACTGTAAATTCGTTTTATTTTACTTACCGTTTGTTTTAAATTTAAGTGTAATTTCAGAAAATTAATTTAATTTACGTAATTTCGAATTCTTTTATATTTTCTTTTCTTTTGGCTTGATAAGACAAGAAATTAGAGTGTCTTGTGTGGTGTATTACTTGTTTATTGAAAATCGAGGTTGGTCAAGAAAGTGTAATTGGAAATTGTTAATCCAAAAAAAAGAAAGTTTTTCAAGACGTATAACTTTTTTTGGTATTTTTACCGAAGGAGATTTTAGCAAATGTATACAACCATACGCAATATTGCAGATTTAGACATTTTTGGTCAAGGTGGCAGGTATCTTTCGGAACATACCTGCTACTTTGTTAAATACGAGTTCGGCTTCGACGAATGGTGAAAATGTAGTCCATTGTGGATCATTGATACACATAGAGCAGAAGCTGTATTATGCCTAATTGCCTACATTTGAATCCAATTAGATTGGCGTTAGGTAGGGAAATAATTCGGATTCGAACTGAGTTCATCTGTCGGAGACGCTTTTATTTCCCGCAACGCAGTGGCCGAGCCCATGGTGTGAGACGATCTGAGATATTCTAACAATGTGTTGGTTTTCGTACGGTTCTAAAGCGTCGACTCACAGTGGCGCCGATTGCCAAAAAGTTGGCCAAACATTAAAAAAAAAAAAACTTTTTAAGGAGTTGTACAATTGACACACTGGAAAATAAACGCAAACTAAAACTACAAATATTTATTTTTGAATCAAGTTGGGTACTTTATTTTGAAGGTTTATCGATGCCATTTATGTATGAAATATAGTATGATATCACTCAATTGTTCATCACGGCTGGATTTACAGACGTCGATCCGATGGTCAAAATTGTTGATGACATTTTCCAAAAGGGGCGTTTTCTATGGCATTTAGGTGTTGGATGGTGGCTGGACTATCAACGTACACTTTGCCTTTTAAAAATCCAGACACAAAGTAATCTAATGCGTTAAACTTTAACACGGTCTTCAATCGAATACGACTCCAAAGCTATAAATGGCAAACATTCAACTAACAAAATGACATGAAATGATAGAAAACAAACATGGCGTCTTTGCAAAACTTTGGGTTGGATTTAGTAATACACTAAGGGCCCTAAAACACTCATAAGAGGATCGAGCTACCTTTACCCGCTATAGAATTTTAAATGTAATGTATCTTCGCTCAAGCTGTAGTCGTTGTGTTAAATTACTTAATAAAAGACTTTAGTGCAAAAACATACGTAGAAGTTTAAAAATGCAACCAGTTTTAATCAAACAAAATGGAACCAACACCTGGAGGTCTACGTAAAATATAATAATACGTTTTAAAATATTAGTATCTTAAATAATAAATCAAGCCCATAAGAGGTTAGAGTTAATAGTATTACCTAAAAAATAAACTAAAAATTAGGTGCTCCTAGGTCCCCTCCATCTTTTATGCACATTTTAAAATAAAAAATGTTTGGCCTTACTAAATGAACAAAACGAGAAAGAAATCAAAATTTAGGTTATTTGATGAATAAGGGTTGTTAATAAGGGAAGAAGATGGTGAAATTTTGTAAATGTGACTAGAGATTCGTAATGAGCCGACTCCAAAAACCCCCGAGTACAGAATTTCAGAATTTTGGCCAGCTTTTCGGCAATCGGCCTCACTGTGTACCGGTGTCATAGTAGTGTATTTCACTAAAATATCGATATACCGGTTTTGCAACCCCTTCTCAACAATTACAATGTCAGTGTGTCTTTTGCGTTGTACATACGTTTCTTTAAAGTGATCTGCGCTTAAGAGAATAATGTCTTAGCTATCTCTAGCTTTTAGTCAGAGACATATCTATATATGCCGTACTAAAAGGTAGCTCACCCCTCAGAAATCGCTGTACTATTCGTTCCGGATCAGCACACAGAATATGACGCCGTATGTGCCATCGTTGTAACGTTTGGAGCGGAAAACACTCACATAACCCTTCTCTCGAATATATTCTTCGCACTCATACGACAAGGTCCAACTCTTTCATCCATACATAACGACGGACTTGATCAACGCTTTGCACAAATTCAGCTTATCGGCATTTACAATTTATTACAATTTACAAGATATTATAGGGCTTTAACAGTGGACGAAGGGAATATAAAGCATGGCTGGGAGCGGCAAGACACTATACTTAAAACCCTCCCCACACTATTATCAAGAGTTACAATAGATCACAAGTATTGAATCTTGTCACTCCTTCAAATGTGTAGTTATCTGCTAAAGTCAATTGCTCTGTCTGCTAAAGTCAATTGCGTCATGGTCTCTAGAACCAGCGAATATATATTTGGTTTTAGATTCGTTGATTTTGAGGCCCACGAATGTTGAAAATTGTACTAGCGAATTATATCGGTATTATATCGTTTTTGCTACTACAGTATACGAAACAATTCATTTTTGAACAAAAGGTGTTTGTTCGCAGCTACCTCCAAAGTACGACACCAAGACAATTTTCAGCCAAGCTGGCTCCAAAATATACTCCCGCAATTATCACCGGAAGGGTTTGAAGCGTCGCCTACGTATTACAAGATCCCATTCAGACAAAGATATATTCAGGATGGCTGGCGCCATCTATACAGTTTTTTTTTTATGAACATGTGAGAGGGGTATTATATTTCTTGCTCAAAATATTACCGAAATTATTCTTGACCGGTAACGATAGGTGGCAGTACTTGCGATGAGGGGAAAATACTTCTAAAGAACGAACGTCAAATAAATTTTTCATTTCCCTTTGAGCTGCCATGGAGAACGGACCAGCGGTGAATAAAAGTAGCGAATAACTATGTAAGTGAACAATTTTTGTTCAAAGTTTTATTTAAAAAAAAAAATTTATTTTATGTTTATCTGTTACATTTCAAACTAAAACAAAGTAATATTTTAAATTTGTTTTCTTTTTATACATAAAAAATAGCTTAATAAGTAAATTACAATAGTCTTAAATGACTAGAACATGTTTGCGCATGTTCTTGCATGTTTTTTCCTATTAAACTGATTTAGCATTTTTGTGGTGATGCGCGTGTTTGCAATTTATGTTGAGTTGCAATTCTAGTGGTGTTAACTCTTCCCCCTTACAAGATTCACGTCCCGTAGGTCAGAAATTCAGGCTAACTGGTTGGACTCCGGATTGATTGATGATGACTTCTTTTTGACATGGTTTTGGAATTGACCATTTTTTACGTTTTGTTCTCAACAAAAGGATCAGTATTATGATGAAAATTATGGATATTATACCGAAGTCTACAAAGGCTGCTTCCTTATGTTTTGTGAATAATTTTTGTAGTTGATTTACATTATTTAGGTGCAGGATATGACGGTATCCTGGGTCGATTTTTACACCTTTATCTGTTATATTAGGTTGTAGTACTGTTGGTAATACTTGTGATTTCCTAATATCTCTGCTGGTGAAAGTTGTATTTCTGAAATCTTAATTGGTTCATTGTCGTATTGTATGTATTAGAAAGTTTCCCTCCAGGTGTTTATCCGTGTTGTTATAAAATATATCTCCTTTAAAAGTTGCTCAGAAAAATCGTATTGACGTTTAGGGTGTCGATTATCTGATTCTTGTTGAATTGGTAGCTACATTGAGCATTTAATCCCCTTATAAGCTGGTTGATGCAGTGGTCGGCTTTTAATTCTTCCAGACTGTTGATCTCGCAAAGTATGGTTTGTCGAAAAAGTCATTTCTTCTTGGTTTACCAGAAGTTCTTTGTATTCCAGGTATATTTGTTTGTTGTTCTCAATCGTTGATCTTACCATGACGTGATTGTATTCCCGTTTACTTGTTTTTGGTATTGATATAACATACAGTATTGTTGATTCTTTAGCCAACATCATAGGTTCTGCGTATTCTATTGCTTCTATATCATTAGAATATGGAAGGGTTTCGATGTCTGCCACCAGGAGACTGATTTCCTCTTTATCTAATAAATTTGTATTGATTGTTTTTCCTTTTGCTAATTGTGCTGCTCGGATTATTTCTTTTATCTCCTCTTTGATTATGGTTAGTCGGTTGAATAAGATTTGTTGGATTTTTTCATCTGAGTTTTCGGGTAAATGATTAACAATTTTGTTGTATTAGTTGAGAATCTGCTGTGCTGTCGATGATTTGATTTTGACTTTTGACCATTTGATCCCATTCTGTGGCGTCTGGTGATCCTGCAATCCACTTCCCTGTGGAGCCGATCCAGTTGATTGATCGACGAGATCGTGATTTTTGACCTTTAAGTTTTGATATTAGCTGCTTGGTTTGGTTCATTTGGTGAATTAGTTGATGTTGAAGACTGTTTTCTGGGTTAATATTGTCAAGTGAAGTTCTAATTCTATTGATTATTTCCTCAAAATTGCTTAAGTTGATGACATGGGTAAATTTGAAATTTCCATTGATGATTCGTTCATTGCCTTGTTTGAGAGTTACTATTGGTGTAGTATATTTATAGATGGTAAGTGAGTTTGTCAAGCCCAATATCCAGAAACTGGAAAGAAGAAATTATTGCGTTAAATTTTTTATTTGAGTCTTGTGGACCCTTTTCCCAGAGGTTGTGGTAATTGGGACTCGATTATCTTTGGTCATAGTTTCCTCTTTAAATCTAGGTTTCTCTTTTCCTGGTATTTGTTTGATTGTAGTATATATTATTTCTCTAGGTTTGTTACGACCTGACATGGTGTCGTAACCTGTGCGAAGCGAATTAAATATTAATCGTCTGAAATTCATCCGCCCAATTTCCAACGCGTATTCTGTAGTTGTTCTGTTTATGCTTTATGTTTGGATTATGCTATGCGCGATTTGTATATGGTACAATTTCGTTTTGCTTTAAAACATATTTTTTTTTTTAAATTCTTCAGTATGCTAATCATGGAGCATAAATTGAACAATTGTATGAAAGGCAAAACCAAAATATGTATCGAGTAAACAAGTTATTTGCATGTATAGTACTTATAACTTGTGTGAGTTATTGATTTTTCGAGCGGTATTCCTTCTGGAATATTTGGTTTAATTACAGATTTATTATTTTTTTTATTGATTTGATGATGGGTGATAGTGTGTGCGGACATCGAAGGGAGTCGAAGACAAATGTTCGGGTGGCGTGTTTTTTTTAGCTAACATTTTTTTTTTTTTTTGATACGATTTTTTTTGGTAATTTGAATTTTGGTTTTTAAAAAATGGTTAGTCTGGAATTAATTCGGGTGTTGAACAGACAGGGTAGTTTTTGATATTAAAACAAGCAGTCGAATTTTGATTTTTAAAACGAGTGGTTGACTCACGATTTTTTTTTGTATTTTTGAGTGACGACAAGTCAACATTTTGCTTATATATATATTGTTAAATAAAAAACGTGTAAATTTTTGAAAAAAGTTTTTTTGGTGAACGGTGTGGCTGGTCAGGTTTGTTGATCATGCCAACAAATTAAAATTTATTTCTTTGAAAGACAATTATTTTAAAATAAAGAAATTATAATCTAATTTTGTGTTTTGGTGGAATTATATTTTTTTTTGTGAATACAAATCAAATTCCTTTGGTATAAAAAAAAAAAAAACATGGTAGTCAAGTTTTGACTTTTTATGAATCGATATAACCAATGTTGTGATTTTGGAAGATTATTTTAGTTCAATTAATAAAAAAATAAAAAAAATAAAAAAAATAACAGAACAATTGTGCTAAGCGTGGTTACAAAGCTGGTAATAATATTTAAACAACTGTTGTCTGCTGATTGTTATTTTGATTTCACCTGGTCATACTGGTTAACGTATATATCAAATTCCTGAGCTACGGTATATTATATGCTACATCATATTATTGCTGTGTGTGTTCGTGATTTTGTATCAACATTCCCGCCCGTGGGGGCAACGCAACCTTTTGTGAGGAGGTGCTGCATCATTATCCTGCGACGGCGCTGATTGCGGTTTAAAACAGGTAGTTGATGGTGTAGAGAAAAATAAATAAAAATCTCACCACAACGTGTAAATTATTTTAATTTTTACTTAAAGTTTGACTGCAATTTTTATTATTATATTACCGCTATATGACAATAACCTTGGTTTTCAGGCTCCTCGTGCTATACCGACCTTGCTGTTACCTATCATCAAATCAGGAGGGTTTTTTTTTTTTTATTTTTTTTTTTGTAATTGGTTAATTGTTTTGGTTTGCTTTTCAATTTGATTACGAATTTTTCCTTGTTCCGTTATATTGATTTTCTCTCGTATTATTTATCTGGCAGGCCCTGATTTACGCACCACTCACTATTATGGGTGAGTAGGTGGGTGTGAATCAGGGATGGGCGGGTAGGCCGGGTTTCTCATGGGTAGGTCGGTGAATCCACTTCTCTCTGGGCGTGTCGTTCGTTCCTCCAGGGCAAGCTGTGCTGGAGGGCGGCACGCTACATGAGGGGTTCGAGTTGAGATGGCGTTTTCCGCTCCGGGGGAGCCTTACTAGGTCTGTCAGCGAAGCGCCCTTCCATCTTTAATCGGCATCGGTCACCGCTGCGATCGGGAGACGGCATCCCGGTAGGCGGCCCGATGATAAGGGGGTTTCGTTGGCAGTCATGGTGGGGATCGCCGGGAGTTGAATTCGTCATCACTTCGCGAACTCCTTCCTGCTTATTATTTTATTAGCCACTGTGAACGTGGTAAAGGTAGTCTGCGTTTTTTTTTTCCTAGTTTTTTTTGTAATGTTTGTTTTTTTTTTAACATGCGGTTATTCAAGCATGGAAGTTATGTCTGAAAACCCCACGCCACAACCACGAGCTCTAGCCGGCTACTAGACCGCATCAGACCGCTACTTCCATGTCTGCTAACAAAATCTTTTGATTTTGTTACAGGTTTATATTTTCTTGGTTTATTTCTCTTTGCGTTTTCTTTCGGTTTGTTGTGAATTCTTGCTAGGAATTCTGTTTTCATGAATTCCATTTTGTCAAGATTGACACGTAGGTTAGCTTTTTCAAGTTTCGAGTATATTGTTTTGACATTGATGAGGTATTCTTGATAGCAGATGATTCCGATGAATTCTTTCAATACGTCGTCTATCATCCTTTGGAATATAGCCGGCGCATTTTTTAGTCCGCAAGGTACTCTTCAGAATTCATATTTTCCATTCATCTTGGAAAAAGATATTTTCGGAATAACCTTTTCTTTCATTCTCATTTGGTGAAACCGTGATGTAAGCACGATGGTCATAAAAAACTTTGATTTTCCAAGATTTGCCAACGTGTTTGATATATCCGGTATTGGATGTGTGACTAATACTGTGACCATTTATTGTTTTAAAATCTATGACTATTCTATATTTTATTTGTGATGCCTGGGGCATCCAGCTTTTTTTCGACTACCCAAATTGGTGAGTTGTATGTGAAACGTTTAGAAATTGATATATTTGCTTCTTCACTTCTTTTCTCATGCTGACTAGATAGGGATAGAATTTCGTATAAATTGGTTCATCTGTTGAGGTTTTTATTTCTGCCTTCACATTAATATCAATTGTTTCAGTTTTGTTGGCAGGTTTAAATAGTGTTTTGAATTTTGCCAAAATTTCTTGAAGGTTTCGCCTGGCTTCTGAAAATAAGTGACTATCCCCGACTTCAATGTTGTTTAACTGAACTGAGTGTTTTTTTTTTGAGTGGAATTTTGATATTTGGGGTTATGGTCAAAATATTATTTTTTCGGTCGATAATTGCTCCAAGTTTTTTTAAAGTGTCGTCGAATGTTTTTAAACGAGGTAGTACAAAAAATTCTATTAATGTGTTGATTCCTATGCATTTGAAAAAATGTCCGGATATTTTCGGATTTTCCGGATCACCTCCCGCTGATTTTAAGTTAAACGGGACGTTAGTGGGAATTGCTCCTTTAGCTAGTTCAGCTTTGATGAAGTTCTTGTTGGCTCCCGTGTCGATTAAAAATTTGAGGATGTTGTTTTTTGCTGTTTTGTACTCTAGGTATGGTATGGTTAGAGAGGCTTTTTCCATAAAATTTACTTCTGAGTTTATTTCCTCAGGTTCGTCTTCGAATGTCTCAATATCTGTATTTTCGTTAACTAATTGATTATATTCCTCTTCCTCCTATGACTCTAAATGATAAATTGTTTGCTGCATTTGAGATTCGCCTTAGCTGGGATGATTTACTTTTTGTGGCTGGTTATTTTGATATGCTGGTCTATTCATGTAATTTACCCGTTTGGTTTGAATTGACTGGTTGATTTCCATTGGTGTTGCAGGTTTCGGATAAATTGGCCTAGGGGTTATTTGTTGATTCAGGTTTTGATTGTTGTATGATGTTTGGTTGTTATAGTGTTGATTGTTGTATACCGCATATTTTTCCGTTGCGGTAGTATTGAATTGTGGATTACTCGTGGATTTTGTAAATTGGTATACGAAACTTGGTTGACCGAGTTATTAATTCGTGGATTTTGTGGGTTGATATATGAAAATTGGTTGATTGGAGCTGTTACCGAGTTATTAACGTTCTTTTTATGAATTGTCAAATTTCTGAAATTCATGTTTTGAATCTCAAAGCGGGATCCATATGCTTTCGAAAGTGTGATCGGTTTTTGGATGATTAGGATTCTTGACAGTTTTCCATTTCCACCCTCAGACAAAAACTTCCAAAGCTCGATTCCTGTAGTTTTCGACTAGGGTTTCTCCAGAACTATAGGTTTCTCCAGTACTTCGAGTCTCCGCTCGATTTGTTTTGTGAACTCAATTTGAGCATTTAGGGCTCCGGTTATTTTGGTTAATGCAGCTTGGATTTGATCTAATTTTTGTTCTACTGGTGTCGCCATTATGATGTTTCACTTGTTATATAATCCATATCCGGACATTAATTTTTAACTTACGTAAAGATTAAAAGGCTTTTCATGGCCTATTTGTGGACTAGTTTTGCCATAAATGTCTTTATAGTGCACAGCCGGTTTTCGTACCCTCGGAACCCGTTCGTGTGTCTTCTGAATAACTGCTGCGTTGATAGTTGTAACTCGCCTACTAATGGGTACAACTTTATCAAGATTTGTTTATTCAGTTTCACTCTTTTAAACTTTTTTAAGCTTTTTAAACACTTTTTAAACACTTTGGACGTGTCCGAAGTTTGTGATAATTTTGGTTTTGTAATAATTTTGACAGGAGTGAAATTATTTTCTCTCCCACATATTGTAATAAGTTTTATTTGTACTATTTTTTTTAGAAATAAATTAGCGTAATACAGATTAATTATTGTTATTGCGCTCTTTTGTTTATGAATATTATTACAGAAGTGTCAAATTTACAACACGTAGTGGCTGTAATAATTTGGTTGCATACAAAATAATGTCATAATTATTTCAGCTGGAATAATTATCACAAACTTCGAACACGTCCTTTTCAAACACTTTTTCAACACTTTTTCAACATTTTTTCAACTCTTTTTCAAGACTTGTTCAAGACTTTTTCAAGACTTTTTCAACACTTTTTAACACTTTTTCAACTCTTTTTCAACACTTTTAACACTTTCAACAATTTTAAAACCTTTTTTAAACACTTTTTAAACACTTTTTAAACTTTTTAAGCTTTTAATCTTTGAAACTTTTAAACTTTTAAACTTTTAAACTTTTAAACTTTTAAACTTTTAAACTTTTAAACTTTTAAACTTTTAAACTTTTAAACTTTTAAACTTTTAAACTTTTAAACTTTTAAACTTTTAAACTTTTAAACTTTTAAACTTTTAAACTTTTAAACTTTTAAACTTTTAAACTTTTAAACTTTTAAACTTTTAAACTTTTAAACTTTTAAACTTTTAAACTTTTAAACTTTTAAACTTTTAAACTTTTAAACTTTTAAACTTTTAAACTTTTAAACTTTTAAACTTTTAAACTTTTAAACTTTTAAACTTTTAAACTTTTAAACTTTTAAACTTTTAAAGAGAGTGAGGAGATAAAGTTATTACAGTTGTACTTTATTTTCCATTTGTTGTTGTTGTTGTTTTATTTTTTGAAAATAAATGTTCACAAGACGTCTCGGTATTATATCGTTTTTGGATGTAGTCTGGTGTTCGGGTTTCGAAAAATCGATTTGTTTTGACATATTTTGAAAGTACAATATATTGAAAGTATACCAAATTGAAATTTTGTAATTAGAAGATTTTTTAATTAGGGGATATTTTTAAATTTTTTATAATAAATCTGAAACCGAGCAAACGGCGCAGTCGTTAAAGCTGCGGCGTTTGAATCGGGAGGTACCGGGTTCGAATCCCGATAGGGGCGGGATGCAAAAGGGATTTTTCATCATCTGATTACGATCGGTGATGACGATGAAAACATCTATGACCCCCTGTTGAGAGTGCAGAATCCATGAGCCGACCCACCTTTCATGTCAGCACTATAGGTTGGTATGAAGCAATGCAATGTGTAGGTGGTTTATACAAAGCTGTCTATAGCCGTACGTCCTCGATTTGGCTACTACTGCGTAAAGTAGGACGGTAAAATTAACTGCGAAAGAGTTGGGAGTGCCTTGAGCCCCAGAACAGATTGCATTAATTAAAAACTAAAATGAAACCAAAATCTACCCATAGATATGCAATACAACATACAAACAACAGCCATTTCAAATGAAAACGAAAATCACGCACGAGCAAAACCAATATAAACTTTCCATGTGTAGTGTAAGTGGCTCGAATTAAATGAAATGGAAATATTTTTGAGACAAAGAGAAAAATTCGAGTTTACTAATACATAAACATTGTACCATATACCATACATAATAATTTTGAAATTATAACAAAATTTAGTAAGATGCGCAGCTCCTGATGAAAAATACGAGCCCTAGGCAAACTTCAGGATAACAGCAAAAAAAGCGGGCCCTTTGCCAGTTTTTATGGAAGCAGAATTTCGTCCTACAGAAATCATGAAAATTAGGCTTTTTCTCTGTTTTTTATGCCCAAAACGTTCTGGTTTTCCTCATTACTGCTCCATTGAAAAAAAAATGAGTCCTATAAGTACTTTCAGTGTAATGTACAAACATTGCTGGTAAAGAACAAATGATTTTTTTTATTAACAAGATTTTTCATTATCGTAATAGGTACATACATATTCATAACTTATTTGACAGGCATACATATTCATAACTTATTTGACAGATTGGTTTAGACTTTAACTTTTCCAATTTTCTTTGAAAGACCGTTTCGTTGTTATCCCACATCTCGTACATAGTAGGTATATTTCGATCTGAGTTGGCAAAATTAATATAATATCTCAGGTACTTGATTTTCATTAGAACGCTGAATGAAGTTCGGACGTTCATTTAAGGCCGAAGGATTTTCTTATTATTATTGCGCTCTTACTATTTATTTGCAGGTCGTTGATTTTTATATGGCAAGTAACTGCGTGAGTGTTACTTGCATTTTTATAAATTGTACCCCGTCAGCTCGCTGGCCACAGCCTTTGAAATTAGTATTATTGTCATTCTTGTTGTTGGGCCTCGGAAAGCAAGAGGATTGGGCATCTTTCTGTAACGTTGATGTAACGTAGAAGTTTGATACTTGTATGATTAAAATGAGCCTTCATAACGGTCTAAATCCGTCATTATAAGCCGTATATAGCATGCTTATAGTGAGGCGCTCTAGCGCCGTATATTAACAGAAATGATCTTCGATTGGCGAGGTGCTCAGATAAACAACCCTTAGAACTTCATTACGCATGACGAAGCAACAAACACAAGATGTTGATTGTGTTTTTTCATCGTAAGAGTAGAAGATCTCATTAATAATACTACTCTGAGGTGCATGAATCGTGGTAGTACACGTAGGTATGACATGCGCGAGAACTTTAATCTAAAAATGTTCTAAATGACGGCAGGTAAAATTAGCACACTTTTAAAATAAACTTCGCCCTTCTATATATGTATATGTAAATACAAGTAGGAAGTTTTCTCCAAGTTTGTTCCAACATTTTATTTCTAGTAAATGTATTAGTGAAAATTATTACTTTACATACAAACATTCAGGCGCAGTAATTTAACAGTAAAATTTCAATCTAAACGAAGTTCAAGTTGTCGGTTTTGAATGCATCCGGAACTATATTTTTCTGTTAGGCCATTTAGTTTTACATATTCTAGCCCAATTTTAAAACAGTAAAAAATCGCTTTTAACTGAACTGATACCATACGCATTCGGAAGTTCAGGAATACTAAAAAAGTTATCGCTTTCCAACGCACCTGAAACTATTTTTTTTTTAAGTTTGCCAGATTATCTTATTTCATTTTTGTTCACTTTTTTATTTCTTGTAGCCGTTGGTTTACGGATTAAAAAATTTCTGTTTTGGGTGCGAATCCGCATGTTGAGCAAGGATTAAAAAGAAAACCTCCAGGAATTCAGACGAGCTGTTCGAACATTAAGAGCCAGTTCGCTAGACGCAGTGCGGTGGTGTTGAAAAACTAAAGGCTTTCCCATTAATTAATGAGCACGTAATTTACGGGCCCCCAATATTCCTAGGCGCTTGCCTAGTGTGCCTAGGCGTTAATCCGCCCCTGTGCTCATACTGTTGTTGGGCTTGGTGAAGCATAAACAATATAAAAACTATAGATGTGTTAAGCAAAATGCTTGACATTTTTCAAATTGTTAAAATATTGCAGTCAAGTTAAGTTCTATTTCATTTAATTCGAAAAGGTGAATCGTGACAAAACCACGCGGAATGTCTCGAGTAGCTCCCCTCCCTTATCTGGAATTTCGGAAAAAAAACAGGCTTATCGTAATTTCTAAATACCAATTTTTGCGTCGTAGGTATCCTCATTAAAAACCACATTCTTTTCATCCGTTACCTGAATTTTTAGAAAATGGTAAAATGTGTGTGACCAATTTTCACATCGGTATAACATCTTAGATTTTTAAGATGTAGTTAAACAGCTTCATCTATTACTATTCTTAAAAAATCTTGCTTATACAACAACACTAACTATTAATAATGATTATTTGTATTATTGATATTACGAGATAAAAAAAACACAGTTATTACGCCGTTATTTATTACGATACAAGCTAAGAAGCTAACCAAAAACCGCTCACCATATGTAAGTCAATCTCAATCATGTTTCTCTTTTAAGTCACACTACAACTTACTTTTATTAAGTAACATTAACAAATAATTACCATGTTCAAGGTAAGAAATTTTTTTTTTTTATTCTCTAAAGCCACACAAGCTTTTCTGTTTTCTCAAATTTTATTTTCATTCCAAGTAATTTACTCAACACCGCGTTATAAGACAACAACATTCACTTTCAATACAAAAAATCGTAAAATCGTAAAACCAATAAGTTTAAAATACAAAAATTGTTTGGACAGTGCGGATTTAAATTAATAATTTTAATATTAAACAAAACAATCATGGATTAAAGTGAACACAGTGATCCAAAAAAGTATATCGATTGGGTTTTTGGTGCAGTAGATATAGTGATTATACGAGTGATGCAATTTTGTTAAAAAACTAATTGCTGTGATAGTTTTATATTTTTAAAACAAATGAAGTTATTTTATTTGGTGCTAATCATAGGCTTGTGCCACCAGATATTTTGTGCAAACGTAAATAAAGCGTCAGCGACAACAACACAAAAATCAAAACAAGTGAAAAAATTAAATGAAAGTGGTAAGAAATTCGTGTGTGACTAACTTCCTCATTTTATAAAGTCTATCTAGCGATTACCTTTTAAATAAATAAAAGTAAAATTTAGTAATTAATAATTATTACAATGCTTGTTTTAAATTCAACGTTATAAGATAATAAGTGGAATGGAAAGATTTAAAAATGAAATTAAGAGGTCTGTGATTTCTTTAAGACGTGTTACTTAAAACAAAAATGTTAATACGCTATTCTATTGTGTTACATGCTATTATCCAACTAATACAAATAGTTTGCCAGTGAACCGTGAACTGTTATGCCCTATTTGTACAAAACAACTTTTAGATTTGTTCTGATTTTATGTACATATGGTATGTTTGTGCGACCTTCGATTAAATTAATTAATGAAGCATATTTTACAAATTTGGATTTTTTTTTAATGTTTCTTAACCTCTTTTTTGTCTATCATCTAAGTTTATTGATCTTCCGATATTTTCTTTTATAAAATTATACTATAATACAGTGAGCGACCTAAGGAATTGTTATAGAAACGATGTCTTACAGAGGTGAGCTGACACGCTGCACTGAAACCAGAAGGAATGTAAATCTGACGTTCTGATAATTTTTAAAAAACAATATGCGAATTTATTCTTTAAAACTCAGACAAGATTATAAAAATAAGTCATTCGACTTTATTTCATTTATCCGCATCCATTTCAGAGGAATGTGGCTTCAAATTAAATTTTTGTTATTTTTTAAATTCATTTTCCTCGAACAGACCTTTCCATTTTTTTTTTTTTTGTTCTATAAAAGCAAAGACAAAAACATAATGAACCTTCAGTGAATTGCAAAAGGGGTCAAAGTGTCCTCCTTTTTGAATCAAGAGTTGCTTTAATTATATATTTGAATTCTTTGCAATAAGCCTCCCTTATTTATTGCTTCTTTTGTTTCTATTTCTGTGAAGTAAGCAAGTCCTTTCATCGCTCCCCACAAATAATAATCGAAAACAGTTTTAGATCTAGGAGTCTTGTAGGTCAATGACTTGAACCATTCCCGCCAATCCATTGATTTCGATAATTTTCATCTAAAAATGTTCTAAAATTTATACTGCAATGGACTAAAGGACATCATCAAGGAGATCTTGCAAATCATTTTGTAAAAATTCGACCAATTAAAGGCGTTTCTGAGAAGTTGTTCATCAACTTCAAAATCAAGTTCAAAATATTCAAAACGTCTGTCTCGGCTAAAATTTAGAAACATTTTCACGGTATTCATTCCAAAAAATAATTGTATAAGGAAAATGATTGAGATTTGACCACATTTTTCAAAATAAATACAAAATATTTATAGAATCACAACGTCTTATATAATACTTACAATGAAACTTAAAATTACATACCAGCGATTTTCGAAATTTCTTGTGGCTATTTCAGAGATATCGCAGTCAAATAGCGCGAGATATTTGGCTACCTAACACTTAGACAATAAAAACCCGAGCGGCATTAAGATATCACGGAGGTTAATAGCCGATTTAGACGTACCAACATTTTTTTCCAACATTTTTTTTGTTGACACTTAGAACTACACGCAATACAAAAAAATGTACACGCGATAAAAAGAGAAAAGTATACAACAAAAATCTCGTCATACCATAATTTTTTGGCGGTATAAAATCGACGATATAATTTTTGATAAATACCGCGGTGATACTAGTTTATTTGGCAAAATTATGGGTTTTCCGCGTGAAATGAATAATTTTCGAACGTAAATTTTATTTTATTACCAAAGTTTTTAAAAAATAAAATAAAGCGCTATAAAAATTTCTCAAATCGCCATTTTTATTGTGTTTGTTGTTGTTTGTTACTATAAAATATACTCGGGTCGAGTATATTTTATAGTCAAATTTGTTTTTATAGTAACATTGTTGGAAAAAAAGCAAAAAAAAAGAAAAAAAACCCAACAAAATTTTGTTGGATTATTTTTTTGTTCTTGTCTTACAAATGAAAATCGTAATATACTAATATCTTCATTTTTTGTTGGGAAAAAAATGTTGGTACGTCTAAATCGGCTATAAAGGTGAAAATTAATAACAACGCCTACGGCGTAAGAATTTTTGAAAATGGCCTTATTTCATTGAAAGTATTATGTTTCGTTATACATTTACTTTCTTCCTTAATCCCCGTGATTTCTTAATGAAACTTAAGTTAAGAAATCGGGTGCCATATAGGCAATTTAAAAGAGACATCTTTAAATTCGCGTAATTCCTTAATGAGGCCCGGATTTCAAATTGTCTTTAGGTTAAGAAGTTGTCAACCAGACTCAATTTCAGGAAGACCTCTATGAGATCGATTCAAGATACATAGAAATTGAGATTTCACCTCCTTAGTGTTTATTCACTATAAATATTGTATAATCCTCAATCATTTTCCCTCCAATTAGTTTTCGGGATGAATACCGTTTGGTTTAGTGTTTTGAATATTTTTTTCTGGGTGGAATGAAAATTTTTTTAAAGTTTAGCCGAGACACACATTTTGATAAAAAGCCTTTTCGGGATGAAAATTTCATGCCAACTTCTCTTACGACAATTAAATATCGCCAATTATATTACACCACCCCATACACGTTGACACTGAAGTGGTGTTGAAATAATGCTAGTATTTTCCATATGAATTTTCTGAAGCCCTAAAATTGTCAAATGTGGCCGCACAGCTCGTGAATCGCATTTAATTTGATTTTCGCATTTCAACTGAGTATTTTCTCAAGTCCTATAATTTTCGCACCAATCTCCCGATGATTTGCTATTAGACCTATCAATTGCCAGTAATCTGGATTTTTCTCAAAATATTGTCATGGGGATCGCATGGTCAAATATGACGAAAATTTTCGAAAAGAACTATACGTTTTACTCACAACGATACGCGGTCATGTTTATACATACCATGCCCATGACAAAATTCTGAAAAAAATTCACAGTACTGGCAATTGATATGTCGCACGGAAAATCATCACGAGATTGGTACCAACAATAAAATACTGGAAAAAATTCTCAGCTGAATTGCGAAAATCAAATTAAAACCGTAACAATAGTTGACCATGCCATCCCAGGAATCTACCTTTAAAGTCCAAAGTATTGAAATCCTGTCAAAAATGAGCAAAACTTTGGTTGGTCCAAAACCACTTTTCTTGACGTTTTAAAAGTCCCTGAGTCCGAAATAGCAAAAAAAAAAAAAATATCCGTCCGTCTGTCTGGATGTTTGGATGTCTGGACGTCTAGATGTCTGGATGTCTGTACCTCTGGTATCTTGAGAATGGCTTGCCGATTTGGAATTTTTCTCAGCAATTTGTTTATATGATCAATTTGCGGGTCAAGTTGAAGTTGAGTTGGAGTTGA
Source organism: Tipula vernalis (assembly GCA_958295665.1). NCBI lineage: Eukaryota > Metazoa > Arthropoda > Insecta > Diptera > Tipulidae > Tipula > Tipula vernalis. The sequence continues at coordinate 438,431,575 of OY282558.1, read as the reverse complement.
GTTGGGGTTGAATTAGGATATAGTGAACAGCTGACCAATTTTTTATATATGCTGGTTTGAGGATTGAGTTTGGCGTAGAGTTTACGATTGAGTTGAGGGTTGAGTTGGATTCCGTTTGCTAGTTGAATTGGGATTAAGTTGGGGTTAGATTAGGGTATAAAAAGCAGCAATCCATATTTATAAAGTGAGTATTTGTATGTACAGTTTATGGTATGATGGTATGATGATATGATAATTTGATGGTATGATGGATGGTATGATTGTATGAAGGTATGGTGGATTGATGGTAAGATATACCATTTTTACCATGATATGATGGTGTGACGGTTCGATGTTCCTGTAGTACGATGATATAATGGAATAAAGGTATGATGGAATGATTGTTTAAGGTTAAGGTGGTACGCCGGTACGGATGCTGGTATGATTGTACGATGCAATTATGGTATGATGGTGAAGAGGGTTTGAGTTGTATTTGAATGAAAAGTTCGGTTAGGGATGAATAAGAGGTCGAGTTTTAAATTTAGTGGGAGGTTAAGGAGACAGAGTTGAGTTCGGGTTACTTCAAGCTAAGTTGAGTTAAAGTTGAGTTAGGGTTTAATTAGCTTGCATTGGAGTTAAGAGAATTATTTAAGGGTTGATTTGGGGTTAGGTTAAGGGTTGATTCGAAAGTTGATTTGGTGTTTGAATTAAGGGTTGGGTTGCGGGATTGTTCAGTTAGGGATTGATTTGGGAGTTGAATTAATTTTCAAGACCGAAGTTCTGATCTCCTCATGAGGTTTCAGACTTTTATATATTTTTTTAATAGAAAAGAACATAAGCTTATATGTCTAAGGTCATTGGACTGGCAATGAGAGCTTTTTCCCACCTTATTACGTTTACCTCAGTCCATTTCCTGGGAATGTGGCAAAGTTTCAGGCTGCCTCTGAAGATAACTTCTAGTCAGAGTAGAACCAAGTCAATAGTTTGCTGAACATCGACAGAAATATTGTCATAAGGTCTAGCCGACTTGTATAGCTTAAAGCTGTTAATTGCCCATACTATCTTCCTCCGGCCTATTATTTGGCTTGCAATGGCTGAACCCCTAAGAGCACTAGTTTTTTCAGGTACAAGTTTGGAGCACTCCGGAAAATGGTTTATCAGTAATAATTTCAAAGCTTCTGTTCTAGTGCTCCAAGAACCATCCGGTCGCTGCAGATAACTCGGGATGGTAGGACTTGAAGCCATTACTTGGTGTAGCCTCGCAGCCTCCAAGGACTCCTGAATTTTACCACAGTAGAGCCTCCAGGCCCTTATTTTGGCTCTTCTTATTTTAGACTTATATGTTCTGAGGACTTCCTTATAGTAGTTCCAATGTACAGCAGTTCTTATCTTGCTAAGAAGCAATATGCCTACTAAGATTTCAATTTTATTTTAGCAAAGGCACGAACCAAAATATGTTATTTTCGGTTATAATTGCTGCGTTCCATTTGACGTGGCAAAGTACAAATAAGTACTTGAGAGTAGATGGTAAATGAAACGCAGAAAATAATAAAATTTAATTTAAAAAAATTTACGTGCAACATGGAAAGTTGGAAAATTAATTATTAATTTGAAAACTGATCAGCCATTTCTTACCGATTAGTTTTACTAAATATTCTGGTAACGAAGTCGCCGCATTTATAAGGTATTTTAGCCCAAGACTCCAAAATGTAGTTTATCGTTAATTCAGCTTTTTTTAAAAATGTCGTTTTCAAATGGTAGTGTAAACTAAACGTGTTCCCTTAGATTTTTGGCAAATACCTATTGGTGCTTTTATTATTTTTACAATAGCCGCTTTGACGCCACGTATGTTTTTTTCGAATATAGTTATTTCACTCATTTTGACGTATTTATGGCGATATTGGCGACTAGCTAAATTCTTGAATTCGATCGAAAAAAGTCAAGGTGACTTTAGTCACAGATAACTTTTTTCGATCGAATCGAAGAATACGGGCCAAAGGCAAAATTTCATAAAGAAGGGTAGAAAAATTTTGCAACTAATGTAGTTTTTCTGGATAGTAATTTTGTCGCTACTAACAGGCTTGTTTGTGTTGACCTAACCTAACCTAACCTAACTACATTTTCACTAACAAGTATTGAAGAATGGATGCCCAAATGTGTCGAGTTTTCGTATAGTGAATTGAAGAATGTATGCCCAAATGTGTCGAGTTTTCGTATAGTGAATAATAACTCAACTATTGTAATATACGCTGTCGTCCTGGTTTGCTTGGAGCAATTTTAACTATTTATAATAAATTGGTCCCACACACTTCTGAAATTAAGGGAAATTTGACTATATATTTATATTATTTAACTTCGTTCACTTTTTTCTTGCCACAATTTTTGAGAAGAATTCTGGCCCACATTTTCTAGACCACAGCTCAGTTCTTCTAATGTTAGATTCCAATAATTTTTAAAAATTCAAGACACAAATTTTGAAAAAATTCTCCGATTTACATTACTCACTAATCTTGTATAAATGACTAGAATCCTTAATTTCTTAATTCCTTAAACCTAGATACTGAAAATCGATCAGTTAGCTTCGACTCGAAATGTTCAGTTTTAATTCATTACACTTAGGGAAGACACAGACGAAAACTGCATCGCATACAGTTTTATGCTCACTTTTAAAAAATATTTTTTGTCCAAAAAAATTTCTTTTGCCACAAATCATAATGGCTTAAGGTGAGATAAGCCATTTTACGTATTATCTCAAATTCGAAAACTCCACATTCGATTTAATATCATACCAACTTCTTGTAATATTCCGGTAACTACAAACAACCGTTACAAGCTTTTATAAAAGCAAGAATTCCAAAAACGTATACGAATTTGAAGGACTCCTTATTTTAAAAACGTTTTCCTGAAAAAAGCGAATTTGACGCGATTAGATGACTTTAGTTTTACATTAAAGATACTACACTAATGCCCGGTTTCACAAAATAATAGCAATCTCTACTTAAATAATATTCCCTCCCTTTCTTCTTTTATTAAATTGCGATTTATTTCATAATGCAAATTCAAGGCTTGCTAATTTTATTTCTTTTTTTACATCAACATTTTAACTGGAGAGTTAAATATTTAACTGCCTAATTTAATCGAGCTCAATATTTAACTGAATGCTAAATACTTCTATGTAAAAAAAATATTATCAACTTGCATAGAATTTGTATTATGAAACAAAACGTAATTTTATAAAAGAAGAAAGGGAGAAAATACTATTTAACTGGGGATTGAATATTTTTTTGTGAATCCGGGCATAAGTCAAATTTTTAAACTCCTTTATTAATTCTTCAAGTATCCTTAAAAGCGTTCCCAGACTCTGGTTCAATAAATTCGATTTAGCTAAGCTCGATCATTTGATCTATGAAATAAAATCCAATTAGAAAAAACTGTGGTTGACGTATTGCGAACACACTCGAAAAATTCGCTAAATCTGATTTATTAAATCGCAATATGTGCAATAATTTCAGATATGAAGTTCGAAATTGCGACATTTTGATATTGGAGCTTGGAAGAGCAGAAAGTTATTTTAGCTATGTCAAAATATCTAATAGCAACACAACAAACAATCCGCTCTAATATTTATTTAATTGTTTAGTCGTTTTCAAATTTATATTCAATTCTCACACTCCATATAATAGAAACATTATGTCAACCAAAATCAGATAATAAATTACTGCAATATAAATGGCACATATGTAAAATAACCTTGGATTTTTATATTATGAGAAAAAAACTACGATTTCAAGATAGTTCAAAAAACTAAAAAGTAAATACAATAAAATTACCATCATTAAAAATAATAAAATAAACGTAATGCTTTAAATGTATCTCGTACATAAGGTACTTTCAGTAATTGTTGGAAGCGCATCTTAAAGTTTTTCGCAACAGATGCAACATAATGCAACTTTAAAAATTTAAAGAAAATTAATCTTTTTGAAGCTTGAACATTATCCTCTGCCAATCAGTAAGATAATATACTAATAAAATTTGAGAGAAAGCTGTACAAAGTAATTGGTTAACCAATAGTTTTGGCATATGACATAATTTAATCGTATGTAACACACATAAAAAATGACATTGGAAAGCTCGTAATTTTTTTTTATATAATATGATGTAGTTATTAATCAAAAACACGCGAATTTATTGGACCACCTGCTTAAAAAATTTATTGCGATAAATGCAACGATATTGAAATCAACAAAACTTAATGATTTTGATTTTTCAAATGTATGTATGTATAACAAAATTAGGTATATGTACATTGTACATACCTATGTGTAATCAATGTAAAATTTTTAAAAACACGAATCGATCAAAACATTGTAATTATAATTATATGGTAATACCATAAAAATACTAATGCATTAAGGCATACCTGTAAAATATGCAGTGTAGTGCAATCATGACTGTATCATGTATGGGTACGAATATATGGTGAAGTCCACCTCGCCCTAGTTCTTTGCATTATAGTTTAAACAAATTTAATTTATATTTAATTGTTATTTCATTTGCAATAACTACTACCCGTTTGTATCTTAAACTCTTAATTGACCTTCTTTTAAATTTTTTTTTTTAAATTAGTAATCTTTCAGTTATGTAAAATGTATTATAAAAAGACTTTTGAATACAATGTTCAGCTAAACGGGCGATCTCCTATATGAAAATTGAATCAACTATTAAACCAATTATTGCTTTTGCTATTACTCTCATCAGAGAGTGTATACAGTCACTGGCCAAAAAACTTGCGCACCTATTGAAACCACATAAATATTTTTTTTTTTAATTCCATTACTGTTTAAATTTTAAATTAAAATGCCCCGTTTTCTAGCTATATCACTATAAGATTGTTGTCAAGTTTCAATAACAGCGGTTGCAGCAGATTTTTCTTTGTCGCTGACGTCCCCTTCCATCCATTTCTTCAAAAACATAGAATTTAATAATCTTACACAAAATTTAACTTTAACACCACTAGAGGCGGTAAAAAACATGACGAAATTTCAACAATTCACGATCACAAGCTAGCAAACTTTTCTCGCTGAATCCACCATTATATACTCGTACAATTACATTTTGTTTTCTGTTCTTCTTTAAAGTACTTTTCAGTACTTTTCATACCAGGCGCTTCGTCTCGAAATATTTAGTTTCCGCAAATGCGAAGCTGAGACCCTTTGATACCGGTGGCGTTGGCTTTGAACATTCGGTTGCTATCAAATATTTTATTTAGGTCTATTTTACACGTGAATTATAGCAAGAACTAAGATATTCTAAATTTGTAACGTACATATGAGCTAGATTTTTTGGTAAGTATGAAATATTTGTGCAAAAAATGTGATTTGTAGGTTATATTGACAAAGCACTTCGCTTTGTACTACTTTAAAATATCGCAGTCGAGTGTGGAACGCATTGCCTTGTCTTTGTAGATAACTTCATTGTACATAATATATTTTGTTTTTTTTAAATTATCACTTAAAAATAAATTATTTTTCAACAAATTGAATTTATTACTATAAAATTAAACGGTATCAATCGAATAAAACTGATTTAAATAATTAAAAAACGAAATAAAAAATTTTTATTTACGAAACTCAAAGCCGAGGCGCCTGGTATGAAAAGTACTTTCATACGAGGACCTCGGCTTTGAGCTTCGTAAATAAACATTTTTTATTTCGTTTTTTAATTATGTAAATTAGTTTTATCCGATAGATACCATTTAATTTTATAGTAATAAATTCAATTTGTTGAAAAATAATTTATTTTTAAGTGATAATTTAAAAAAAACAAAATATATTATGTACAATGAAGTTATCTACAAAGACAAGGCAATGCGTTCCACACTCGACTGCGATATTTTAAAGTAGTACAAAGCGAAGTGCTTTGTCAACATAACCTACAAATCACATTTTTTGCACAAATATATCATACTTACCAAAAAATCTAGCTCATAAGTACATTACAAATTTAGAATATCTCAGTTCTTGCTATAATTCACGTGTAAAATAGACCTAAAGCGCGTTTTTTTATTCGCTCCGGATAGCTGCTATCGAGAGCCGTCATTTTTCTACCCCTAAATTTAAATTTGAAGCGCTATTTATTGGTAAACTATACTTATTTAACATCAAACTATCATTTTTAATTCAATTGTTTACCAAAAACTTGATATAAAAAATATTTGGCTCTACCTATTTATACGGAGCGCTATCCGGAGCCACTTTTCATATGACGGCTCTCGATAGCAGCTATCCGGAGCGAATAAAAAACGCGCTGCTAAATAAAATATTTGATAGCAACCGAATGTTCAAAGCCAACGCCACCGGTATGAAAGGGTCTCAGCTTCGCATTTGTGGTAACTAAATATTTCGAGGCGAAGCGCCTGGTATGAAAAGTACTTAAGTTTGCTTCTACTTTTTTATACGACATGCAATTCATCTTCCTACAAATCTTGTTTATAACAAGTTCATTTAACCGACCGCCCTAGTATCGGGCATTTAACCGATCGCTTGAGCGTGTCTGTGTTTGTTTGTTTTACAGCGAACAGGGTTTGACTCGTTTGTTAAATTTAGTGTTTTGTTGATTGTTTTTTGTAGACCATTCAACAATAGAACTTCATTTTTATTGTGTTTTATTTACATGATAATTCGTCATATTTTGAGGTATGTTTCAAGTTTTTACCTCACAGTGGTGTTAAAGTACCATTTTGTGAAAGATTATCAAATTCTATGTTTTCGAAAAAATGGGTGGAAAGGATATCGCAACAAAGAAACATCTGGCGCAACCGCTTTCATTGAAACTTGACAACAATCTTATAGTGCCATAGCCGAAAACTAGGCATATTTTTTCTAAATTTAAACATATTCATGTGGAAACCACATAGATGCGCAACGTTTTTGACCAACGACTTTACATACTTTACATACATGCTACAAACCCTTAAGCAAACTTTACCCGATCAATATTAATGCCATTACCAATAACATCACCTCGAAGACTATCTTGCATCATTACTCCTTCATTATTTTCAAACGTGCACAAAAATTTGAATGTCGCACTTAAAATAATTGTGTACGTTTGAAAAATAGTGAAAGAATAACGACGCACTAATTTTGAAGGTAATGATGTTATTGGTAATGACATTAATATTGATCGTGTAAAGTTCGCTTTAATGACGAAATTATTTCTGCAATTTTTTTAAGTAAATGCGCGTGTCACAAAATCTTATACTTTTTGATTCGTTGGACCTATGTGTCCAATAAAGGATGGCTCACCTCTTTTAGAATGCAACACTGACAGTATCAGCATGTTGAGAATAATATCAGAAATTCGCATCATATTCCTATTCTCTTGATTCTGATTATACAAAACACAATGTGGGTCATTATCGACAAGTTTAGGGCACCGTAGCATTTATATGATATTTACAAATTTTGTGATTTTCTCAATTTTGTATAGTTACAACAGTTAGTTGTAAATTCAATTACGTCATACGGTCTCTAAAAAGTGAGGTCAGATAAATCACTTTCGACTAGAAGCTGAAAATTGTACCAAAGGACCACAGATCAAAAAAAAAAATTAAAAATTGTCTTTCCATGTTTCGAGTACCACGTCGATGTTAATACCAAAGTTCCAACCCCTATTTCGATTGGAACCAAATTCAGGTATGGAAGTTTGGAGCAGTTCAATAATTTCCTTGACTAAAATTACGCAAGTTGTATTCACTGTTGATTTGTTGTATGTACACACTTTCAATTAGTGCTTCTTACGTTTACAAATTCAGCTGCTCGTTGAATGCTTTGAAATAAGCCTTTTTATACCATTGAAACATTAAGAAAAAGTCCAACAACAAGATTGCCAAAGTCATCTCTACTATAAAGCAACGTTTAGCCTCCTGATTTAGGCCATCGAAATTCTGTTAGAGTAACCGGAAAAAAGGTGGTACATACGTATTTTTGTACATACTCGTATATTCGTAAACAACTTTACAACAACAAATGAAATATTTAAATTTAAAAAAAAATGAATTATTTTCGATTTTTATCTTCACCGTAATATGTTCTTAGCGGTCAGTTTCTGTAATTCTCGACAAATTCAGCCAATTTTTTTACAGTTATTGATCATAATTATTGTCTCCATTAAATGAAGATGATCTACCAATGCCATCGATGGTTTCATTTAGATTGTCTTGGATCCCAAAACTATCGTATTTTCTTTTTGTAATTTGCAGTGTTATCTCTCTTTAGTTTTTGGAAGTACGCAACAAAGCTGTGACTATTTAGAGTTTAATTACCCCATTACCCCTCCTTCAGATCCGCGCTTGCCAATATCTATTCTATTGGCTTTTATGTACCTAATATGTTACGTATTCGTTGCATCTTGTGAGTATTTTAAGTGATGATTCCTTCTTTGATTTTGAGCAAATACATAACTACAATGCCTTTGCAAAAAAACTACGAGATACCGGAGATTATTTAATAGCTTCATAATGGTATGTAAATTTTTAAAATTTCCTCAAAATGTTGCCTTTGATATCAAATATTGACGCGTCACTCTGATAGTACATAGTAATATCTGCAAAAGCTTCATACAAATATCAAAAAATTTCATATTTAAATTACCTAATCTTGGCTCTACACACAATATAAAATTGAAAGTATAAAAGAACTATGAAAGTGAAAATTAAGAATTAAGTTTTTTGTCTTTTATCGTTAATCGTTTATTATTGTTTATATGTAATTCAAAATTATGAAACCCCATCTGTTAATGTTTATTTATATGGGGCATGTTTAAGAAAATAGAAAGTTTCAATCTGACAGCACTTCGTAGTTTGCAGTCTTACTTCTGTGGCAGAATTTTAATAGATTTGGCCTCCTATTGTTCAAATTTTGTTGATAACTGAGCAATCTACGGTCAAGCTACACCAGAAGTCATGGGGTGAGAATGATCATTGGTGGGATAATTGGGTTCCCGGGGAAATTTGGCTTCCTCCTCCTAAAAACTACAGATGCACAATCCTACATTCAAAAATTTTCAAAATATATACTCCTTACCTGATTTTCCCGATGTATACGTAAAGTAAACTTTAGCCGAAATGGAAATACACTTCCTCCTCTTAGAAATGCTATAAGAATTTTTAAACCTAACCCCCCCCCCCCCCTCCTCTCCGACTTTGTATAAAAACTTTTCAATTATAGTTTCTATAAAAACTATTCAGCTATATATACTTTTACGAGATACTATACGTACTATTAGACATACTCGACGTACTCTTAGATATACTCGACGTACCCTTAGACGTACTTAACGTATTCTTACACGTACTCGACGTATTTTTACACGTACTATCTGTCCGGATAGCCACGTCCAAATAAATAAATAAAAAATCTTTAAATGAACCTACCTAATTATAATTTTCCTCATAATTTCAGAGATAATAAAAACGAACAAACAAGACGAAGAAAAGGATGGGCCCATTAGAATTTCGCTGGCTACCATAACACCAAATCCAATTACAACAGTAGAGTCAAATGGTAATCCGACAACTATAAAACTTACGCTCGGAGAGGTTCAAATACAAACGACTCCCAATCCAACAAAAAGCATGACTAAAAGTACGCCAAAATCTAAACTGACGACAAAATCAAGTGTAAATAATATACCAGCTGGAACAAAAAGGCCAAAAGTAATCAACGGTGATTACACATGTCCCAAGGATGGCGATGCACCATTCCAACTATTTCCAAAACGATGTCAGAAGCATAGCGAATGTTTAAATTTAGGGAAAAACTTCCAGTGTTGCAAGCAATATGGATGGAATATTTGTGTAAAAGGAAAACTGAAACCCTTAGTGGAACAGATACATGAACGTAAGTGAATGGAATTTTAAATGCTCAAAGTGTAATCGAGTTTTTTTTCTTTTCAGCACTATTAGGATTGATCCCACGAAAATGTCCAACTGAGCCCTTAGCAGAGCTTTGGTGGGAATTGCAAACATGCAAAACAGACGCAGATTGTTGGCCCCGAGTGTGTTGCCCAGATGGTCGAAAATCATACTGTAGAACAGCTAAACCACAATTCGATTCTGCACCTTTTAGAGCCGCTAGACAACTATCATATCGTATTTAAAGAATATAACCATTCTCATACATTTATGTTACTCATATTTCTATTTTTAGCATTTGAAGCAGTTTCGGGGTATCTACAATGTACACCCCCGCCGCCGCCACTTTTCGACACATATCCAAAACCATGCAACAACACTTTAGATTGCTTCCCAAATGTGTGTTGCCAAGAATCGGGTAAAAAACATTGTCGTCCTCCAAAACGATCACTTTTAGCGTTACTAACCAGCATGACGCAGAGCTTTGGCAACATTGGATTCATAAAACAGTGGACTGATAATTTAGTAATAAGATAGATTTTTTTAAACTTTTTTTTTTTTATTACCAGTTAACTTGAATAAATACAATTATTTAATAAAAAAAATGTGATTTTTTTTTTCACTTTTATATTCTCACTGTAATCAACTGGCAATCCTTACACATACAGTTTAATCAAGCTGGAATAGAAGAAAAAAAAACATTGAAATTTTCATATTTGAACTGCATGTTGAGGTTATGTTAATGTTGGGCCAACTTACTTTCCTGAATCCTATATCATTTGCGTATTCTCTGAAACACTGCCGGCAGATATTTAAACCGTATTTGCGAATTAATCCATGTCTATTAGAGCAAGCGCGGCTAGAAATAGAAAAATTACCAAAATTAGATAAAACATCCACGTGGGGACTGACAATCCCTTTCATATTTGACTTATTTACTACAGAAAAATACAGATTCTTGATAAATTTATATTTTTCAAACTCAGCTAAAACAATAGAACAAATTCTTACCAGCATCTTGAGCCTTGGCCGTATCTGCGTGGATGTGAATACCAAATATTTGCGAAACCCATCTTGACACTTCGAGATTTTTCACAAAAGAGAAATAAAAAATGGCGTGTAGCAAAGTTTGTCGATGAAATCAGAAAAAATATCTTTTTAATTGCAGCTAGCGTTCATAGGGGTGAAACCGCGAACTAATTGTTTACCTACAATAAAAATCTAGTTGGCGCGAGTGTACAATATACACGATAAAATTGAAACTATTTTATATACATATAACTTTGATTCAAATATAATATTTTTACTAATAGTTTTTAAATGTTGTCAAAACTTTATACATATATAAATTGGTTACCAAAGATTTCAAATTATCCGAAAATATTCGGTTATATCGATTTATAAATCCATTCATTAACAACGAGCGCCAAAAATACACCTGGCGAGTTTCCATAAACTATAACAAGTATACTTTCGCTCAAATTTGAATTTCATAAACAATTCGATAAACGTCAAAATAGCAGACATTTCTTCCGAAAAATTATAAGGACTTTCTACATTTTTGAATTCCAATCTCCTGTGTTCACTTTAGTTAATTTTGATGCGTTTAAAACAATAGTGCAAGTTTAATTCCAAGCCTGTCAATACAAATGGAGAACCTAGAAAAAACATTCGACGAAACATTGAATAAAATTGACGAATTAGATAATGCAATACAATTACTCTTTGAAAAGGCCAGCATTTTGCCTGAATTAATTACCCTAGAAAAGAAAACTGTATCATTACGATTGCTTACCAATGAGATCAAAGCATCAATCGCAATAGCAAAGGAGGAACAATTTATTCGATCTAAAGCTGTTCTGAAGAAATTACAGAAACAACAGTTAATATTTGTTAAATTATTTGAAATTACAGAGAATATGAAACCGGCTGAAGCGAAAGTAGAAAAGCAAAGGGTGCCACTAAGTAATTTGAATGATCAAACGTCGTTGAACAAATTGAGTGCTGACAAGCCGGTAAGTTATTAATAGTTCAGACTCCCCAAGGTAAAATTTATTACAGTTTTTTATTGTATTCTAGGGAATACCACGTATGTACATAACTGAATTTCAAAATTCACCGTTTGTTAGTAAAATGAGGCCGGTATCACTTAACTTTTTGGACTTCGAAGCTCAAGTGACTCAGAAGCAATTTGATACTGTACCGAAATATATGAAAGGTCGAGAGAGTCTAGACGAGATAAACTTCTTTTTGGAAACCGTAATAATCCAATGTTTCAACGAGAAGTACACCTTGGTTCATAAAAAGCGAGATGCTGTTAAAGCGGTGGACAAAAATATTTGGAATGTATATCGACACCAAATGAATTATTTTCCCGGTCGCAAATTTATCACTCAAGGGGACGTAGCGCGCTTGATTGGTCGCTTAATCGATAAGAAGATGAACACGCGAATACAAATCTTAAAACATTTGGGCTTCCTGAAAGAGGAAAGAAAAGAATCTTCAATTTGCTATATCTGGAACATTAATTGATGAAAACATTTTAATTTATTATAATTAACAATAAAGTTACATAGGTAATTTATTTTAATAGTTTTTTTTTTTGTTTTTTTAACTCAAATCGATCGAGTCTATATCCCGAATCATCGGTTGAAACATGCTTTGAGGGAATGCTACATCACCAACATATACAACTTTATTTTGAACATGGTTCGCAATAGGAAATTTTACTGCATTCGGTTTAACCAAATTTTTGTTCAGAAAAGCATAATGGCGAGCCCGAATATGTTTATCTTTATCGCCACGTTGTCGAAATGCTTTTGAGCAATACTCGCATGGATATGGTTTCTCACCGGTATGAATCCTTATATGATTTTTTAGCGCATCTGCTCGATAAAATCTTTTGCCACACTGTTCGCATCCATAACGGCGTTCTCCGCGATGTATAAGGCGGTGTTGATAAAATACTGACCCAGTGAGAAAACGTTTTCCACAAACCAGGCATTGATAAGGCCGCTCGCCGGTGTGACATTTTCGGATATGATCATTCAAATCTGGCCGAATTGTAAATTTTCGTGTACAACCTTCAACACTGCAAGCAAATGGCTTAACACCTCGGTGAAATCTTAAATGTTGCCACAAATGACTCGATTGGGTGTATGATTTGCCGCATACATCACATAGAAATTGTCGACTTCTAACTATAGGTTCGGGTTTACTTACTTTTTTATTAGTCTTTTTGATTGTCACATGTTTTTGATTGTAATGCTCCACCATGGATTTGGCCGCCTCATGCACACTACCACAAATCTCACAAATAACTTTTAATATTCCAGTTGCGTGACAAATACGCGGAAACAAATGTGAATTCGCATATCTAAAAATTCGAAATAGAATTAAATTTTTGAATTTTTGTCGAATTTGCATCATGCTCACCTGTGACTGTAAAGTAAGTCAATCGTTTTAAATATCTCGAAACAAATATTGCATAAATAGTACCGTTGAAGTTTGATTGAGCCATAGAATTGATCGCTCTGATAAATACATTCAATTTGCCAGTGTAAGAGTATGCCTTTCAGAGTATCGACGAAAATGTCGCAAGCACGACATTCATATCCATTCAATGGATCATGCGATTTTTGGTGGTGCATAAGTTGCGCAACATCGCCAAAAAGATAATCACAAAATTCACATTGAAAAACGCAATTTAAAATTACGACATCAAACATTTTAACGGCCCGTTCGTCGGCATACGATTTTGTTAGTTCCCTTCCTATGAGTTCGTTTATGATTAGCAAATCCTCAGGATAGCTATCAGTTGTACTGCTACATTCAGGAACGACTTCATCATCAAAGGCCTCCAGTTCAGTAAAATGAATTTCTTCACGATATTCGCCTTGGTGATCAAATTTCAAATGATCCAACGCCGAATGATTGCTTGCGAATATTCTTCCACATATCTTACACTTTACGATCGGTTGATATGGTACATATTTTATATTAGAATTCGGTATATATTCACTTGTATGCTTTTCCATGTGACGATTCAAGCCGGACGCATGGACAAAGACTCGTTCACACAGATTACATTCAAAGGGGCCGTCACCTTTCTTATTATGGATTTTTAGATCGATCTTGGCTTGTTCCTTTAAAAACGTTTGTAGCTTAATATTATTGTCTTTAAGCTGTTTAAAGCAAGGTGAATTTAGCAATTTTAAAAGAGAGTCTTCTTGGCTGATTTTTATTGGTTGCGCCAGTTTAGTTTCTTTTGGTATCATTTTATCCGTCATTGAGCCCTCCTCAATAGCACTTGGCATATTTTCATTATAATTTATTACCTCAATAATAATTGTTTGGTCTGTAGACAAGAAAAGTAAAGTATAAAATAATAAATTTTACACAAATTTACATTAATATTACCCGAAGGCAATTCTTTTCCCTCCATATTCAGCAGAGTAAATATATCATGATGGTTATTATCATCCGGCATTAAATATACATCATTTGTCCTATCTTGAGCCAATTGTATTATTTGATCCCAACTAATTTCATCCGCAACTTCGACCACATTATCCGATTCATTCGATAATTTTACATTCGTTTCTTCCGTTAATTGATTTTCATGCTCATCGTCTGTCGGCAGTGACAAACTATTTAAATCGAGTAAAATATTTTCATTCAAATCACTGTTTAAAATATTCATGCTTGCTTGGCTAGTACTTTTTTCTATATGTCAACAGTTTAAAAGAACTTGAAAGGAAAAACAAATGAACGTACTGTGATCGAAGCATGGCCAACTGAATTTTTGATTTATTTTGAAAATACGGTTAACCGATATTTTATGGTGTCTTTACCGGTAAACTTTCCGAACAGACCAAGAGGTGCATAATAAAACTCAAAACCATTTACATACTTTTTTACGGATTTATAATTTTATTGAAGTTTAATTTTCTTTTCAGGTGGAGGTTTCATTTCACTTTTAATATCGACTTTCATTTCTTTACCATCGCCCAAAGTTGTTCCATTTTCAGTAGTTGTACCGTTTGTTAGGGTATCGACAGGTTCCTGTTTAATTGTCGATATATCAGGTTTAACATCAGGTGCATCTGTATTGGAATTATTGGTACCATTTTGGGTTGCAGCATTTTGAGCGGCAGCTTGATTTTGACTTATTGATGTAGGAGAAGGTAAAGGATATTTATGTAATAATTCGCCCAGTAGCATATCAACTCGCTGCTTTTGAAACAGCGAGCTTGGTTCTTCTTTGATCTTTTCATGTTCTTTTTTATTCTGTGATTTTGATTTATCGGTTACTAAAAATAAAATGATTTGAGGATAGAACTACATACCACTAAAAGATCGTAGCTAATACGATACTTACATGCTTTATTGGAACTAAAATCCCAGGAATATCCGCGACTTGGATGATATCGTGAATAAGAGCTTGTTTCTTCAAAAGCGCATTGCAAATGGTGCACAGTCGACAGCTAAAATAAGAAAAGTTGGAAGAATGTTTATGTAAATTGCGCTTATTCTTAATAATATTTTCTTACCAATCGAGAATTCAAAACACTGGCTAAATCTGGCGCTTGGTATACCGTTCCAGCGATAATATAATAATCTGCCATTGGGGTAGCTTCTGTCGGTGTATGACGATGTTGTTTCCTTATAACATACAAAATCGGATCCTGAACATGGAGTAAAATGTATTCGACACCAGTCATATTGCTAGAATAAGAATTTTGTTATAAAATATTTGGGCGTACAGTTCCGTTATATGTAGTTAGTAATATCTTGGCCATACTTAAGTTGGTCCACCGATTGTCGCTGCATTCTAACAACTTCATTATTGCAGGTTCGATCATAGAAAGGATTAGATTTTTCCGAAAAATATTCCATAACATTTGTCGGATTTAAAATAGGTATCCAATTTGAGTCATGCCAAGAAATCCATAAAGGATTTTCCTGTGATAATGGCAATCCAATACGCTGCTGCATCATCTAATCGATATAAATAAATGCATAAAATTATTACGCGGTATTTGCAGTAAATAAATAATGTATGTATGTATATCAAATCGTGCGCAATGCAGTAGTTAAACACAAGAGGAATTATACCAATTCCTAGTTCAGTATAAAATTAAACTCCATTCTCGTAATTTTAATTAAATTTTTTACGATATAGCTAAATATTTTTTTTCTTTTCTAATATTCGTTTGTATACCAACAAACAACAAGACACGAACTAATTCTAATAAAATTGGGGTCAATGTTTTTAGTTCTGACAGTATATTTTCAGTATCACATACAATACAAAATAGGTTAGGTTGATAGTAGCGAGGCACTATATTTTTTACTCCCCTTTATTATTTCTAAGCAATAAACTAATTAAATGGTAAGAAAAAGTTAATTTTAATGTTTTATTCACAACAATGATATATTCCATTACCGTTTAATAAACGTGTGTTTTAATTAATTTTATATTAAAGTTTTTAATTTTAATGTTTAATGTGAAATTATAAAAAAAAAGTTGCAAACTTTCATTCTATTTGACAGTACACTTTTTTTTGACGTTTTATGTCTATATTTTTTGTTTATTATGATCATTGAATTGGAAAAATTCCATTTATGGAAAAGCAAAAATAAAAATGTTGAATAGAAAATTTTAATATAAAAAAAAATATTGTATGAATTGAAAAGTGTTTTTTAATTTTATTAATACCAAAAAATAATATTTTAATTTAATTTAGAATTTGTCATCGTTATTTACATTTAAAAAACGGGCGGTAATAACAAAATTGTATCTATTATTAAAGTTAATATTTTTTTAAAATTGCATGAATCTACTTTTAAAAATAACCTTTATAAGATTTATTAGATACTAATTTGGCATGATTTCTTAAAAAGATATGCCTTTTCTTTAATTTATAACACATAAAATTTAAAAATAGTATACCTAGAATATGTATAATTGATCGATATGTATTTTCTTGGGCCACCTAGCATATTACATGCCATTTGCCTGGACCTAGAATAGTAGATGTTGAAATTATTTATAAATAAAATTCTGAATGCTTCATCGATTATATAAATTGGTTAATTTTGGTAAATTTGAGTTTAATTGTTTATTTAAGCACGAAATAGATAATTTTTAGCTAACTTCCAAAACGTCTTCGTGCAACTTGATGCGCAACATTCTTCAATATAAAATTATACAATCAACAATATACATTCAATGAACGTTTCATTGAAAATGGATGAATAAAAAGGTCAATATGATCAATATTTGATTTCAATGAATATGTCAATATGATCAATATTTGAACAAAACACCAATCAGTTGGCTTTATCAAAGTGTTTGATTTTACAATTTTAGGTGCATTTCTAATGTCGAATTCGATTGTAGAAAATTTTTCAAAACCCAAGGAGAAACCTCAGAACAGAGAACAGACGTTCTGGCTAAATACTTAATATATTAAGCGAGAATTGTATTTTTGTAGTTTGGTCGTAGCTACCTGATGTAGCCGACCAACTTTTCAGTACGAAACCGAACTAGTATAGGAGCTCACGGAGGGTTTTCATTTTTGAAGAGTAGATACATTGGTATAACTCTTGGGGTAAAGTACGGGGGGAGGGGGATAATGTTTCTACTTTTGCTTAGTACATGTATTATGAGTGATTGGCCTCTTTATTTTTCTAATTTACCAAATCGAAAATATTGCAAATGTCATTACAATTAATAAATTTGTCTATAAAAAGCCGAAAAAAATCAATTGTTAACAGAAAATTTTAACATCTTAACTTAAAACTTCTATAAAATTCAATCTATGCTCAGTAAAACAATAACCAAAAGCCCAATTTTAACCCAGTCGACTTGGTATCTTTTAAGTGGTAACACTTAGGATATAAAGGAGATTTATATCAATTTTTGTGTTCTTTCGTTTTTTTCGTGCTGAAATTAAAAATAAAATTAAAATTTCAGAAAATAATTTTAAAAAAATTAATAGTGTAAAACTAAAATTTAAAACTTAAAAACAAGTGATAGTGGGATAATTCCAGAGGTAATGACGGCCTACAAAGCCGACCAAACGATATTAATGAAGACAGCCTAAGATACAATGAAAACAACGATAAAGATAATAAAAGAAAATTAATAAAAATCAGTGAAATAGAACCGGATCGACAGGAAATTACATCAAAAACAAGTACTAACAAACAAGGAAATATTAAAAAGATGCCGGAAATAAATACATAAAAACAGACAAAGGACCTTTTATATGTTGGTAGACACCAAACACATCAAAAAATGATCTGAATTATATTATCACGAATTTTTAAAGAGAATAACAACAAAATTAAAAATAATTGAAGTAAACATAAAAATAGCCAGAGTGGAGTTTGACACCTTCGACAAAGCGAATAAATGTGTGCGAAAAGACGACCCAGTGCAAAAAATTCTACCAGAAAAAGGATATAATTGCTTTATTCCCAAGACATACACGCACTTAGAAGAAGTAGTGAAAGAAGTTGTCGAGGAATTCACAATGACCGTAATAAAGATCACAAATATATTAAAAATTGAAATAAGAGCAACTATGTATCGCCAAGGAATGTATCGTTCTACGAATTGAAATTAGATATGAGTATATAAATACTAAAACTAAAATTTTGCACGAAGTGCTTAAGCTAAGGACATATCAAAAAATATTGTCGTACCAAAATAACAAGATGCACAAAATGTGCAAAACCAGTGGTGACGGAAAAGGATCATGAGTGTTAGGAGAAGCCAGTGCAGATTCTGCAAAGGTGCGCAAAATTTTACCAATTCAAGAGATTGTTTGGATAAAAGCAAACGCGTATAAAAATACACATGTTAAAAAACAATAACCTCTTTATACCCGAGAACCAGAGAAATGAATAATGAAACACAAGAACAAAACTTCCCAAGCTTGCCGAAAAAACCAAAACACCAAACTCAAACGCCTGGATATTAAAAGCAAAATCTGCCTCAAAATTGAATAACTAAATTCCTCCAAATCAGCAACAAAAAATACCACGAACTGGATTTACTAACTATCGACTTAAAGGAGGTAGTACAAACATTAAACAAATAACATTATATAAATAAAAATCAAATAAGGATGATAAAACCCATCTAATGATAATGGAAAAGTCAAAGAGGAAGAATTAAAGAAAATAATAAGATAAGCACAAAACAAAACAAGCTGACAAGAACAAGATGAGAACATAGGTTCGGACCATCTGCCTATAGCAAAAAATATGAGCATAAATAGATTCACGAGGGAAGAAACAACAAACTGGAAATAGGTCATACAGGAAATAGCTACGATCAAGAAAATAGAAAGCGTCAAGAATGAAAATATCTAATCAATAATGGAAAAGATAAGAATCGACAACACAAAATACACTACCGACCGTCAATAGCAAAAACACACCAAAGCCGTGGTGGAACGAAAAGCTACAAAGTGTATGGGATATAAAGTCAAAAAACAAATTTCTATTTGAACCTCCGGTTCAATTTGACGTTTTGAAGGTTTCCGAGACTGATATTATGGATCAACTGGATGCCTTTAAGAATGGATGTGGTCCGGATGGTATATCTTCCTCAATTTTGAAATTACATATTTAAGTTTGAACTTTGTTATCCTTTGAAATTATTATTTGAGAAATCTTTAAATTCTTCAGTTTTTCCGGTGAGATGGAAAATATCCTCAATAACTCCCATCTATAAATCAGGTGATCGTTCTAATGCAGCCAATTACAGAGGCATTTCAATTTTGTCAGCAATTCCTAAGCTCTTTGAGGCGATTTTATACAAATACATTTTTTTTAACATCAAGAATAGATTATCAATTAGTCAGCATGATTTTAACTGGCCGTACCCAATATGTTAATTTGAAGGGTATGAAGTCTAATATAATAATCGTTCTTTCGAGAGTGCCTCAGGGCTCACACCTGGGTCCTCAATTATTTTTGATATTTGTAAACGATGTTTTGGACATGTTACATTACTCAAAAGGACTTATGTATGCCGACGATCTTAAACTATTCCGTCAAATTTCTGATGCTGTTAAATTACAATCCGACCTTGATTCATTATTTAATTGGTGTTGTCTGAATCATTTAGATTTGAATATTAAAAAATGTGCGGTTATGTCTTTCTCCAAGAAAAAATCGCAAATATGTTATGATTATTATATTAATAATGAAATATTGAATCGGGTTACCCAAATTAAAGACTTGGGAGTGACATTTGACTCTAAATTGAGTTTTACAACACACATTGATAAGATAATCGTAAAGTCGTCTTCTTTGTTGGGGTTAATACAACGTCTTTCTAAAGAGTTTAAGGATCAGAAGACTCTTCAGATTTTATATTCATCATTAGTTCGATCTAACTTAGAATATGCCATAGTTGTATGGGCTCCTAACTATTCGACGCACATTGAACGAATAGAAAAAATTCAAAAAAAGTTCACACGGCTAATGTTTTTTAAATTTAATCTTTTTAATATTAATAGAAAGAAGGCTTATGTATTGGGAAAACTTAATTAATATGCCAAGTTACAATTTAAGATGTATTGTTATGAATCTTGAGTCCTTGGCGACCAGACGTTGTTTTGCTATAGCTTTATTTACAGCTGTTGTTTTAAATGCTGTCCCTGTAAGACAACTTAGAACTAGATCTTTATTGTTTTCTGATTTCCGACGTTCTGACTTTTCAGTTAACGAGTCAATTAATTTTATGATTGTAAACTTTAATAGTTTCGAAGATATCTTTGATTTCGGAATGACGAAGGAGAGGTATAAACATAATTTGAGAAATTAGTTAAATGATATGCATTTAATTCTAAGATACTTATTTCTATTATTTTGTAAATATATTATAGCCTTTTGTTTCGTCATATATATTTATTTTATTATATATTTGTAATTGTAAATGTTCATAGTCATTAGGGAACAAATCCTGTTAATTATTATTATTGTAAATAAAATAAAATAAAAAAAATGCAACGGAATTGTAAAAATCCACAGCCACATTAAAACGGGAAATAAAAGCAAGCAAAAGGAAATCATGGGAAACATTTATTCATTCCTCGTCTCACACCGTGCTTATTCAACGCATAACTCTAAAATTCGCATTATTCAGGAAATTAAAAGTTACTCAAAATCGTATGATTTGTTAGAATTCTGGTTTTTGGAAATGCTTATTAGGGTTGTTTGTAGTTGCCGGAATGTTACAAAAAATTGATATGATATAAAATCGAATACGGAGATTTCGAATTTGAAATAATACGTAAAAGGGTATACCTCGAGTTATAACCTTTTAAATGTTTGCCATAGACAGACGAAATGCATGAAAAGACATCAATATACCAATTTGCAGATGACAGAGATACTCGTCAAAACAAGGAATGAGAAAGAGGCACAGAACACGGCCAACAGGGTACTAAAAGAACTGAACGAGGAACTAGAGAAATTAAATCTAGGATTAAACCGAGAAAAATATGAATACATATGGCTTTATAAAAACAAACCAACAAATTTTGAGTTGAAAATAGACAACCCGAAGCTAAAAGAAAAAAGAATTATAAAGCTACTGGGAATAACATTATCTCTGCTACCACACTACAATAACCTACATAGAAAAAGAAATAGTCGATCCAAAGTAAAACGGAGGAGTCCATCCATACAGCATAACAAACGAGGATAAAATTCGCAGGTACTATCATACCAACGAACATCAAAAACAGCAAAAAAATAAAACAAAAATGGCCAAAAACTTCTTCCTGGTGATAGTCAAACCTAGCTTTTCTATTGAATTAGAATTGTCAACACTAAAACCGTTTATCGTCAAAGATTGGGAGCAGTGGTCGGTTTTACTTGGAATTAAATTCAACCGTTAGAATCGCCCTAATTGAGAATTTTCATAAGATCTTGCTCTAAGCGAGATACCATAACAACGCTTCCTGCGAGAACGTTATTTCCCGAGGAAGTAATTGAAGGTGAGAAACAGTAAGATCAGGTGAGAGTACAGACTGTCATCAGCATAAGAATGAGTTAATGATAGAAGATCATTAATAAAAATTTTAAAACGTTGGACATTAGACGGATCAGAGTTGATTCAGAAACAATGATAACTAAATTTCAAATATCTGACTTAAAAATAGCCAAAGATGCACAACGAGATGTGACATCTAAGCAATATCGTGAACTTATTGGCTGTCTAATGCATTCAAACTTACCTAAGTAAGAGATTTAAACGCTGTTGTATTGAATGGCTAAGCAGAGGCAGATAACAATCAACAGTTTTGGCTGAGTGAGTTGAGTTACTTCGGGAATTATGAATTAACTAACAGGTGGCCAGCTACGATTAAAACTTTAGAAAAAAAAGGTGAAATTAATATGCATAATAATGAGTAGTCCCCTCGGGAGCTATTTGGGAATTCGATTCGAACGTGATCGAGTCTTCGATGTATTAGATTCCTATTTGAATTGAATCAGATTCATTCGTTTTTTATTTAAATCCCATATGAATCTTATACATCGAAGACTCGATCACGTTCGAATAGAATTCCCAAATAGCCCTCCCGGAGCACGGATTTTGGTCATAAAATGAGAATTGAGCGTTCCGATTTTCATATACGTATACGTATAACAGTAAATTTTATCGTTTATTAGGTATATATCTAGTGGAGTAGATGAAAATATCAATTCCCATGGATTTAAAAAAACAAAAAACTGAAAAATTTGCTATCTTAGCTAAAAATTGTGTCTTACACCGGCGAAACTGTCGATATTCGATTTTAGAGAACTTATTACTGTTCGTCTTGAGTTTAAAGTCGTTAAATGAAATTGTTAGAGAAACAATCGAGTGATTTCGCTAATGTTTTTTGTATTAATCTTAGTTATAGATTCTATTTTATTCGTTCGATAAGCGATTTAAAACTCATGATAATATATTTAACTCCAGATTAAATGTTTTCAATTTCTCCTGTCACTTTAAATTCATCAATCAATATTGAAAGTTCCTCAGTTTAAAATTGAAATTGTTGCATAATCTCAACGCAACATTTAATTATTGATTGAAAGTATAGGAAATGAAAAACGGGTCTTATTATCGGTCCGAATCACAACTAACTAATAAATTGATAAGGTAATCGCACGTAAAGCACGCGATCATGATAACATTTTTAAAAAAATCAAAATTAAATGTTATTAATATTTCTTTCTTTTTGTTGCATGACTAATTTTTTTTATTTAAATCCTTAAAATAATCTTATTTATGCTTTAATTTATACGAAAATTTATACATATGATTTATTTTAGATTAAATGATTTCTACTATTACTACTGGCGACTAATCCTGCTTCTCACATAAACTAATTAATATTATGCCTACTAAGAAGAAGATAATTATAAGAAAAATCCGTCGTATTAAACGACGTGTAGATACCAAGAAAAGGGTATGGGGTTGATTCTTGATTGTTTGCTTGAAAGTTTTGTAATGTATTTGATTTAAATTTGAACAAAAATCATTTTAGAGCTTAGCATTTTATTAATTCATTTAGATTATCATGTTATTTAAAGGTTTCTTATGTAGTAAGTATTTTAAATTCCATGGAATTCTTTATTAAATTCAGTCACACACCACAAAAATACTATCCATCAAACCCAAACTAACTTTTATAAACTGCACATTACAAAATTAATCACATGTTCCTCCTCTCTCTATATATTTATAACCATTAATACATAAATAACGTAATTTTACATTAAAATCAAATGTGTAACTAATTTTAAAAAAAAAATCCCTTAATTAATTAATACAGGGTTTACCCGAACCTGAGTTTCCAGGCCCACCAGTCTCCACCGATCCATATAATGTGGTACCAATACACGAATATCCCGAATTAAAAGAGAAATGTTGCAAACTAATAAATTCAGAATGGCCACGAAGTGAAGTGGCCCGTATGCGATCACTCGACTCATCAAAAGAACGTCTTCCAACCAATTTGGTATTAACAAAAGATGACAATAATCTAGTCTTAGCACATGTAAAAATTACACCTGTACCGTCCGATAAAAAAAGTTGTTTCGTGGAATCGGTTGTTGTGGCGAAAGAATGCCGAGGCCAAGGATTAGGTACACTTATAATGCGTTATGCTGAATTTTATGTAGCAACCAATTTAAAAATTCGTCAAGTCTATCTATCAACTATTGGCCAAGAGCCATTTTATGAAAAACTTGGATATTGCATTTGTGAACCAATTTCCATTTATGGTAATTATAAATTTGGATTTTCCAATACAGTCACGGGAACACGGAAAACTTATATGAAAAAGGTTTTATACTAAACTATGATGCGCGCAGCTGTAACAATTAAAATATAATTTAAGTAAAAAGAAAAACAAAAATATGTTATGTATCTATTTGATAATAATTATATTATGTACTGTACTAAAAATCGTTATTGATAAAACATATCAAATATGTAAATTTAAAAAATAAAGAAAAAATAAGCAATCAATCAACTGTAGCTGATTTTTCTATGCTGGCGGTTTAACATTTGCCAATCCAATTGTTTTCCTCGAATGCTCAGATTGTCCCAAACAGTCGATTAAAAATTTACCTAAATCATTTTTTGAAATTGCACGGCCTGGTGACATATCATAGGCCACCTGGAACGGGGCAGATTGTTCACCTGGAAACAATAAAAAATTACAATAAATTAAAATAGGTACTTTTGATTTAGCGAGTATCTGCTACCGGAAATATGGGGTGGAAGTATGGCTCTATAATCCAAATCGCTAGCCTTAACGATATCAAACATGCGTTGGTGGTCGGCATTCAAATCGATAAACACCTTTGGTACCTTTGCCGGTTCATAGAATAAAAATGCAGACAAACAAACCGAAACTGTTTTAATTTTATGCTCATTCATTGCTATCGTAATATTTTTCATGCCGGTCGACATTTCTGTGGTTGGAGCAACACTGTTGCGTGTACCAAGGATAACGGTGACGGCATCAGTATTTTCAACTGTTTTCTTAACATCATCCAAATTGGTTACGTTTCCCTTAACTAATTCGACTTTTCCTTTGAACGCTTCCGGTACAGTAGCCTCATCACGTACCAACATTTTTACTTGTAAACCTAAAATAAAACAAAATTTGAAAGTTATTTTATTTCTCTATAGTTTTACATATTTGCATACCTTTTTCGAGTGCGTGATTAACTGCACATTGTCCGGTCATTCCGGTACCACCAAAAACAGCGATTTTATGCATTTTGATTTCTTCTAAAATGAGAGATGCACAGCAGAATGTTAAATTAAAACTTGAATTCTTTAGTTTATTATTATCGGTTATCTATGATGACTTGAAGAATAATAATTATTTATGTTAAAATTTAATTTTTTTTTTTAATTAATTCACACAACCTTACTTGTCTTGGATTCTACAAATGACAGACAGAAAATGTGATTTTTATTTTGCGAGCGGTCGCCTAGTTCTGTTTACATTTAGTTTACGCTCACGGTGAGAGTATTTTGATAAAGTTAAATTGTTGATTACGTTTTTTAAGTATTAAATCATTTCTAGATGAATATTTAATACGATGATTTTCCATTTTTTTGTCGATTAGAATATTATTGTGATCCGACAAACATTGAGTTTATTCTCTCTACATGCATTCAATCGAGTTAGCTAATCGAAAAAATTTTGTAGCATAGAATTGGTTTACTTTGTAGCTAAGCAGAAAAGAAAAAATTCATTTCTTGCGATTTATAAAATCCCGACCCGAGACGTTTTACAATTACATAATAGTAAACTAGTAAAGTAAACAAACCGGCCGATTCATCAAATCAGTGATTACTGGCAATAATACAGTTAGGTCCCAGTAATCGGAACAAACCAATTGGATAATCCAAAAAATAGCAAAGTAACAAACCCAAACCAAAAAATAAACCGGTTGGATTTCTTTTTCACTGACATCTATGAATAAACATTTATCGCATCGAGCATTCCGACTAAAAATGTCAAATCGCTAAAAACTTCATTGCAATACAATTTGTCATTTCATCGCTGTGTTTAGAAGTTGTGCTACAATTATAATTTGCTTCACAAAAATTATCAAATAATTAATATTAAAATCGTATCAAAATGACTAGAGGAAGTTCAGCCGGTTTTGATAGACATATTACAATCTTTTCACCTGAAGGACGATTATATCAAGTTGGTAAGTTGATCTCGTTTTGATGTGCCTTATTTCTTTTGTGTATGACTTGCGTATTACAATAGTTTTTTGGGGCAATATTCATAAAATATTCCATTTACAGAGTATGCATTTAAATCAATTAATTTGGAGAATCGTACCTCGGTTGCAATAAAGGGAAAAGATTGTGCGGTTGTCGCGACCCAAAAAAAAATTCCTGATGCTAAAATGACGGATTCCGCTACCGTGACACATTTGTTTCGTATAACGAAAACTATTGGTTGTGTAATGACCGGAAGATACGGTAAGCATTACAATTTATGGGCCTAAGGTCCTACTCAAAGGTTCAAAACAATCACAAATTTTATATAACCTCACTTTTATTATAGCCGATAGCAAGTCTCAGGTAGAGAAGGCACGTTATGAAGCTGCTTCATGGCGTTATAAATACGGCTATGAAATGCCAGTAGATATCCTCTGTAGACGTATTGCCGATATTAATCAAGTTTATACGCAAAACGCCGAAATGAGACCACTTGGCTGTATCATGGTTTTAATATCGTACGATCCCGAACTTGGCCCTATGGTATATAAAACGGATCCAGCTGGTTATTACAGTGGATATAAAGCTGTTGCAGCGGGTGTGAAACAAAATGAAGCTAATACGTATTTTGAAAAGGAACTTAAAAATAATCCTGATTTAGATTACGATAAAACTGTCCAATTGGCAGTGCAATGCCTACAAACTGTATTGCATACTGATGTGAAAGCAAGCCAAATTGAGGTTGGTGTTGTAACAAAAGATAATCCATCGTTTGTTCAATTAGGACAGACTGAAATTGAAAAACAATTAAATAAAATTGCGAACAGCGAATAAAATTAAATATTTATTGGTTCGCTTAAATGATTATAATTTTTATAAAATAAAATTTCAAATAAAATTCTTTTCAAAAAATTATGAAAGTGTACATTTCAATTTAATCGGTAAAAATTTTCGGCTTAAATTCCACCCTTGATTATATGCAGTTTTGTTTCACATTTTTTTGACATAAGGATTGTCAGTTTTAGCAAAAATTTTAATCGGAGAAAAATTTATCTGTCAATGAAAAAATATAAAAAATAATTTCAACTAAATTTTTTTTAATTGTTATTTATAAAAAATGGTTGTGGGAGCATTCCCAGCCGCAAAATTAGGTGTATTGTTGATGAAACAAATTAGCAAACCTATTGCAAATATAATAAAATCAAAAGCAAAAGATAGTCCATTTTTTCGTCGGTATGTCTGTATGCCACCCGCTCAGAGTAAGTTTTATTTTTATTTTTTTTAGATGGATCAAGAATTGTTTAAATTATGTTAGGCTTAATATATATTTTCAGTTTATAACTGGTGTGAAGTGCAAGCGAAAATGTGGTCTATGAATTTAGGTAAACCAGTCAATGTACCACAGTTGAATGAGGCCATGGCCATTGAATTGGGGGCCAATTTATTAGGCGAAGTTATAATTTTCACAATTGGAGCTGGTCTTCTTATTTATGAATATGTGCGCAGTGTGAAAAAGGATGCAATGAAAGAACAAAATATGGAAACAGAAAAACGTGAATTAGAATTATTATTAAATGAATTATCATTTCAAGTTGAAAGACAAGAAACACAAATGCGTGAAATGCAGCACTTTATGGCTGAATTAGGTAAGGATCCTTAATGTACCTGTTTAATTTAATTTATTAATTGAATAATATTTAATTTCCATTGAAGAATCTAAATCGTGGCTGCCGAAAAAACCTAAAATTATTTCAGATGCTCTAAATACAGTTGAAACACATTTCACATCACAAAATAATTATGGAAATTTCAATCCCAAAGATGGAATTTTATTTAATGCTCTTTACTTTATTGAAAAAGAATTCTTCGATAGAGAAGATGAATATCTTGATGAGCAATATCTTTTGACACATGGTCATCCCTCGGGGACTATTTCAGAAGCTTTAGGTTATTTAAATTCTAATGACACTGGAAACGGTAAATCATAAATTAAAATAGAAACTTAATAAATACTATTATTTAATGTAAAACAGTAAAGTAGTACCAATGGAATTGAAAATAATTGAAAATTATAAAAAAAAGTAAAATAGTAAATTAAATCGGCACGTACTATGTAATGTAAACCAGTAAATTTTCAAAAGATAATAATTAACAAGCAATTACCTAAATATGAACAACAATGAAAATTCAAAATTATTCTGTAATAAATCAATTCTGAAAAAAATAAAATGAATTATTAATTTGGATACAAATTTAGCCATATCGCATCACACCCAGTTCGGTTGTTCACTGGAGTAGTTGTTTGTGTAGTGATAAAAAAAATTATTTTAATTTAGCTTTTTTTTTTAAGGTTAATACCTACCAGTAGATAAATCTAGTTTAAGTGAATTTGTTATTTTAAATTAAATTAATTGTTTAAGGCTCTACATAATCAATTTAGTTTGGGAAAATGTTAGTATTAATACGTTGAAGGTCAACATTGTTCTTAAAATAAATTCAATTTTACATGTTTTAAAATACGTTACGCGTAATTCAAAGTTTATCGATTTTCGATTATAGCTATAATTAAGATGATTAAATGCCTTATTATTTTAATTTGTTACCTCAAATATTTTGTAAACATATGGATTGTACAATTTAACGATTAAACAGATCTTATTCAGGATTTATATTTTGTTTTAAATTATTAGGTTTTTAGCGGGAAACAAAATTTGTATCAAGACCATTGTGAGCATCAAGCTTCCTCGTGATACACATCTATTCGTTAATTGAATCGCAAATACACTTTGGCATGTACAAAACATTAAAAATAAAATCAAACGAAATTTCGAAATAGAATTGGATTTGCAATTTTAGTTCACACCCCCTACAAAGTATGTTCTTGAGCAAAGATTTGAATTTTATCTGTTTTTCGTATACATTTTTCAATTTGACAAAAAATTCTGGTTAGGGGTTTCATGCAAATTTTTTAACATAATTTGAAACTAGAAAAAAAGTTGTCTACTAATTAATTGAGTAGCTTGTTAAGACGAAGTTTCTCGTTGTGTTATTGCAGTGGTTTCTTGTTTTCTTGCTGCCTAATTAACTTTGCTTACTTCAACATGAGCAACAGATTTTATCTTTGGTGAACAAATCGAAATAATTTTAATTTATGGTGAAAGTAAACGACACATTAGGGCTGATTTAACTTTTGGGAGTCCCGACTTCGGTTCCTGGCGGTGGCAATAAAAATTTGCAGGATTGGGTTTTACGTTGTGGATCTGGCTTTTCCTTCAAAGCACCTTAAATCCCATATGGGAGCGTAACATTAGGTACAATTGTGACTTAGATGTTTCGACACCACAAGCCAATCGTCTCTAAATTCTAAAAATATAAGAAGTAAAATGATTGACGTATGTAAGCCTTATAGAATATCTAATTATAAAATAATGAGTTAGAAAAGGTATATTTTCGTTTCGGTATAATAACGACTGTATATAAAATTGTATATTATAAAATAAATAAAAAAATACGTTAATTATTCTACCAACGTGATAAGGATATAAAAGGCAAAAGTAAACCATTTGTACTAAGTATAAAATAAAAATTAATGAAAATATAAGTGATGTGTTTGTGTGTATTTATTATGAAACCTTTTGTATAAATCCCAGTGGTGTTTAACGATTCATATAGTTCACTAAAAACTGTATGCACAGGTTATGGTATACACTCTTACTGAACACGCTAAAAACTAGTGACCCTGACGTGATCACGAGTACGTCTAAGAAGTACCACTGGTCGTAAATTAGTGAGATAAGTGTAGTGTACTTATTCGCCCTAGGCCAAAGAAAAGCCGGCGTAAATTAGTGAAGTAAGTGATGAGGTGTAATTGTACACCAAACAGCTAACCAACCAAATTATCAAAAGAGAAAACATTTTATAAATCGATGACATCATTTCCGATTACTGTAGACCAACCATATCACACCCTAAATATTAAAACTGTAAGTATCTCTACTTATTTGATTTAGTCGTTTTCAAAAAAGTTGTACAACGTGTGAATATTCGATTCGGGAAAAAACCAAATATTTCCCTCCTTTTTTGTTCTTTTGTTATCTTTTCCGTCGAGTGGCTTCGGCTGTAAAGGTACCTTTTTCTAGACGCTTTAAATGATTCTGCGGTTGAAAATAATGCAGTGGCTACGATTTCTTTAACGCCTTCTCAGTTACGTAATTAAATAGACAAACCATTTCGTTCTATTGTAGCCTCGCAAAATGTAAATATATGTTCCACGAGTGTTTTTGATGCAGTTCTGGTATGACTCAAGGTAGAGGTAGCGCTAATCCAGCGACAACGTTCGATTTTATCAGACTCAAAATGTCGGTTTCAAACCTCCACAACCGTTATTCCACCAAAATACTGCGATCCAACTGATCCGTTAAGTTTTTTTCCTTCCGTCAATTGGACACGCAACAAAGATATAGCATATATGAGCGAGAATTGCTAGCTGCGTAAAGCGCCAAACATTTCCGTTATTGTTATATCTTAACCACCAGTGTAAACTCATCATGTAAAACCATTAGTATAAAGACGATTGATAGCTATATTCATTCCAAACATACATATACTTTTTTGTACGCCATTATAATAAAGAGAGTCAGTCAGCAATCCCAGTTAATATACTGCGTTTTGGAAAACTATCGATTCCATTTACGTAAGCAAAAAGACCATGAAAATTGTGATGAATTTCTGGTGGCGTTGCGTCTTATGTAAACCGAGTGTAAATTTGGTGCACATTTAGACACTGCTTTGCGGAATCAATTCGTGTTCGGTATGAAAAATGAACGTATTTTAAATCGGTTATTGGAAAAGCAAGATTTAACGTTGGAAAAGGCATTAAGCACTGCGGAATCGATGGAAGCATCGGAACGAGGTGGCGCTGAAATTTACAAATACAAAGACGTGACAGAAAATGTTTTCGGTGCGGCAAACCGGATCATTTAGCCAACAAATGCACATTCATAAATGCAAATTGCAATTTCTGCAAACAAAAAGGTCATTTAGAAAGAGTTTGCATGAGAATAAACAAATGCGAAGCACATCAATTGGAAGAAGTTCAAAATAATATGCAGATCAGTGAAATTTTGCTCATTGAAAATAAAAATGATCTTCGGAATAAATATTTTTACGATTTGAAAATCAATGATATTCCTTTTACATTTGAAATAGATACCGCGGTAGTCCAGTTACGATTATTAATTTGAACGATGCACGTCGATATTTTAGTTCATTGATTTTACAACCCAACGATACAGAATTGGAAAGTTACACCGAAGCCAGACTGGACATATTGGGATTCACTTACGTCAAGGTTGAAACCGACGAATTACACACAGATTTGAAACTGTACATTGCTCGATCACGACGAAATCCATTGTTGGGACGTGAATGGCTAAGACAAATTAAATTGGATTGGGCCAAGATTTTTAAGCAGTTTCAACAGGAACAGAAGGGGGAAGTAAGTACATTGCAATCAAATATACATGCTGCAATAAAATGCGAAAAAAATTTGAAATTACAATCGCTGCTACAAAAATACGAAAAATTATTTTCAAATACAATGGGTTGCATCACTGGTTTTAAAGCACGTTTACACGTGAAAAGTAATGCCGTTCCAGTGTTCATAAAGGCACGTCGGGTTCCATTTCCATTAATGCAATCAGTGGAAAAGGAGTTGGATAAATTAGTTGAGGACGATATTATGGAAAAACTGGACACTAGCGATTGGGCTACACCAGTTGTGTCTGTGCGCAAAGCGAATAATCGAGTCCGTATATGCGGCGACTACAAAGTGACAATCAATCCATGGTTAGAAATCGATGAATACCCATTGCCATCTATTGATGAATTGTTTGCGTCTATGGCCGGTGGCGAGAAGTTATCAAAGGCATATTTACAATTGGAAATACATCCAGATGACAGAAAATTGCTTACCTTAAACACACATAAAGGATTGTATCGTCCTAAACGTTTAATGTTTGGGGTGGCTTCTGCTCCAGCGAAATGGCAAAAATACATGGAACAATTATTAAGAGACATTGATGGCGTAGTTGTATTTTTGGATGATATTAAAATCACTGCTCCTGATGATATTACACATTTGCTACGTTTACAAGAGGTTTTCAAAAGATTAAATGAAAGGAATATGCGGGTGAATTTGGACAAATCGGAATTTATGAAGGACCGAATTGAATATTGTGGATATTTAATTGATCGCCACGGTATTCATAAAATGTCAAGTAAAATGGATGCCATACAACAGATGAAACGTCCTACATCAAAGGAAGAAGTGCGATCATTTGTCGGCTTAATAAATTACTATGGTCGATTTGTGCAGAATTTAAGTACAATGCTACACCCATTGTACAATTTAATAAAAGATGGTGTTGAGTTTAAGTGGAATACAACCTGCGAAAAAGCGTTCATCGATGCGAAAAATGTCATGCAATCGGATACAGTTTTGGTTCATTACAATCCAAAATTACTACTAGTGTTAGCGGTTGATGCAAGTCCGTACGGTGTAGGGGCTGTGTTGAGTCATACATTTCCAGATGGCACAGAGAGGCCAATTCAATATGCATCACAAACGTTATCCGATGTTCAAAAACGATACAGTCAAATCGATCGTGAGTCATATGCAATTATTTTTGGTGTCAACAAATTTTATCAGTACATTTTTGGCAGAAAATTTACATTGTTCAAATCATTTCACCGAACGCAAGTTTACCTGTACTATCTACTACAAGAATGCAACACTACGCTATATTCTTAAGTTCATTTGATTACGTGGTACGGCATAAAAAATCAAATGAAAATGCAAACGCTGACGCGATGTCTCGATTACCAGTTCCGAATACAACCAATACAATCGAAGAAACAGATGTAATCGAAATTAATGCAATCGAAAATTTGCCAGTGACTACAATCGAACTTGGTGAAGCTACAAAAAAGGATCCGACCGTGAAAAATTGAATACATGCGTTGAAAATTGGTCGCGAGTGCAATGGAACTGATCGTTTTGGTATCAATCAAACTGAATTTACATTACAACAGGATTGTCTGATGCGTGGTATACGTGTGTACGTACCAACGGAATTACGAAAGCAAGTGTTGGATGAATTACACACTGCACATTTTGGTATGACTAAAATGAAGGCATTGGCAAGAGCCTATTGCTGGTGGAATAATATGGACAAAGAAATTGAAGAAATGGTGATAAATTGTAATTTGTGTCAATCACATCGTGCTCAACCGAGTAAATTACATCCAGTCCATTGTTGGGAAACGCCAACAAAACCATTTCAACGTGTGCATGGGGATTTTGCGGGACCTATACACGGACAATATTTATTCGTGTTGGTCGATGCGTATACAAAATGGCCAGAAGTTCATATTTTGCCGAATATTACTGCGGATACAACCATTCAAACATGTCGGGAAATTTTCTCAACATTTGGTATTCCATCAGTTTTTGTTAGTGATTGGGGTACGCAATTTGTATCGCATGAATTCAACAATTTTTTACAATCAAATGCTATCCAACATAAACAAGGTGCACCATATCATCCGATTACGAATGGACATTAAAGACAAACTAAAAACTATTAAAGCTAAACGAAGTGATTTACGAATGGAAGTTGCAAATATTTTGTTGTCCTACAGACGAAGTATACATGCTGCTACTGGGCGATCACCATCAATGCTTATGTTTGGTCGACAAATACGTTCCCGTTTAGATCTAATGATGCCAGTAGAAAAACAAATAAACAAATCGCATGAATGCAATCAACCAAAACCGAAATTGAATATTGCCGATCGTGTTGCTGTGCGTGATTATTTATCTAAAAACAAATGGCAATTCGGCAGGATCATCGACAAAGTGGGTGTTTTACATTTTCAAGTGAAATTGGATGACGATCGTGAGTGGAAGCAACACATTGAACAAATACGTAAAGTTGGTGATAATTTGCAACCATTACCTGGTATTCAACAAGATCTCTATGATTTGATACAAAATCAAAATACAACAGATCAACAAAATAATGTAAAAACACAGCCATCTATGCAAAATGATAATTCAACAACCGAAAATGAATCATCAAACATTCCTACAGAAATCCCAAATACATTGATACCATCTATACAACATAGGCAACAGTCGTTTCAGGAATGTCAAGTGGAATTGTGCAAACGGAGGCTCCAGTAGAGTTGCGGCGATCCACACGACAACGAAAGGCGCCGAAACGTTTAGATTGCTAACATACAAAAGGTACGAAATTATATTCACAGAAGAATTATTTGCGAGGGGAAGAGCTGTTATATCTTAACCACCAGTGTAAACTCATCATGTAAAACCATTAGTGTAAAGACGATTGATAGCTATATTCATTCCAAACATATATATACTTTTTTGTACGCCATTATAATAAAGAGAGTCAGTCAGCAATCCCAGTTAATATACTGCGTTTTACTTATCTACAAAATACATAACAGTTATATTCTGGAGAATCGAAATTACACATGCCACATGTCAATTCTCTATAACAACTCACATTCAATATTTACTTCTTGCGGTTAACAACTTCTTGGGGTCCCTGCTTCATACAAATAAATTAGCAATTAACACGGAGAACGAAGTACTCTATCCAACAGATTGGCAGTACTCTATATTTATCATTGGGTCTTCTAAGTATGTGGCTATGGATTCCCACTAATAAGCATTTTAAGCGTTTGTAATTCCCAACAAGGGACAAGAGCAACCCTTAAAAGTATAGTTGGCCATAATTTGAAGAAAAGGTGGCATATTCAATGGCTGATAATCTTTTTCCTTAAAATTGAAAAAAAAAAACGGAAAAACAAAACTAAAAACACCGTCTTCTTCTTCAATCGTCATTGTTATTCCTTTTAAGTTGCTCTAGTGACATCTACATAACTATTTTTCTTTATTACTAGTCAAGACTCAAACCAATAAATTTACAAATTCAATTATGAAGTTTAATTTGGTGGAACTTTCAATATGTACTTGCTTTATGTTTTAATTTTTGTAATTTTTAGTCTTGGTAAATTTTTTCTAGGTAAATTTAATTTATTCATCTGTTGTTATTGTAAAAAAATGCAAACATAAGTTAATAATAATTAATTAATGTATTGCTAAGAGAAATAAATAAATGTATGTTGCTGACCAACTGCAAGATGACCTCATTACACTTAAACATCAAGAAATTCAAAATTAAGTAGTTATCAATGATAATCTAGTTGAATTGAACGTGTACATGAGATTACTGATTTAGGAGTCACCTGTTAGTTTCAACAGGCATATGGTTTGAATAATTCAGAGATGAACAAACTTTATTTACACTATAGGTTTCGCTTATATATGAATGTAAGATCTCAAGTGGAATAGGCTGTAATCGTCTGGAATCTCTACTACGATGTGCACATCAAAAGAATTGAAAGCAAACATATTTTAAATTTTTAAATTAATTTTTTAAATTTCTTGTTTTGTTTTAGTTTTAATTTTAAATTTTAACTTTGTTTAATAATTTTTGTTGGTGATTATTTTTTATATGAAAGAGCAGTACATTATTTCTTGTGCAACATTCAGAAACGTCTACTGTATTGTATTCAAAGACCTAAATACAGTGACATTTTAATCTTCTCTAGTGATAATGGGTCTGACGTTATATTTAGGTCGGTTATTAACTTTTCGTTTTTAAATAAATTTCGGCTCTAAAATTTTTGGTGTACGAACAATAGTAGCGATACTTAATCGGTTGTCTAGATTAAGAACTTTTACATAACAACGTTGCAGAATGATGCCGCCAAACCATTACGCTACCTATTAGAAATAAACGGTTATACTTACGAAAATGTAACATTTTATTTCTTAGACCTAATGAATAGACAAAATAATTGTGTTGAGTATATTTATTACGGATATTATAATAACAATAATATTTTTATAACGTAAATTAGTTATAAGAGGTTATCAGTCGCCATGATTGTGTTTCTCAATTTTCATTACTATTTGACCTAGATATCACAAAAATGACATAATCTTCATAGAATACAATTCAAAAACCACAAAAAACATTAACATTGTATTTAAGAATTATGAAGTTCATGCAAAATTTTAGCATAAAATATCATTGCAAATATGGTTGCCATTATACTACAGTATATTTGTTTGATAACAATAATTGCTTAAAAAAGACCCTGCGATAACATTGAAATTTTCAGACATTTTGACGAATAATTATTTTCATAACCATGAGCACCGTTTTGGAATATTCATATTGTATTTGGAATTTCCCCAATAAATATTGATTGACTCACTTAGTCACTTTTATTATCAAAATATAAGAAATCATAAAAATATGCTGATGTTATTTTCACGTCAATGTATCTATGTTCCTGTATACCTACTTGCTTAATTAGGTTAGAAAGGATAACATTTTGCACAAGGTATAGAAATGTTAATTTTAATATGTTCCGAAGATTGTAAGAGAATTCAATCCAGTTTCGAACTGTTGAGCTTATGATTATGAAAAAATCAATCCTCTCATCAGGCCGCGGCGACTGGACTGACTATACCACAATTTACATTCTATATATACAGAATGTCCTGTGCTTTATGTACTAGCGAATCGTACTAATACAGATAAATTCAATTACAATTTTTTCTTCTTCACTACAATCACATAAGCTGTGAACGCTAATTTTACTTTTTAATTTTTGTTGAATGTTAATTAACATTCAACAAAAATTAAAAAGTAAATATAGAAATGTGTCTTTAACCATTTTTGATTTACTTAGTGAATTCATAAAAATGTTGTTGTACACACATACATATTTATAATCATGCTGGTTGTAGCGCGTTTTGAAGCCATACCAATTGCCCTTCCTGTAGGACCGGCCCGAGCTCTTATGGCGCCCTAGGCCAAGGGTCTAAATCTCGCCCCATATGTTTTAACAAGCAAAAAAAAAAAAATCAACTAAAAAAATTTTATTTTGTTTAACCTAAATTATGAATTATTAAAAAAATATTTTTATATTTTAAAATATATTTTATTTTTATATTAAATTGAATACAAAACTTTCTTTATCCCAATATGTATATAAAACTTTTTGTTCTGGATAATGTTGCAGGATTTTTTTTATCTACGAAAAAAGAGAGCGAAATTATATTTTCAAAAAATAATTTTATTTTTACTTACATAAACACTTTTTTCCGAGCTTTCATGGCTGCAAAATTGTTTATAAGATCATCCAGTTCCAATTTTCTTACTATATCGCGTTCGATGGAAAGGGTAGCTAAACCATCAAGGCGATCTTGGAGCATTGTAGAGCGCAAATAAGTTTTTATTAATTTAAGCTTAGAAAAGCTTCTCTCTGCACTCGCTACAGTTATTGGTAATGTTATTATGATTCGCAATGCAATATATATATTTGGCAAGGCGGTTGTTAAATTATTCTCTAGCAAATAATTTAGAATTTCAGTAGGAGAATCACAACAATCTGAAGACAAATGATTTTTGATGTATTTTAATTCGTCAAACAAATCCAAGCCGGAAATATCCTTTTGATCACCGTCAGTTATAGGAGAAGTTCTAAATCCATACAATATTTCCGTATGTCATCATCCGTTATATTAGTGATATTGCCAAAGTTATATAGTAGTAATTCGAATTTATTGTTATGTTCCTGAATTAGTTGAAAGCGATCACGTAATGATTGTATCGCGTTGTCCAATATATTGTTAAAGAAATTAACTTTAAAGTTTTGTATAGGATCATCAAATACTTCATCACGTTGTTCGTAATCAAATTGTCTTCTTTGACGGCGGACTCGTGCGCGTACATCAATATCTAAATCAATTGCAATTATTTTAGCCTCCTCCAAAATACAATCAAATTTTGCATCTGTTCTATAGTCTTCCAGGAACACCATGCTCTTTGATAACAACGTTACTGCTTGGCTCAGGTTTAAACTAACTGCTTGAAATGCTTTGCTAGTTACATTTATATCAAACAAAATATCATACCATACAATT
Organism: Tipula vernalis; assembly: GCA_958295665.1. Taxonomy (NCBI): domain Eukaryota; kingdom Metazoa; phylum Arthropoda; class Insecta; order Diptera; family Tipulidae; genus Tipula; species Tipula vernalis. Next base: position 438,393,310 of record OY282558.1, on the reverse strand, counting down.
AAAGAGCAGATAAATTTATATTTTCAATTTTTTGCAATATAGCTGTGGCTTCTGACTTGTTCCTCGCTGCTGTGGCTGTGGTAACATTAGGTTGCCCATCCTCATTCATACAATCATACAGAGCCGCAATAACTTCTTTGAGGTTATATCGTAAAGGCTTTAAAGCATCAATTCGACTGGCCCATCTAGTTTCACTTAGACTTTTAAACGTAAAACCAGTTATATTTTTTTTTAATAAAGCCCAGCGTTGAGTTGACGATGAGAAAAAAACATACAAATGCTGAATGATATCAAACAAAGTTATACCTTCAACACAACAGCTGGCAGAATCATTCACCACTAAATTTAGGGTATGTGCACTGCAAGGAACAAAAAAAGCTCTTGGGTTTAAATTAAGAATTCTACTTTGGACACCACTATGTCGTCCGCGCATATTGAAGCCGTTATCATAACTTTAACCTCTCATATTGGCCACTGACAAGTTATGTGACTCTAATACTTCTATAATCTTATGTGTAATTCCAGCACCGGATGAGCTATTATCAATTTCAATGATGCTTAAGAAATGCTCATGCACCTCAATGTGTTTTTTCATCACTACTTGGATATACCACTCGGACAATTAATGACATTTGTTCAATATGGGAAACATCTGGAGTACAATCAACGATTATTGAATAATATTTTATTCAGTTTTATTAAGTTTGTTATTTTTTCTTTGACTGCAGAATTTAACAACGTAATCATTTCATTTTGAATTCTTTTGCCCAAGTAATGTACGTGTAATTCTTTATTTTTTATTTGACGTACGTGTTCTTTCAAGATTGGGTCAAATTTAGCTATAAGCTCCACAATTTTTAAGAAATTTCCATTGTTATCTTCATATAACTTATCAGATGTTCCTCTCAAAGGTTCTGTGACCCGTGTAACTTAATGATTTCAAATAATCTCTCCAATACATTTCGCCAACGTATTGTATTTTCATTCACGAGTCTTTTATTAAATGAGTCAATAGTTTTTCCTTCATTCAATCTTCTGACTAAGTCATTCCATGTTGATATACATTTTAAGTGTTCAATTGTTTTTTCATGCTCTTTTAATCTGGCTGACACATTTTTCCAATCATTCAATCCATTAACAGTTAGGAGAATTTCTTTCTTAGAAAAAAGCTTGCATGCAAAACAGAAAACAGCATCATTAGATTTTGAATAAACCAACCACTTTCGTTGAATCTTTTCGCCGTTAGGAAGTGTTCGATAATAGTTCATATTAAAAAATACAGTGTGTGGAGTAAAATTGCACAGGTTGAATTAAAAAACGCAGTGCACATTTTTGACAGCACACTGCTCGCTCGGGTTGAATTAAAAAATAGACCCACTACTTATGCCTCAATTCCACTGTGAATCAAAGTTTGTCAGTAAAAATAACTTGAGATAAAAATATAAAATCGGTGGTTGTGTGAACGAGACACACAACGGAGTCAGTCAAGTTTTTACTTACAAAAAATGTGTATCTGTGTTAGTGCACTGAGGTCGAAATTAAAAAAAAGTATCAAATCGAGAACATTTTATGGCAGTGCAACTAATACATGTACATAAATATTGCGTACCGATGAAAAATATTTCTCGCACCCGCTGATAATTTTAATTGTTTGGTATTTTTATGGGAAAGATTTTTTTTAATTTTGTATTTTATGACGGAAATAATTTGAATAAAATAATTCTGATATGAGTATTAATAATAATTAAATTTTTAGATTATTTTGAAACGCGAAAATAATCGAATTAACACTAATACTTCATTTTTCTAATAATTTTTGGTTATTCTAGGTTATGTTTTTGTTTGCTGTCAAAACACTAAGGAAATTTTAAAGTTTGCAATTTTTATGGTAAAGTCTAATGTGTGATCGAAAATATTCGAAAAAATAATTCTGATGTGAGCATTAATAATAATTAATTTTTTAGATTATTTTGAATCGTAAAAATACTCGAATTAACACTAATTCATAATTTTTTTTAATGATTCTTGGTTATGTTTTTGTTTGCTGTCAAGATGTATCCATAAAATTTGCTATAAAAAAAAACAATAACAAAATCCTTTGTCTTTGTCTCTCTGATGGATTATATTTTTTTTGTCTTCTTCCAACTTCAAGTCAGCTCAGTCAATTTTTCACAGTGGAATTGGGGCTACGCAATTTTTTTATTGCGTACCATAATTTTAATTTACTATTAAGTCTTATAAGCCCTAATATCTTGCAAAGGATTGATTTAATTTTTTTTATATGTGGCGCCCCTACCAGCCAAGCGCCCCAAGCCATGGCCTTACTGGCTCGACTCTAGGGCCGGCCCTGCCTTCCTGGAAGCCTTGATGATTTGCTCGAATGTCATATCGAGCTTTCACCGGGCACTTGACATTCGTATTTTCCCCCCGCAAGAATTGATGAATCTCATTAAGTTCTTTTTTCAAGCGGTCTACGTAATCCAGTCCACAAAAGGCCGCTGATGGAACAGCCCCATACTTTAAATCTCCAAGTAATCGTAGATTATGTCCGAATATGGTTTTGACTTGTGTCATTCCGGTTGTATCATGTATTGCTGATCGATAGGTCATCAGGAACATCGGTTAGATTTCGACCTTTGCTAGATACTCCCCTAGTCCTCTAATGTTCCATTGAATCTTTCCACCATATAGGCGGACTGTGCATGCAGAGGCGTTGTTCTCGATTTATTAATACCAAGCATCTGGCATATTTGTTGAAATACTACCGACTCAAAATTTCTTCGTTGATCCGGTATGAATCTGTTCCAAATCTGCTAATCCAGTTATTGACCACGGCACCAGCTATTGTTGTTGCCTTCTGACTGGGAATGGGGTACACCTCCGGGCACTTGTTGAAATAATCCATTATCACTAGCACATATTTACTGCCGCTCTCGGTGGCGGGAAATGGCTTCGCATTGCAATTCGCATCAGTCTTATTTTTGGCACCATTCTATCACCAGCTGTCTACATCCTGCCCAGTAGAATCGTTGACGTATACTAGCCCTGTGCACCGCGACCATTGAGGTCTATTTATTGTGCATCCCCAGAAAGTTTCACGTAAAGTGAAGGTTCAAGTCCTTGATAAACGCCACCAGCTCATGCATATTTAAAGGACCGACGTTAGGCCACTGTATTGTGTATGCATGGAGGAATTTAAGTATTTTATGGATTATAGCATCAGACGTGAATAGTAGATGTTCGGATGTTTCCCTTTCCAGGTTGCAAAATCTACAACTATGCAGTAGTTAAGTACCAGGTGAGGGATTTTAGAGACTGTCTATCCATCTTGATTGCCTGATCTAAATGTCTAATATCATAGCTTAATAGTTTATTGGTCTGTTTCATCCCAATGGAGGACTCCTAGAATATTTTCGTATGTTTTTGTTCCCAATTCCTTATGCCATTTGCCAGATGGCTCTTGGAGTAACCAATACTAGGCTCGGGGCCAAGGAAAGGGCACTCCGCTGCCCCTTTTGCACAGCGGTCTGCTGCCTCGTTTCCCTGTATATCGGAATGGCCGGGGGACCAGAAAAGGGTTACTTTGTTCTCCCTGCTGAGTTCTAGAAGGTTGCAATAGCAGCTCCAGATTATTTTGGAATATAAGACAGATGCTCCTAAGGCAAGCAATGCCGCCTGGCTGTCCGAGATTACGTAAATCTCGGTTTTTCTATATTTTTTGTGAGACATCGAAGCACACATACCTCGATCCCACAAATCTCTGCTTCGAAAGTTGTGGGGGTTTTACCCAATGGAATACAGAGTTCGAGACCCGGCCCGATTATACCCGCACCAGTGCCCACCCCTGATTTTGAACCGCCAGTATACCATATGGAGGGGTGACGGGGTAAAGAGGAGATGATACTCCCCGCTTGTTCCCTGTCGGGTATTTCAATCGTGAAATTCCTCCGGCAGTCAATAGTTTTAACCATCACGTCTGATAGTTGGATTATTTCCTCGTCCAGATTCAATTTGTCCAGGATGCTATTATGTTCTGGTCTAATAGTTTTAATTTGGGATTTTATTTTTTAGATTGACTGCCCTTGAACCAGCTACTCTTTTAAGGTGCAAGTGTAGTGGTGAGAGCCAGTTGTGATATATTTTAAAAACGGGTTCCATGTCAGTTTCTGATCAAGTATCACTCCCAGGTACTTAACCTCCGTCGCCATTTGGAGAATTTCCCCATTTAGACATTTAGAGATAGAGGTGGGAGAATTGTTTTCCTCCGATGTGTAAAGAAAGTACAAATAATTTTGTTGGGGTTTACTCTAATTCCCGTCTCAATATACCAGTCGCTTACCAACTCGAGGGCATATTGCATACGTTCCGCTATTGTACTCTCGAATTTCCCCCTGACCATTAAGACTAGAACGTACGCGTAGGTGATATTCGAGAAGTGAGAGTTTTTTAATCTTAAAAGTAGTCGATCCATCACGAGTAGCCACAAAAGGGGTGAGCGAACTCCCCCCTGGGGACAACCCCTGGTAGCCGCAATCGTGATGGTTTTGTCACCAAAGGAGGCCGTTATCCTCCTGTTTCTAAGCATATTGATTATCCACCCTATGGTGGAGGAGTCTATTCCCCTTGCATGTGCTTGTTCTTGAATCATTTCGAACTTGGTATTGTCAAAAGCCCCTTGAATATCGATGAAGGAGCATAACAAAACCTCTTTATTCCGAAGTGTATCTTCGATATTTGTTGTCAGCTCGTGGAGCGCTGTTTCTGTCGATCTCCCAGCCTGATATGCATGTTGGCTGGGGTCCAGAGGATGTCTTAGGAGGGCATTGGATCTAATATGTCGGCCCAGTATCTTCTCCATGGTTTTCAGAATAAAAGATGTGAGGCTTCTTGGAACATATTGTAAGCTGTAGCTGGCTCTAAAGAGTCTAATCAAATAAGGCAACAGTATTTGTAGGCCTTGCTGTAAAAATGCAGGATATATAGAATCTCCTCCCGGTGATTTAAAGGGACCAAAGGAATTGACGGCCCATCTTATTTTTCCGGGAGTGAAGATATCTCTTGAGAACCTGTAAGCTTCCCTTGGAATCAGGTAGGGATGCTCGCTGTCTACATCGAGGTCTTCCTGGCCTCCAAGGACAGTACACTCAGGAAAATGGTCTTTCACCAGGCATTCGAGAGTTTCCTCTCTGGATGTAGTTGGGTTTCCTTACAGATCCCAACGGATTTCTGTGGTCCAAGGAGAATGCGTTCTGGAGTCGACAAGCCGCAGGTAGCCTATCTATTTTTTCACAGAAGTCTCTCCAGCTCGACCTCTTGCTTTTCCTAAGAGCGACGTTATACTGGGTAAGAGTCATTCGATAGGTTGTCCAATCGTTTGTCCTCTTAGCCCTGTTGAAAAGTTTACGAACCTCTCGTCTTTTGGTTTCCAAGGTGTGGTTCCACCAAGAAATGTCCCTTGTCCCCCTAATACGAACCATGGGTGAGCTTGAGTGGTAGGCATCAATAATTGCCTCGGTAACATTGCTTAAAACTCTATCGAGATCCTCAATAGAGTTGATGTTGGTCTGTAGACCAGTTACGTTATCATAAAGTCTTTCATTATAGACTGGCCAATTAGTACGTTTTGGTATTCTTACTACCGATTCTTATTTTGAAGGGGTTTTAATATCAAACCTGATATACATGTGATCCGAGAAGGATGCTTTCTTTGACACATGCCAGTCCAGAACTGTACCAGAGGTACCAATGTTAGACAGGGTAAGATCTAGCACCTCCTTCCTGACTGCATTCACAAAAGTCGCATCTTTCCCTTTGTTATTAATAATTATATTTTTAGTTAAACAAAATTCGAAAAGTTGCTCACCTCTGATGTTGGTATCACTACTTTCCCAGACTATGTGGTGAGAATTTGCATCGCAACCGATGATGCATTTTTGGTGATGAGTCGTGCATTAATTAACGAATCTCTGTACCGGTTCTGGAGGTGGGTCGTCTTTGTCCCCGGGAAAATATGCCGAAGCACAATTGAGCGTGCTTCGGCCTTCTTTGGGTAACAGCGTCTCTATCGAGATCTCTGTTATGCCCCTGGAAATAAATTCATTAATGAAGGATATATTAAGTGTAGAGCGACAAAGAATTGCTGTCCTCAGCCTATCCACTTCCGTGTTGTAAATTAGCTTACCTGTTCTACTCGGCAAACCTTTGATTTTTCCACTGTGGGCCCACGGCTCCTGAATGAGCGCTATGTCCCAGTTCTCTATTAAGAAAAGGCAGCTTAGGTTATAAGTGGCCGCCTTGGATTGATGAAGATTTATCTGCACACGTCTCAACGATGTGTGGTGTGTTGAATGGTGCATCATCTTCACGTTTATTTTGCCATGGGCTCTGAATAGCCTTATTCTCCCTTTTTGGGCTGTAATTGTGCCACCCTCCCCCTCGGGCTCAAACCGTGGCTTTCCCCTTCTTGCTCGGTCTTGGCCTTGTCACACCTGATGTGCCAGGCCTATTCGTCCTGCCATGCTCAGAGGCAGCTCTGATGCGTTTCACGTTTTCGCTGCCGCCATCTTTGGTGGTTCCGGTCTCCTCCGCACGACCGCTCTTGTGGTACACCCATCCCTTGCTCTCTCCTTCTTGGAGCGAAAGTGTACGGCACCGAACATCCAATTTACTCTATAATTGGAGCCTTTAAGGATCTTCGTCGTTTTATGGGAAACGGACATCGTCACCTGGAGGAGGTCGCCCTCCCGCTCCTTCCTCGCCACAACCTTCCAGTCCGCTCCTCTCAACTCTTTGTTCTGAATCGCCAACCGGTGAAGTATCTTCTCATTCGTCTCCTTGCCACAGCGTGGCAAGTATACGAAAAAGATTTTGGGGCGAGGAAGCTCGTCCTCCCTGACCACTTTGATGGTTGCCCCCTCCCATAGCTTTAGTTTAGTTACGACGGCTGTAAGCCACTCCGCCGTCCGCACAGTCAACTGTGAGCCATTCGTTCCTAGTACGGCAGCCCAGAAAGTTGGGGCTGACTCCGTCTAGCGGCAGATCTGCCATTGTTTCCATAATGGTATCCTGGATTTCCAAGATCTGGGTAATACCCAGCTTGACATCTGGGAAGCCTTGATCGATGATTTCCAACCTGATTGATTTGGTTGTTTCGCTGTAGCTGGGTACGGTCGTATTCCTAGGACCCACACTCGCCTCGACTTTGGGGACACCTTCCGCTCCCTTTGGTGAGGGGCTAGACCTCTTCTCAAGTTTTTGTGCTAGACCCTTAGGGGTAGATCCGTCTGACCGGCTCCGCTTGTTCGTTACATTTGGATCTCTGTCCTTTATCTTCATTCGGCACTGCTCCACGGCGACATCGTGAGGCACACCTGATTGTTTTAAGTGGGCCAGGCGCTTCCTTGCGGCACCGCTATGGCGTGGCCTTATTCTGGTTTCGAACTCCAGGCCCGCGAGGTTCTCTCTGACCTCTGTTGTTGTTGAGGTAGATTGGGTCTCAACCTGTACTTGCCAATAAGTACCATGAATCGGTGAGCCAACCACGGTATCCATGCTAGAGCAATTGCTGTCGCTATCTGAAAATTTTGTTTCGGTAGCAGGGCCTGCTAGGTCCTTGTCATCTACAGAGATTGGTGCGTTTAGAGAAGCACCGCCCTCATTATTTTTTATATTACTTGTGTCCATACAATAGATCTTGTTTGAGGAAAGAAGGTCCACCACAGCAGCGTCTCTTACTGTGGTAAGGCTAATTGAAACCGGAGGTCGCCAGGTATCCGGAGTTCCGTGCTAGAGACCAACACGTATCTTGGCCAATGTTTTATTAATTCCTAGGTAGCCCCCACTTGCTCCTATATGATACTCTTTCAGGATATCCACAATCCGACTCTTTGGTATCACCAGCAACAATTGCTTCACTTTGCCATGCGTCCTTTTCCACATTCGTTTTTAAGACCCATTCTTTATTCGGAGGCTATCCCATTATAAGCCCAATAAGCCTTAACAATGCGAGCTGATCATTTCATCAGTCCACTCCTCGCCAGGCAGCAATTGCGTGGGGCTAACGTCAATGATGCCTTCCTTGGCTTCAACGTGACCACAATGTTTGCATTCTACTGGACATGGTCGTCCTGATAATGCATCAGCATTTCCGTGTGCGCTTCTCTTCCGATGTCCCAACGTGCTTCTTGTCCCACTGGGTTCTTGAATTGCAACAGCCACCGTAAAGCTCCACGATCCATCCGCAAATGTAATTTTGGCCATAGAGGTACTTTACCTTTCATTTCCAACGCTTAACGCATTCCACTAAATCCAAGAATTCTTTCCGAGTCATGCAATAATTACACTCCGGTTTTGATAATGTTTTGGAGTAGTACGCAATAACCCGTTGTTGGTGCGAGGATTATTGTGACGCCCAGTCGTCTTCTTAGTTCCACGAATGCTTCTTCCTGGTCAGTCTTCCATTCGAATGCCGTGTTCCTCCTGGTTAACTCGTATAATCTCTTTACGAAGTTGGCGAATCCCACTAGACACGAATCGTCTGTAATAAGTGCATAATCCTAGAAAGCTTCGTAATTCATGTACATTTTTAGGTCTAGGCCAATCCTTTATGGAAGCTGCGATCTTTGCGACCCAAATATTTTGCGATAAAAGCCAGTTTTGATTTAACTCAGTTTGTATGCTCAAAATGAGATTCCAATTTGATTCCTGAATGTGGTTCATTTCTCAAATGATTGGTATGATGAAAATGGGTAATTTCAATGGAACACGGCCTGGGTTCTGGAAAATGGTCAATTTGAATAAAATTAAGCAACTTCCTAGCCAATTGTGATGCAATTTGAATTCCAATAATGGGTTTCGGTTGTGGTTTTGAAAAATGGCTAATTTGAAAGGAACTAAGCAATTTGTCAACCGATTTGGATGATACTCAGTTTGAATGATGAAAATATGTTTTAATACGCATTCCGGGTGTGGTTTTGAATAATGACCAAATGGAATGGAACTATGCCATTTCTCAACCGATTGTGATGAAACTCGGTTTTAATGCTTAAAATGGGGTTCCAATTTTAGTTCCAATATGGGTTCTGGATGTGATTCTGGAAAATGGCTAATTTCAATAGAACTAGGCCATTTCTCAACCGATTGGGATGAACTCGTTTTGTATGATGTATGAAAATGGGATGCCAATAAGAATTCCTGATGTGGTTCTGGAAAATGACCAATTTGCATGAAACTAGGCCATTTCTCAACTGAGTCGAATAAAATTCGGTTTATATGATGAAAATGGGCAATTTTAATGGACCAAGGCATGAGGGTTCTAGACATCGTAAATATTTGAAAAGAGTGTATAGAAAATATGTTGCATGGACATTTGCTTGTGAAAAACCTTAAAGCTAGAAATCGTTGGATGAAGTGAAGTGTAAAGGAGTCTAAATGATTAAATAAAAGCATTGCGAAAAATGTTGAATTTTATTATCAACACAGGAAAATTTTCAGCCCATGAAGTATATAGTAAAAGAAAATCAGCAATCGAGTTTTCCGACACCCAGTGATACCAGTTCTACACTAGGAAAGTAGTTGTAATTAAATTTTGGAACATCCAAATAATCCATGTAGGTCACACTGAAACTATTGTCAAACCATATTACATTCGAAATAAGTCAACTTGTACAAATTTAATATTTTTATGTTAGATCATTACAAATGTTTTGCGATAATTTTTTGCAAAATGATTATTCTGCATAATAATATTTATGTATGTTTCACGTACATTTCGTTGGTACTTATAGATAACCTTCAGTAATACAGAATTTTTTTTTTTTGGTCGTTATTTAGTTTTTTTAGTAAATAAATAGAAATAATAATATTGTTGAATTACAAAACTATTATTTGCATTTAAATATAAATTCAAAACATTTGCTTGGATATTTATTTAATTTCTAATTCACTTCCGCATTATTATTTGTAAATCGATCATATATTTTTGAAAAAGTCACGGTGGATGTAGAATTATAAGCAAATTGTTGTTTCGTGATTTATTTTATATTCAAAAAAGTGTTTAGAGTAAAATTAGGAAGAAATATGAAATTACGACAATATTCTAAGTTATCACATATAGCTAAGTACGATGCAATTTGTTGTACAAATGTTTATTTTTGATTTTGTGTTATTTCATTGTTTGCTAAATAATTTTATTTGCTATTTATGTACCAAATGGGGATTTTGCTCATTAGGAAATATGGTATATACAACAATTTCGTTCTCTCGCTGTGGACGTTAAATTGTGAATTGGATGTCTCCATATTTTTTTTTTTGTTACCAATTATTTTCAAAACTAAACCTTGGACCAATGGAATTAAAACTTTTTAATCGTTTTTCTAGTTATAGCTAAATAAATCGTTACGACAGTGGTGACTGGGCTACTTTGGTGTAAGTCACAATCTCCACGGGGTAAAAATATTCAAAGTACACTATTTGAACTTAATGGCGTGGAGGTAGTGGAATAAAGTAAATCCGGTTTTAGATATTTTGTTGAACCGCCTTTTGTTTATATATTTAAAGGAGTCTATTTCATTAATGTACTTAGAAAATAATAGAGGGCCCAGAACTGAACCCTGAAGCACGCCAGAAATTACAGGAAGGAAATCAGACAAAGAATTGTCGAAAAAACTGCCTGAGGAAACTGAAAATCTAAACTGAGATATTAGTTTATTAAAAAGAATTCTGTGATTAATAAAATCAAAGGCCTTAGAGAAATCTAACAAAGTTAAAGAAGTCAATTCCCTATTATTCATATCGATTGAATTTGATTTTTTAACAACTATCTCGAAAGCTTTAGAGAGAGAACTTAAAATGCTAATTCGCCGAAAATGGGACAGCTCTGAAGGATTACTGATCTTTAGGATGGAATTATTATACTTAGCTTCCACAGATCTGGATAGGAAATGGAAGTGTGAATAATCGCTTAACGAATTTTAAATTGACGTTATCCAGACCAGAAGATTCCGATTTAACCTTCCAAATAGCAGATTGTAAATCCTAAGAGAAATATTTGAAAAACGAAAACGAATTAGAGAACACGTTAGAAAACAGATAGACGGTACTACTGCCCGAGTTCAGACTAGAGCAAAAATAACTATTAATGTCAGTGGGTTTGAAAACCCCACTAGAACTACTCTTGCATCTGCCTAGGTCTAAATTGCGAAATTTACGCCAGAAAACCTTGGGAGGAAGAGAGGAGTCCGAAAATCTCAATTAACCTTACAACTCTATTACGAGCCTGCTTGTAATCTAAATGAGACTGACTATTAGAATACCTTTTCCATAAACCATATTTACAAAATTTCCTGAGACAAAGAAGGCGGAGATTTTGCTTTGAAAGACACCACCCGTAGTGCATTTGCGTTGAAACCCTACTAGGTTGGCCAGACTGGAGAATAGTTCTGATTCGAACTGAGTTCCTCTGTCGGAGACGATAACCAATGGGACTTCAAACCGACTAATCCATGTTTTCAGTAGAGTATTCGTGACGGTTTCGGCCTTGATATCCGGCATCGGAGTGACTTTCTCTCTCTCATAGCGTTGTCCTTCGGACGGTTCCAACTGTTGGCTAAACTGTTGGCTAACGATGGGATAGTTACCACACGAACTTTTCACGTGTTTTGAAATTTTGCACTTTTGCCAGTTTGCGCAATATCTCGCCCATTGCTGTACGTCTTTGTTGAGCGCTCGCCACACAAACTTGCTCCTGATCAGTTTCGTTGAACTTCGTATCCCCGGATGCGATACATTGTGAAATACTCCGAATACCTGAAGTCAAAATGCTTCGGGAACGTATGGCCTTGGAGTACCAGTTGAAACATCGCAGTACAAATATTTGTCCGTCCCGAACACTGGCATTTTCTCGAGTTTTAGGCGGTTGTTTTTTTCGATCAGTGCCTTGAGATCGTCGTCTTGTTGCGTCGTCCGCCATGCGCGAATAATCTATGCTGCTTGTAATTGTCAGTGCATCGACACGAGATAGAGCATCCGCAACTACATTATCCTGGCCGGAAACGGGCTGTATGCTGGTCATTAATTGTGCTATCAGATTTAGATGCCTGCGCTGTCGGGATGATGCTTTCTCCAGGTTTTGATTCAGGGCGAACGTGAGGGGTTTGTGGTCGCTATATAGGATAAATTTCCGGTCGTCGACGAAGTGTTTTAAGTGTTTAATCGCTGCGTACGCTGCCAAAAACTCTCTGTCGTACGTGCTGTAATTTTTCTCCGTGTTTGTGAGCTTTCGTGAAAGAAGCTTAAAGGTTGCCATCCCTTTGTTGTTTGCTGCTGTACTACCGCTCCGATCGCTTGATTTGACGCGTCGACCATGATCGCTAATTTGTGTTCCGACGATGGGTGAACTAATTGAACGGCCTCTTCTAGGCGTCTTTTACAGTGCTCGAATGCTTGGTTTGAGTCGTCGCACCAAGTGATGTTGCTGTTGTCGTTCTTCTTCTTGCCTTTGAGAAACTCGTACAATTTTGTTTGGTCCTGAGCCGCGCCGGGAAGGAAAATACGATAGTAGTTTAACATACCTAAGAATCGCTGGACGCCTTTAGTGGTTGTTGACTTGGCCATGAGAAATTCGTTATTGCTTCTACCCGAGATTGGGCCGGACGAATGCCAACGGCTTCTATACTGAATCCCAGGAAACTTATCTGTTTTTCAGCGAATATGCATTTGCTCATGTTTATCACCAAGCCAGCGACCTGTAAGCGTTGAAACACCATTTTTAAGTGTTCCATGTGCTGGTCTAGATTCTGTGATGCGACTAAAATGTCGTCAATGTATGGAAATGTAAATTTCGTGTCGCGAAAAATTGAGTGAATTAGCCGTTAGAATGTTTGAGCCACATTCCGCAATCCAAAGGTCATACGGGGGAACTCAAACAAACCAAACGGGGTACACATTGCTGTCTTCTCGATGTCATCCTCACTGATCGGGATCTGGTGATACGCCCGCACGAGGTCGATTTTTGAGAAATATTGGCAGCCGTTGAGTTGATGACTGAAGTCGGTGACAAATGGTATTGGATACCGATCGGGCTTCGTTTTTCGATTCAATTCGCGGTAGTCTCCGCATAGTCTCCATCCGCCGTCCTTTTTCCTTGTGATATGTAGGGGACTAGCCCAGTTGCTTTTTGACGGCCGGCACACACCTTGACTCAACCATAGATCGATTTCTTGTTTGGCTATTTTCATTTTTTCAGTGTTGAGGCGTCGTACCTTTGCTGAACATGGTTGGCCCGTGGTTTCGATTTTGTGCTCGACGTTGTTAGGAGGGTTATTAGTGTCCAATTTGACTGTTATCAGTTGATATGAGGACAAAGCAACGGGGGTTCCGGATATTATCAGAGAACTCAACGGGTCGATCAACTTCTTGCCCTTAACGTCGACTAGTAGACCGTAGTTTAGTAGGAAGTCTGCTCCGATAATGCATCTATCAACGTTTGCGATTGTGAACTTCCATGTGAATGCTCGACGTAGGCCCAAATTTAAGACCAATTCCTTCGTGTCAAACGTGTCTATTGATGTAGAATTTGCGGCGAATAATTTTAGATTTGACTTTGTCGTTTTTTCTCGTGACGTTGGGGGTACGGCGGACAGTTCGGCTCCCGTACCGATGAGAAATTGCTGTTTTGTTACCGTTTCGATTACAATTAGGCGGCATGAATGGCTGCTGTCACTTGCCGCGAAAAGTGAAGAGCCTATTGGTTTTCCGCCCCAGGTGAAATCCGATCCTGTTCGAAGTTGCACGGTTTGTTGCATTTTTTGGCGTTTGTGCCGAACTCAAAGTGATATCAGCAATTTGGGAAAGATCTGACGTGTGAATCCGATCGAGTTTTGCTGCGCGGACGCCGGACCGTATCGGAGCTTCCCCGATTGTCGTCCCGGGATTTCCTTTCGCTTTTCACCCAATCGTCGAAACGTTTTGTTAGCGCGTTGATACTGGCTGACAGTGGATGTGCGGCCTCGTTCGTCGTAATTTGTGAATTGGAGATGTTATAGATGCCAGTGGGCCTTTGAATCTCCATTATTTTGTCTGCTGTTGCAGCGATTTTTTCCTGTTCGCAATCCTCCATGCTCGACAGAATCTCCTGGATGCTTGTAGGTAACCGCTGCAGGCATAACGTTCGTAACATTGATTCGGTTATTTAATCCACCGATAATGCTGGATGATGGTTTCTTGTCTCCGAGCTGGAGACAAGAAACTGGAGACCGGACAGCAGGCGGTTTAATTTGCCCCGTGCTGATTCACATAGTCTGCTGATTATGGTCGCCTTCAGAGAAACGTGTTTGTCTTTTTCGGGAGGGTTTAACACCGTGTCGCGGACGCATCTCATTGTTTCTTGGTCAAGAGCTGCTACTAAGTGACGTACTTGGTTTTGTCAACCGTCACTTGTTACGGTTGGCAAGAAAAAAAAAATCTCGCCGCAACCGCAAACATAAAACACTTGCGTGTTTTGAATGGTTCGGAACAACACAATAAAAAAATGGTCTTAGCCTGAGCTCAGTCTAGAGAGGTCGTTAGTCGTGGGTGTATTGCTCTGAACCACTCGATACGGAAATAAATAAAAATCTTAAACCAAAAAAAAATCACATTTCCCTTCGACCCACCTACATTCTCACGAACTATCCTCCTTGGAGTTCACTCATCTATCCATGATTAATTACACTCAAAACGAAAATCAAAAGAAACTATCCCGACTCTAATGTACATAATTGTGAATAGCAGAAAGAGAATGGAAAGAGAGAGAGAGGGAGAGAGAGAGAGAAGCTGAAATAAAATTTATTAGCTAAAAAATAATATAACTATAATTGAAAAGAAAAAAATATATAAGCATGCACTTTAATTGATAACGATAAATCTAACGCACTGTAAGAAAAACTGCGAAAAACCACGAACAGTGGGAGCAGAAGAAAAAAAAATTTGACCATGAAAAGAAAATTTAGTAGAATAAGAAAATGTAAGATAATTTAAAGAAATCACAAAATTAATGCATGTGAAGTTTATCCTAAATTTTTCCTAAATAAAAAAAAAATGGCGTTTAGTATTATTTTAGGAAAAACTTCACACGTCTATATAGAGAAGTGAAGTTTATACTAAATCTTTCAAAATACAAAAAAATGCGAATTTATTGGTGAATTGCAAACATTTAGGCGATTTTAATTTATAATTAGGCCGCTCATAAAGTTCTATTGAATTATACACCCTCAAATATGGCCTGGATTACACCAACCCACTATGATATATAACTAAGGTGTAATTTAAAGCAACCGTGTTTCCACAAATTCTAAACCACATAAACTTGGTATTTTACTTAGTATTAGGTAATGCTTATCAAACGATTCATGTAAAACCTTAAGGTCAGAATTAACCATAAAAATCACATACGTGGAACATTTATCAATATAAGCTAAGGCTAAATAATCAGCAAACCCAGTACTGTTACCATTTAATTTAAGTTTAAAAATAGGATTAGTATACACTAGAAATAGCACAGGACCTAACACTGATCCTTGTGGTACTCCAACTTCGACAACTCTTAAATCACTAAAAGTATCATTAATTCTGACTCCCACTTTTTTATTATCTAGGTAGGAAGCAAACTACTTGTTTGACATAAGCCTAACACCAATGTCAAACAGAATAGATAACAAAAGTGTATGATTAACCCAAATCGAAGGCCTTAGAAGCGTCAGTAAATAAACCTGCACAAATATTAACATTCTTGAAACCAGTATGAATAACATCCAAAAATTCCAACATAGGTGATTCATTCTGATGAACTCTTAGTGTTTTACAGTGATTTAGGAATATGGTAATTCTATTTTTACTTGCCTTTTCGAGAACTATGAGAAGAACTGGTTAGATTGCAAGTGGTTTTTAGTTTCCCTTATCACTACGATCATCTAACCACTCCAAGCTCCAAGGGAAAATTGAAAATATGAGCAAGAGCAGGACCGACAAAATCAGCAACACCTTTCAAAATTTAATTACTAATTACTTCGTTAATATGTTTGTTCCTCTTAACATCAACATTAATCTGGATGGCACATTTATTTAGCACTAGAACTACCGACCGGTCAAAATGACCGGTTATACATTTATTGAATTCAATTTTTTTAATTATTATGTTAATATTTTTGTGGGAATCTGTGGTGAATTTTAATATGACAACAAAGTAATTATCTTAAAATTTATCATAAACTTCCAAAAAAATATTAACATAATGATTAAAAAAAATGAATTCATTAAATGTACAATTCGTCATTTTGACGGGTTGGTAGTTCTAGTGTTAGACGACACACTTTTTTTTGGTATAAAGAACATTTTTTAATGAATTACTTGACACGATCATTCATACTAGGAAACTCGTAATATTGTTTAAGTCGCTTGATTATTCTTGAATATCCCTGATGTCTACCAAGAGGAGTAATATGGAATTCCTTTATAACTTCATTTATGTCTTCTTCGGTTTGGTGCATTGTTTTTCGAGATATAATTTCTAGAATGAGCTTTACCAGCTCATTAGACAAACGGTAACGAACTATCAAAAATGGAACTATTGGGAGTTTGTGTTATAGTATCCTCAGATATATCACCAGCATTTCGTTTCGATTGTGCTCTGGTTACAGCTGCAATTTTTTTAGCGGATTCAGATATGTTGAGCCTTTCACAATTTTTTAAACGACTAAGTGCATGATTAAAATTCTTTGGTTTATATTCTAAGTCGCCATCGAATTAAACCGAGAAGAAGCTTTCGGGTTTGTTTTCAGCCAGATTAAAGGACGATGGTTAGTCGTTGAGTAGCCCAAACTAGATCCTTTTCCACGGTATGATGGTTTCGTTCTGCATCGTTTAGCAATCTACTCGCAAATGAGATTGGTAGATCTTTTCCTTCGACATCTTGTGATAGAATCGCACCGGTTGCGTAATCATTCGCGTGAAGGTGACTGAGATTTAGATTTTCAGTAAGCTTGGTCAATCTTGCTTCTATGTTTGGATTCCATTTCCGATATTTAGTATTATAAAGGAACTTGCTAAAAGCTCAGTTTTATTTTACCGATATTAACTGGATAATCGTTGGTATTCACTAGTCAGTAGATCAATTAGGCTCACATTTTGTCACCCAATAAAGGAATCCGATGAGCAATACCTATAAATGCGTTTAGTATTACGTCAAATTTCCTCAACGGGAAATATGGTGTGTGGTTCCGATCAGTATATATTGATCTCAATTTGGGTATCTGAAATCCAAGCCAAAATTCTAAAACTTGGTCAGTAGTTCAATTAGGCCCACATCTTGGCACCAAATAAAGGAATCCGATGATCAATACCTATAAATGCGTTTAGAATTACGTCAAAGAGTTCGCCAACTTGAGGTAAGTTGTGTGGTCCGTATATATTGATCTCTATTTGGGTACCTCAAATCCAAGCCAAAATTCTAAAACTTAGCCAGTAGTTAAATTAGGCCTACATCATATCAACCAATAAAGAAATCCGATGAGCAATATTTATAAATGCGTTTAGTATTACGTCAAATTTCCTCAACGGGAAATATGGTGTGTGGTTCCGGTCCGTATATATTGATCTCTATTTGGGTATTTGAAATCCAAGCCAAAATTTTAAAACTTAGTCAGTAGTTAAATTAGGCCAACATCTTGTCACCCAATAAAGAAATCCGATGAGCAATACCTATAAATGCGTTTAATGTATATGGAGCGTTTAAATATATGGAGTTTTTTGCAAAAAATGCAAATTTCAATATGCAAAATCCATGATAAAATTGTACAAATCGCTGATAAGTTGGCTGATACATACATCTTACTATCCCATTAGGGAAACCGATGAGAACGACCTATAACCCTGTTTAGTATTACGTCAAGTTCGACACCCCTACCAAATATATGGAGTTTTTGCATAAAAATGCAAATTTCAACATGCAAAATCCATGATAAAATTCTACAAATCACTGATTAGTTTACTGATATATACATCTTACTACCCCATTAGGGAAACCGATGAGAACGACCTATAACCCTGTTTAGTATTACGTCAAGTTCGACACCCCTTCTCTATATGGAATTAGCATACTTAAAATCGTATTTCGAAATTTTAAGTTATAATTTTGTAAATAATTTGTATCCAATCTCGTATTTACATAAATCACATTTTATTTCTTAATTATACATTTAATAATTTACTTTTATTAATGTAAACAATATTAAAAATATTTATAAATTCAAATCTTTATGCAATCGCCTAAATGTATGCATTTTACAAAAACAATGATGTGTTTTAGTTGGTGTTGTTGTTTTAGGAAAAGTTTAGGATAAAATTCACTGCGGTCAAAATTAATATGAATTTAATTTGAAAACTACGTTATATAAAAAAAAACTAAAAAGAAACACTATAGGGATATAAAAATTGAACATGAAAATCAATGAACTCAAAAGGAAAATACTAAATATAAAAAAAAATGAAAATAAAAATAAATATATTACTAACGGATTTGTTTTCTCCCGGCTGCCAACTGCTGACTTCCACTTCACTGACTGCAACCGATCTTCGAAACGTACTCAATATCCACGCCCAACTCTGCACAGTTATTTTATATGTTTAAATCTCATATACACTCGTTTGTTTAGATGAAATACTGCAAATGTTTCACTGCAAGCAGATTCAAATTGGCATGGCAATAATTGAGCCGTAAACTTTTAATTTTAGCACATTTACTGCTAAATTCACTTGAGCCGCAGATAATATAACGGGTGAAGGCCTTTGATAATTCACTCGACCAGCAAAAACAACAGGAACAGATAGACAAATAAAATGCACTACGTCTATATAACAATGTCTAATCTTTTATTATTACAAACTTTGTAAAATTTTCACAATTTTCTTTTAATATTTTATCCTAGTTTTAGTTGCTTTTTATTTTGTGTTTATTTATGTAATTAATTTGGTTTTTATAACAATAATACAGTTTTTAGTTAACACAAATATTCGCAATTATTATTTTTTTATTTTAACACAAAATCAAATACAATTTCATTTTCATTAACAGCAATACATTTTAATGGTTTTATTTTATTTTTCATGGACGGTCCTTTCTTCTTATATTGCACTCACACGTTTTGAGAAACAAACGCGAATAGAGCTGCACGCCTATGCCCGTGTATCACAAAAAGTAATTCAACAACAAAAAACTAAATAAATCGATAAAACTCAACGGATGAGTTATCTTGTCTCATCGAGACCAAAAATTTGACTGACTTTTCAAAAAACTTTGCCGATCGCACCGCGTTAACAATTTAAATTTTATTTCCAATGCTTCTCTTCTCTCACACCTCCAGTGACTACCTTCCCCTCCCTTCCAATAGCAAACAAAATTATTCCCTCAATATCACGGGTAAATGAGTGCACCATCATTACACGCGCATATAATTAACAAAAAAAACCGAGGATAACCCATTAGTGGGCATGGTCTAATTGGCCACAAAAATAACAATTAATTTAATGATTGTTACACACTCCACATAATTCGAACTGCGTTTCGAGTTGCTTGAACCATTTCTCGGGATCGTCCCGATTGAACGTGGAATATTTAACCGACACCCTGTAAATATTCGTTGTATGCTGCTTGTCCACAGCGATTTTCCCTTCGTCGTTACTCATTATGGGCGGTTTTTAATATGACAAAAATTTATATGTATATGTATACAGGTATAGTAATCCGATAGCAAAACAAGCGTTGTCAATTGACAACAATTAAAAAACTAACCTAACAAATCAGTTCGGAGTATAACAAAAGAAATTGCTTACCTTGTGTAATTGTTGATTGGAGATATGACGTGTATCGTGCTGCTTTTGTTGGCCCCAGTTCTGCTGTTAACTGCTTATACATTAATTGTCTTGTATTATTGCTCGACAGATATCCAGCAACCTGCTGTCGTTTGACACTGCGTTCCGATTGTTGCAAATTTTGTATTGGTACCAGGTGGTAATTCCACCAGGTTGTACAGTTGGTACCGCTTTACTGCGTTTTGCAATTATTGCCCGTTGTTGTAATTTTCGAGAAATTTGCAGTAATGATATTCGCTGTACGTTTTCCGCGTCGAAGGTCACCAGATTGTGGTGATGGTGGTCGATGATCGTAATCTCGTCCGTATATGAGTAACGTGCTCGTTGTAATGGCGGCCGACGCACCTTCCACAATATAATTCAATAAAAAAACCGAAGCGTTTGTTTTACACTTACAAAAATTTTATTTAGTTTAATTACAATAATATTTAATAGAAAATGTTACAAAATTATTACGTTTAATCGGTTAGCGATTTCGTTTTAACTCGAAAACTGATTTTACTCGGATCAAAAAATGATTTTATTTTTATTCTAAAGACGCTACATTTCGCGGTCGTTTTTGGATATACAGTGCTGGTAAAAAAAATTGGGCAAACAAATTTATTGCAAATTGGAGTCTTTTTTTGCTAAACTTACAAAACTTTTGAAAGCAATTGGTTTATTGTTTCATTTTAAATACATGTATGACGTAATTTTTTGAAAAAAAAAAATTGACCTGCAATTTAGGGGCAAAACACCGAAAAATGCCAAAATATTCAAAATACGTTTGATTGGAGTTAAAGTAATGTAATAAATTAAACACTTATTTTTTATTTTTTGTTTTGTTTTTTATTGATTTATAGAAGTTCAATCTGGACCTGCAGATAAACAGCTGCTGTAACGCTGGAACTAAGGAAGCACAATCGACCGGTTTCATTTCCAGAAAAGCATCCCCAGACCATAACTCCTTCTTTTTTCGGTGGAAGTCTTACAAGACATTCGTTGCTAAGTCTCTGGCCAGGTTTTCTCCTTTCGAGAATTCTTCCATCTCCAACATGCAGCTTGAATTTTGATTCATCGGAGAAAATCACATCATTCCACATCTCTGGAGTCCAATTAACATGCTCCTGGGCCCATAGCAAACGTTTTTTTTTTCACTAGTAATGTGAACTCAGGCTTGTGGACTGGTTTAAGTGCTCTCAAACCAGCTTTAACAAGTCTTTTTCTCACTAAGCTGGCTGAAATTTTTTTCCCATTCCTCGCTCAAGATCCTGTCTTATGTCCGATGAAGTTTTAAAACGGTTCCGACGACTTTGTAATAGTATAAAACGATCTTCCACTGGCGTTGTCTTTCTGGGCCTTCCAGAGCCTTTCTTTCTTTGTGTACCGCCCATCTCTCGATTTTTTTTAATATTCCACGCGACAGTACTTTTAGGAATGTTTAATCTTTCACCTATTTCACGCGTGGTTAAATTTTCTCGCGCCAAAATCAACATATTGCTTTTACACTGGTCACTAACTTTTCCCATTTTTTTAACTAAAATTGCATTTTATTCTTTATTTGTCTAGGATCACTTACAGAATAACTTAATCTTACAAAATATGCACTATTTATACTCAAAAAATAAATTACAGGCAATAAAACATCTGCACCCTAATGATGGCCAAGAACGGTAGGCGTAAAAAAAAAAATTGCTTGCCCAATTTTTTTGCACATCAGTTGCGGGGTTCTACCGCTGTAATAAAAGCAAAAGGCGGTTCAACAAAATATTAATATGAAAGATTGAACTTCTATAAATCAATAAAAAGCAAATAAAAAAAATAAAAAATAAGTGTTTAATTTATTACATTACTTTAACATCATCAACGTATTTTGAATATTTTAGTATTTAAAATGAAACAATAAACCAATTACTTTCAAAAGTTTTGTAATTTTAGCAAAAAAAGACTCCAATTTGCAATAAATTTGTTTGCCCAATTTTTTTTTACCAGCACTGTATATACATATAAATAAATAATTTTTATATTGAAAATTAAAATTATTACAGTTAGACCATTTAATTTTTTCTTGAATTTTTATTTTTGTGTTTTTTTTTGTTTTACAGCAAAAACAGCAAAGATGGTTTTTTGCTCTCTGATTGCGGACAAAAACGCAAAACAAACTTTTTTGGTGTTCCCATCTGAAGAAATTAAGGAAGGCTGCTAGAAGGCTGAAGAGTAAGACCAAAAGAACTCATATTTTGGCTGATCGGACATGTTTCCTTGATGCTGGAAAATACTATAAAAAAACTTTAAGATACCCTCACAGAACTTCATGGATTAACTTCTGTCAGGAACCATGGCTAAAAATGATGCTTATCGACTTGATGTCCTTCGTCTTCCTAAAAGGTGATTACTCTTCTTCAAAAGAGAGATTGGCTCACCAATTTCATCAAGGTTTTCCTCTCATTCAGAATTATTTGCTCCAACGTTTGTATTCCGAAAGCTGGCGGGTCAGATAGTATCATACCCCTCAGTAACATGCAGCATTGTGTGGGTAACGTGAAACTAAATAGTAATGAGCTTCGAGTGGGTACTTTCTTGGATATTACAGGAGGTTCTGATAGCAACTCCTTTTATGCGATTACTGATGCTTGTGCACTACGTTTAGATCTCAATTGTTGAGACTGAGTGGGATAACCTCTCAATATTCGTCAAAGTAGACAAGAGTTGCCCCAAGGGATTGTGATCTAATCATTTTTGGTAAGCATATAAATGTCTTATCTAAATTAACGATGAGAAAAATTTGCACATCAATCCGTCTGAAACTGATTTGGTTGTCTTTACTAAACGAAAAATCGTTGTTGAATTATTATCTATATACCCTTTCTGTTCGGTGAGCTGATTACAAAATTAACCTACGTTTCTGTGGTTTTGTAGACTACAGTTAATCTAAAACTCTCAATAGCTAAACGTAATATTTTACAGGTTATTGGTTGTACGACTATTCTGTTCCAGCTCCAATTGCCGTCCTTACTTCTGGATGCTGCTTGTTCTGTTGCATGTCATAGGTTGTGGCATGCTGGATGATCAACTGTGCGGCACAGAAAAATTTGCAATTCTTACAACTCGTTTATACCAGAAATCTATATATTTATTGCTAGAGCGATACCCGCATTTGACTTCACATTTTCTTTCTCTATGATTTGTCCTTTGGGGATTTTATAGTTCTCGCCAGCCTTTATTAACTGGATGGCTCGTTAGTCTATCACCCATGACTTAGTCCAAATTCATTCAGTTTACTAGCTAAGGATGCAGTACACTTATGTCAATTATATTAGAATCACTTGCTTGCGCCATGTACCCATTGCGGCACTGAGTGCGGGACCTTTGTTAGATCCAGCCAATCGTACTGTTGTAAATTTTTGTAAATTTAGAAAAGTAATACCTGCAACTAGACTTGCGTTAACCAAATATTCCTTAACGCAATCTGAACTCTAACATAGCGTTATCTGCTCTAAAATCTCTAAACAACAAACAATATAAATTGATAAATTAAAGAAATATTCGGTACTCTTCTATTCGAAATAATAAAGTAAGAGAATTTGGAACTATTTAGGAATAATAAATTATAATAAAATTCACGCTGATCCACAGGTTACCTGTGTGTTGATCGCACAAATTACCTGTGCTTGATATCCAATGAGTTAAAGTAATTTTTATTCAACAAAAGCGTTTATTTAACGAGATAATTGATTAAAATAAAACTTGCATAATTGTAAATAAAACTTGCTTCGGGATTTGAGAATCTAAGGATTATGCGTCAAGATTGGCTCACTGTTATCAGATTTTTGCTCAAAATAAAAACCAAAACAAAAAAAAATTTCAAAATTAGTACTAAAATAGTTCTATACCAACAAAAACTTGGTTTGGAACTATTCATTCCGGAATGAAAATTTGCGGCATCGTTGTCGTAAATGTTTTTGCTCGCATACACGTATATTTTACGAATACTATTACTTTCCGGTTCGCACTCGCACATCGCACATTTTTGGACTGAAATTCGCATCCAGGATGCGTGCCATTGTGCATTGTCACTAATAAATTTAACACAAAAGTTTGAAAACCCAAAACAGGTCTAGAGAAACCTAAACGTTTGCCACCCTATTCTTACCTAGTTCCTACCTAGGCGAGAAGGAGAATGTCAAAATAAAACTGAAAAATAGTGTCAGAATTTAACCTTGCCAGACAAGAAAGATGCATGGGAGTCTGGATTTTATTCAAATGTAAACAAAGGATTTGAGAATATTGATGTCAAGGCGTATTGGACGAATGAAATTTCCCATTTCACACTGCATAAATCCAAACTTCCATACAACTTTCTAGTCTGGAAAGGTTAAATGACTGCAGAAATTATCTTACAGTATTATTTTTATATAGAGATCGTAGTCTAAGTTTGAGAAAGGATTTGAGAGTATTGTAAATCCAGATTTCCATATATCGCTTCGCACATTCTAAAATATACTATCGCAAAAAAGTCATTTTTCAGGAGAGCAGTTTTAAGTATTTTTTGAAAATTTTATGGTAAATTTGAGTAATTTAGAAAATTTTTCTGTGTATTATATACATAAGGCTTAGAAATTAAGTTCTTGACCATAGAAACTGTTGATAGCTCACAACCGCGGTTTTAGAGATATTCCGCATATTATAGTTTAGACCGGACAAAATTAAAAAAACCATGTTATATGGCGCATTGTACTATTTTTGTACGGAGGTTTTTTCATAAAAACTATGTTACATACATTTAGTATGTTATTAATTGGAAATTTTACCTGTTGCAGGGAGAATTTAATAACATAAGGCCTGAAAAAATTGTATACATGGAAAAAGTAGTCACACGGTTTCCACTAAGTACATAATAATGTAAGTATATAAAAAAAAGTTTAAACCGGGAAACGTATTCAAGCGACTAAGCTATTTGGTACAAAACAAATAAAGAGCATTTTGTTTGTAATAAAGAATATTTTTATTAAGTATATAATTCAATATTGGAAAGGAACACAGTACCTTATAAAATAATAAAAACATAAACAAAAACTTATTAATTTCTTATTAAATATTATGTATAAAATAGTCGGCCGTTTTAAAATAGGATTTTAATACTCGTGATTCGGAGTCAACCGTCGAATTACATACCAGTGATCTATAAAAATCCTGGTAGTATTCAGGAATACAGTTTCCATCACAAAGTGATATTAGGTCCAAGTATTTCGGCCTTGGAACAGATATAGGCTCGTTAAATAGTAGTTCCAGATCATTAAATTCAAAATGTGCTTTATTTTTCCTTGCGCGTTTCAAATTAATATTAGGTAACTAAACAACATAACAACGGTACATAACAACTGTTTTGTATTCTTCCTCAAATTGATTTTTATATAAAAATAAATTTGGAAACTCGCTGGAAATACACATTTCTCTGATTTTCATCATATAAACTTTTTCTTTTAAAGTATTGTGATTAAAATTTATTTTAGTAGAAAATGATATAAAATTGAAGAAATGGTTTTGGGTCATTTCGATAACATCATATGGCTCTCCAGTCACCTTCGCATTTCTCATCAGACTGTACCACTGAGCAGGTATATATACCGTTTGATGCTTTTTGGCGCGCTCTATATTGAAGTGGACAGAATCACCTTCGTTTTGTGTGTGTCCCTTTTCTAAATATCGGTGTGTAATTTTAATTTTGAACCGTTTCACCATGTATGCGTAACATGTAAAAACAATGCAGTTTTTATTTTGTCCGTGGTAGTTGTCGCTCCAAAAAATAAATTCTTTTACACCATTTTCGACTGCTTCCGACACAAATTTCCACAGGCAACTGCTTACTTCATTAGCTCCTTTATTGGCAATAGTCTGATCCCATACGTTGCAAAGACCTTTCTTGGTAGCGAAATCGTAAATAGTGAAATTGTAAACTGACAATTTTCGTTTGTAGTAAAATATTCCCACTTCACTACATGGCGTTTGAAGAATGTTTTGGTAGTCAAAAGAAATTACCTTAACAACATCATTATTGAGTGCCGTTGTCTTGTCTGTATTTTTTAATTCTCGCGCTTTTATTTTGTTAAATAAGTGTTCATTATGTTGACGTTGGTTATCAGCCTTCTGATTTTCATTCATATTTTCGAATGCGGCGCAATCGTTGCACAAATCTTTTTTAGGAAACCCAAAACCTAAATTAAATTTATAATTAAATATATCGCGGTATTGCCTTTGCGTTATGGGTGGGCTTGGAATATGATTTGTTTCAACCCAGTCCAAGAATAACCTGTATATCTTGGCAACGTTTAAACTTGAATCTAAATATTCTCGCGTTGTGTTTGCCCTACAATAATGTGAGGGTAGGCGAGGAAGTTCATTTACGTGTTGCGATACAAGGTTTGTAATTTCTATTGTGGTTGAGTTTTGGAGTCTATCATGAGTGTCTCTTGCATCAGGATTAACGATTCCATTACCACATTTCTGTTTTTTTATCGCAGTTTCTACCCACTGTTGGTTGATCGATAGGGTGTTTAAGAACATGGTTTTACAAACTTGTAATTCAGAACCAGTTTTTTGGCAAGGCAAATGATAAATTCTACTATAGTTTCTTTTAGTGGAATTATTTAAATTCCTACAACTTTTTTTGGGCACCACCCTTATATACGAGTATTTTAAAATATATTCCCACTGTCGAGTTTTGTTACCTAGGTTGTAAAACTGTTTAAAAATAACCGTTCTTTCGGGTTCCCTGAATTTTGTGAAACATTTCGTCGGGCATTTCTCGCCACATGTGGGCTTTAATTGTTTTGCGGGTACAGCTTTATCACCAAGCTTAAATGCTTCGCCTCTATTTCTTTTCGATTTTAGAATATTTTTTGCCCAGTTTTCTGGCTGTCTGGTTCTTTTACGTGTGCGATTATCAGGTGGTGGTGTACTTTCAATGTTGCTGACAACTGATAAATTTCGTTTGGGCGTGATCGGACTATGAACAAGTATGTTCGACGAACTGCTTGAACAATCAGACGATTCTAATTTAGTTACAAAAGATATTAATTTTATTATCATTAAGTAACATATATTAATTGTATAAAATGAGCAATAGTTACCTTCGTATTCGGATGATATGAATTCACAATCCTTATCACTATCATATACAAATTCTTCTTCTAGGTCACTACCTATTAAATTTAGTAATGGGTCGGTTTCATTACATTTTAAATTTTGCCCACATTCTTTATCTACATTCTCTGTAACTGTAATTTCAGCTTTGTCAATAACATTTGTTGTTGCGCTTCTTGAATTTAATTGTATGTTTTCATCTGTGATAAAAAATATATTTATTATTGATAAAATCCACATAATGCATTATAAAAATTTACGGTTTCCATTGTCGATACTTTCAATGATATTAGGATTGTATGAACAGCTTGACGATTTATTTTTATTTCTTAAATTAAAAAATATATAATTATAATTTAATTTACAATTTAGTTTTACATTATTATAATTTAGTAATTAAAAATAAATACTACAATCTACTAAAAATAATAACTGTCCGATGTACTTACAATTTATTTTTTTTTTTGTGCTAACTGCACTATCAATTTTGATCTGTTCATGTTTACGACCAAAAGTATACTAACTCAGTACAATCATTATATTTCTGTAACCAACAAACATAACGGTTAATACGAGTGATTTTTACACTAACACTAGTGTCACACCTTCGCAAATAAAACACCTCGACTTTTTATTTTAAACTTTTTTATGTATTGTCGTTATAAAAACTACGTCTGCTTCGTTTCACAACTTTCTTAATAATCCCCTCTTTCTTCTCTTTCATTTTTTTTACTTTTTTTTTATTTAATTCATTTTTATATCCACAGTGACATCTTTCGAAAAATAATAATAATAATAACTTTTTGACATTTAGTCGAGATTCTAACCCAACAAAATTTACGACAATTCGGCCATCCTGTAAGTGATGACGCCCTCGTCATCATGCGACAAGATTTTATTATTTTATTATGTTTCGCCGCGCTAAATTTTTCAACGAACTTTGTTTTGCATAATATGTTAAATAAAATATTGTCACATTAACAATAGGTGAATTTACAAACTAAAATTTTATAATGTACGTATGTACTTAATTCCAACAAGAGTTTAACTCTTACAACTTTAGAAACAAAACAGAAACTTAAAATAAATAAAAGCAATTGCAGTATTAATTACATTAAAGAAATTCATTATTTGGAGGTGTCGAATCACTATCTTTCGATTTTCTGGTTACGAGTTCTAATCGGTCGATTGCAACTATGGCTTTGTAAATTCGACCCGTTTGCTGTTCTCCTTCGATATCTGTTATTAAGTATCTATCGTTGCCTATACATTTTCGTACTTCGTATGGTCCTTTATTGGTCGGTAAAAGCTTTCTACTTTCGCCCGTTGCGACTTTTGGTGCATGCACCATTACTATATCTCCCGGATTTAAACAGATTGGTTTTTTTCGTTTCTTATCATAATTTTCCTTAATTTTCTCTCGGTTTCTTTCTAAACGCTCTGTAACACTATTCTCCTCACATATGTTCCCTTCGTCTAGCATATGTCTATTTAAGCCTTTCATTTCTTGCACTAATTTATTTTCTCTAAAATCTCTGAATGGATGTCGAAATACGATCTCTGCGGGAGTTTTCTTTGTTACGCTATGTACAGTGTTATTCAAGGCTACTTGCACTTCAAGCAGTTTTTCGTCCCAGTCATGACATTCAATACCTGAGCTAATCTTCGCAAGACACTTCGTCACTTGTTTATTCACTATCTCGACTTGGCCATTGGAGCGTGCACTACCACTTGCAACTTTTACGTGCTTAATGTCCATTATTTTACAAAACGATTGAAATTTTAAAGCAGTGAAAGCTGATCCTCGATCGGTAATCAGCACGTCTGGTCTACCATAAATGCTCAAAGCTAGTTTCAGAAACCCTATAGTACTATCTACTCCTACGTCAGTCATCGCTCCTAACATTACGTGTTTACTAAACCCATCGACAATGACTCCCACATATTTATTTTTATTTTTGCTTTTCACATACGGCCCTACATGGTCATAATGTATTACCACAAAAGGTTCATTACCTTTTTCTAAAGGGTACAGGTATCCAGGTTGCCTACCGCCTGATTTTTTGTAGTACAGACATTTTATACATCTATTGACGTATTTTATGACAAAATCTTTCATTTTAGGGAAATAAAAGGACGTTTTTAAATTTTCTGCGGTTTTGTCAATCCCTTGATGCCCAACTGCTTCGTGTGCATCTCGGACAACGTCATATATTAAATCCTGGGGAACGTACAGTCTCCACTTACTCTTTGTCGTTCGATAGACCCGCGAGTTGTATATTATGAATTTTTCAAAGGCCTTCTCATCGCCTAACTCTAATAAATTTCGGACTTTCAAAATTTCTTCGTCGGTACGCTGTAAAGCAGCGATCCAATCCATGTTTAAATTGACGCCGTATACCGTTTCCCGTTTAAGTCTATCTTCGTTATTTATGGGATAGCGACTTAACGCATCTGCTACTAAATTCGTATTACCCTTAACATACTCTACCGTGAATGTGAACTCTGACAACCTAGCGAACCATCTGCCTATCCTTGAATTTATATCTTTCTTTTTAGCTAACAGCTTGATGCTGTTGCAATCAGTCCTCACAGTAAACTCTACGCCCAATAGATAAACACGCCATTTCTCCAGACATGCCACTATAGCCAAAACTTCCAACTCTACAGCTGCGTATTTTGACTCCTCCGGGGTTGTCTTACGGCTAAAATAACTTATTGGCTTAAACATCTTTGGCATTTGTTCTTGATATAAGACACCACCAAATCCCAAAGAACTAGCATCCGTATGAACCTCTAGTTGCTTACCCGCCATATACATTGCCAATACTGGTTTTTTAATTAAACATTTTTTAATTTTATTGAAGGCTACTTCTTGTGGCTCACTCCATCTAAACTCTTTGTTTTTTTTAATAAGGTCTGTTAAAGGTCTTGCTACCGTAGCATACCCTTCAATGAACCTCCTAAAATAACCGGACAATCCGATAAATGACCTAACATCCCTAATACACTTTGGTGTAGGGAACCTTTCTACTGCTTCCGTTTTCGAACGTCCCGGCTCTATACCATCTTTACTTATTTGAAATCCTAAATATTCTACACTTCTACATAAAAACTTACATTTCTTTAAATTTAAAGTTAAATTTGCTTCTCTAAGGACCTTTAATATAACCTCTAATCGTTCCATTCCTTCCATTATTGTTCTACTCGGAATTACGATGTCATCTAAATATGCCATCGCAATCGTATACCTATGATTACCCAAAATTTTATTAATAAGAGATTGAAAAACTGCTGGACTATTTGTTGGGCCAAATGGCATCCGCTTAAACTGAAAATGGCCATCTGGTGTTATGAACGCTAATTTCCTTCTGGACTCATTTTCGACTGGTACCTGGTAATAGCCACTGGCTAGATCTAAACTGGTGAAGTATTCATAACCGCCCAATCTGTCTAACTGGTCATCTATTAAAGGGATTGGAAACTGTTGACGTATTGTTTTCTTATTAATTGCCCTGTAATCCACGCACATGCGAAGTTCTCCCGATTTTTTCCTAACTAACAAAATTGGACTGGCGTAGTCCGAGATAGAATCTTCGACTATGTCAGCTGCTTTTAGCTCCTCTACATGGTCTTTGACCCATTCCCGTTCAGTGAATGCTAACCTATATGGTCGGTAATAAACTGGTATGTCATCTACTAAATTTATTTTTAGTTCGGTCTTATCTGTTAACCCTATGTTACTTAAATCGGTAGTGATTCGATCCCTATACATATATATTAAATTATACAATGCAATCAAATTCTTACCAACTAATTCGGTGGTTACTTGTCCAATCATTTTCCTTCGGGTATTATCTGTGCTGTCATCTTCTAAATTTTCATCCTCACTGATTCGTAACTTGGCTTCTTTACATTTTTCCGCTCGAGTGATCCGTTGGTCTTTCCGTTTTTGTATGTCAACCTCCGTCAAATTCATATACGGTATCATTGCTTGGCCATTTTTATCGCTTTTTACCACGCATCTTGGGATTGCCTCCCCATTGTCACGGATTCCACCCTCGATGAACCATTCTGTTTCAGCTTCACCAGCTTGTACTGCGATGTGATGTACTGAATTTCTGGGTATAACTATATCCTCTACCACTCGAATCTCAGTCCTGCCCTCTTCATCCTCTAATTCACACTTGTTTTGTTTTTCGTTAGTTATGTGAAGTCCTCGTCTGTCACTCACAATTCTTATTTGTGGCTGTTCAGTAAACTGATGACCCACTAACATAGGAAATTGTTGAGCGTCGTCTGGCACGACCTTCACTTCGCATTTTGCTTCCACATCATCTATTTTTAGATTACATGTAAATATGCCTACCGGTATAACTTTACCGCCACCATAACCCGTCACTGGTGGAAACCCATTCTCGAAATAGGTAACCTGTAGTTCCTTAGCATCGCTTTCTCGGATCAGAGTTACGCTACTCCCTAAATCCACGAAACACTGAATAGGTTCAGGCTTATTATTGATGAATGCCGTCTTGATATACTTGGCATGTGTATTTGCATGTTGGTATGATGTCGTCTTCAATACCTCTGTTTTCTTTGTTTTGTTGGGACATTGTCTCGCAAAATGCCCGCGCTCGTTGCACACAAAACATGTTACCCCGTTTGGCGTTGGAGTGCTGCTACTAGCTTTGAAAGTGTTTTTGTTGTCACCTTGCTGCTTGTTAATATTTGAATTATTATTGTTTCTCCATTCAAAATTTCGATTTTTATTTATATTATGCTGTGTCGTTTGATTATGATGTGATTTATTAAAATTTGTCCGATGTGATGCCACCACTCGATCAGCTTCCCGTAAATCTATTAACAAACTAGCTGGAGTCTCATAATTTCTTAACGGACCTAAGTAGTTGTTGAATCTTAGGTCTCCTAAACCTTCCACGATTAATTCAATTGCCTCCTCACTAGACATGTTAGCACTGTTGCACAGAGCTAATTTTCTATAGTAGTACCGTTGTATTTCCATGTGGTTTCTTTTGAAGTTTTCGGCTGCGCGTCTTTTCTGTAATGTGCTTTGAGTTGATGGAAAATTTTCTAACAAAAGCGCCTTCCACTGTTTCCAACTCCTATTCACATTCTTAACACTGTCACGCCACTCCTTAGCCACCTCCACCATTTTGAGCAACCCATAGTGACGAATGGTTACGTCATCCCAATCGTACATATAACCAAACTCTTCGATTCGATCTACCCACTCATCTACACTTTGCATTGGATCAATGCCACTAAATGAAGGTAATATGTCCACCATTTGTGCATACCCTTTGCAATGTCCACGTGGTCGAACCCGCTGGACTTCGTCATTAACACTAACCTCACTTTCTTTTTTCTCATCATCTTCCTCGTTCCAATTATTTATTTTATTGTGTTGTGTTGTATTCGAGTAATTGTCCAAATTAACATCGTTTGTACTTTTTGCTCGCATTACTTTAAAATTATCTTCTTTATTTCCAGGCATCTCGTAAACACTTCTATGTTTTATTATTTTAGGTTAGGATCACACGTGGTTCGTACTATTCTTCAAAATATACAAACTTTTAACTAATTATTCTCCAAAATAATTACGCACGTTGATTAACTATCCCACTTCTGAATAAATTGTCACACCTTCGCAAATAAAACACCTCGACTTTTTATTTTAAACTTTTTTATGTATTGTCGTTATAAAAACTACGTCTGCTTCGTTTCACAACTTTCTTAATAATCCCCTCTTTCTTCTCTTTCATTTTTTTTACTTTTTTTTTATTTAATTCATTTTTATATCCACAGTGACATCTTTCGAAAAATAATAATAATAATAACTTTTTGACATTTAGTCGAGATTCTAACCCAACAAAATTTACGACACTAGTACTGCCAATAATACCAGCAAATAAAGTTGTTGATAAATAACACATTATGTATGAATATTGTAAAAAAGGAGAAATATTATGTGTTTTAAATTTCCATTAAATTCCAATTAGAATTATTCTAAATTGTTTTAATCAATTTCTTTTTTTAAATTGTCCATTCTAATATATCCTAAGTGTCTTATAATACTATGTTTTTCTACAATATTTTAATTATTTACTTTAAAAATATTCCAACACCACATAGTTTATCGAAATGTCAAAACACATCCATTCAAAATTAATTTAAATAGACTTAAAAGAATTAACTGTTTAAAAAGTTGTAGGCTAAAATATAATAACAGCATTTCGCATATTATAACATGGAAGTATTTTTATTTTGCATCGGTGTATCAACTACAAAATAGGTCATCGCAACCGGAGGAAGCGTCTGATTGGCCTAATATTTTGACAGAATATACAATTCACAATAAAGAATGCAATAGTATCATCTTTCTAAAATACACTAACCGGACATAGTATACTTTAGAATGTGCGAAGCGATATCGATTTTGTGCGGTAAGGCTAAATGACCACATAATTTGTTGGGTAACGTAATTTTTGTATTCAGGTGAATTATTTAGCCAAAGCAGATAAAAGTTTTTTGATAAAATCAGGTAATCTCTGTCATGTTTGAGTTTACCTGGTGTCTTTATAGTTGTAAAACACTCAGAACTATCTTTTTCTAAGTTTTACCAATAAATCTTCAAATTCTGAAGGAAAAGCATTGTGAAGTTGGAGTAATTTAGTTCGCAAATTTGACATGTTTGAATTGATATTGTCTGGTAAAGTGGCTGACACATTAATACAAGAAAACCATTTTATGGGTTTTTGCTTTGAAAAATGCTTTATGAAAAAGCCAGCTATCTCCGAGCAGAATATTATAATTATTGCAAGTAAAAGCTGATAAGTTAAAATATGTTGTAAAAATATTATGTTTTAGTATAACAATTATTAGAACAGGGTAGTACAAAATGAAAGTGTGGAGTATAGGCGTAAGCATTAGACGAAAGTAGTACATATACTCCGATCGTACTCACTTCGACAGCACCGAGTGTAGTGCAGTCTACCTGGATACTTGTACACTTTGGTTGATTGCTAGAGGAAGCTAGGAAACCGGAGAGCTAGGGCGCCCAACATGGAGTCTTCTATTTTATTTTAAAAACCACGTGCCTAATTAAATAATACAAATGTTTTAGCCGACTGTAAATTTATATTCAACACATTCACAAACATGCAGCTATGTAACAAATTGTATAAAGAAAATAGCTCTACACAAAAACAAAAAATTAAAAGCAGCGAAAAACTTTACAACCAACAAAACAACCTTCGAAAACTCAAAGTGGCGGAGAGACGAAAACTAAAATACAAAACAACAAAAAAAAAATTGAGTATAACACGAGTACATACACATACTTAATACGCAAAGAAAATTATTATTAAACAATTTTTATTTA
This sequence comes from Tipula vernalis, assembly GCA_958295665.1. Classification (NCBI taxonomy): domain Eukaryota; kingdom Metazoa; phylum Arthropoda; class Insecta; order Diptera; family Tipulidae; genus Tipula; species Tipula vernalis. The sequence goes on along the minus strand of OY282558.1, from coordinate 438,358,884 downwards.
TTTATAAAATAAACATTTGATATGATCAATGAATAAAACTAAAAAACAAAAAAAAAAAAAAAAACAAATGAAACAAAAAACAAAAAGTTACTACAAAATAAATATCGAAAAAAAACTTGTTTAGTCTCAAATTGGCTGTGGTGTGGTAAACTTGATTAGTGAAAAAATATAAAAACAAAATTTAAATTAATAAAATTTCAGTAATTTAAATTATACAATAATAAGTTTAATTTATAACTTATAAAATTATTGCAATTCGGTAATGTTGTAAATTTTAGTGTTGTTTGTTAATTGTTTTTTTAAAATAAAAACGTAACGCGCGAATAATTAAGATTTTATTAAAATTGTTATAAAATAGTGGTGGATAAACTTGATATTTTCGTTAATTAAATAAATTTGTACAAAAAATCGTTTAAAGTAATTGTATAAGATTTTTTTAAGTAAAATTTAAGATAAATAAAAAAAAAGTTAAATTTCCAATTGTGATTTAAAATTGTTGTTGTTGTGGTGTTATAAAAAAAAAAAAAAAAATTCAAATAAACCTGTGAGTTAAATAAATTGTGTTGTTCAGTGTTTCAAAATAAAAATTTCGCAAGAAATAATTAAGAAAAATTATTTTCTTTAAAACGTAATTTTTGTCTTTTTTTTTTTTTGGAATATCTTAGCTTTTATTTTGTAACCGGAATACATTGGATTATCATTTTTATCAGGTACAGTGTGTACAATTTATTTTTATGTAATTTAAAAGTGTGCTACACCCGATACACAATATTTTATTATGCATGCATATTATAGCTTTTTGTGTAACTCAGAAGAAGCCTTACAAAACAAAGTTTTAAAATCGATTTTTTTTTCTGTTTTAAATTATTGATGTAGGTCATTTGATCTTAAATTAGTGAATTTTAAATATTTTGTTTGTGCCGGAGATCATGTGTTTAGTGTTTTTTTTTTTTTTTAAATATAGTCTGGTAAACCAGCTAAGCCTGCATTTTCCGGATTTTGGCAGTTTCTTATATTTCACAGCATTCTCGTTTTTTTGCGAGTGTTAATAGGTTTTTCTGACTACTGGTTTAATTACATTTTTTAATAGGTTTCATTTATTTAATTTACTCTAAATCCTGTTTCCCGGCTAACTCAACTCATACTAAAATAATTCAAAGCTAAGTTTTAGCTAAGAATATTTCATAAGCGGTTATTTAAAGATGATTTTGGTTGTATCTTTGAAATCATACCGTTCCAAAACGAGTCTTCTCAAGTTTAGGCCTAAATTTGATCAACACTTTTATTATACAGTTCTGAAAACGGAGTAAACCCATAATCGTATTACTTAAAATATTCCCTTTGAAACCTGACTTGTTTCTAGAAACGTTAAAAATTATTAGAGGTGTTTTTCTAAAAGTTAATGAGCTCTGAAAAGTATACAATGGCAGAAAATTTAAATTGGCCATATTTTTATAGGCCTACCAGTCTTGTCCATCGGTATGGACATTCAGACTCAAGTGTTGCAAAAAAAAAGGAAAACTGTTTAATGTAGTTTATCTTAAATGTATTTCAAAATAGAAAAATAAAATAAGTACTTCAGTCTTTCAAAATAAATAATAATAAGTACTCGTAGTTAATAAAAAAATAAAAGTCACATAAAATAAAATTAAATAAATTTAGGAACTATTCCAATTCAGGCAATCACAATTCAATTAAATATTTCCTTTTTGATAACTTGTTTGTCATTATTGCGTGTGAAATTTGAGAAAACAGTTTCTTTCATTTATGCAGCAAAAATGCACGCTTCTTTCTTGCTGTCAAATATTGGCCAGTGATTTTCACAATCATACCGAAAGTCGACGTATGGTCTTATTTCGACTTGACTCCTCTTCGGGGACTGATATGACGGTGTTTCCGCTAATTCTCCGGCTCTTGGACGGCCTCGTTTTCTCAAGTTGCTTGTTTGATTACTCATCATCATCAAGGATTTAGCTAAGTTTAATTGGAATTCTAATAATGATTTTAGTTTATTACTGCGAAGCCCCGTTGTGGCGGTGCTAGTTTTATACTCGATCCAACTAGCCGAACATGCAAAATTAAGAAAATGCGTTGTAATTCTTAACTGCCATTTCTTTGACTTTATAAACACACGGTAGTAGCCAATTAGTTGGTCAAGAATATCGAACCCTCGCATCGACTCGTTGTACCACTTAATTACTTCAGGTTGAGGCACTTCCACATGTTTTTTTTTGTGTTTGTCCCATCATATGCAAGTAAACGGTGATCCAACTCCAACAAAATTAGAAGCGATATGGACCGGTTTATTGTCCAACCACTTTACAATTGCAACTTGTTTATTCCTTGAACAGAATGCCTCGTAATACCCTATATTGTTTTTTTTTATCCTCTGTAAATTGAGGATTGAAAAATTTTTAATTTAATATGTTCCGAAGATTGTAAGAGAATTCAATTCAGTTTCGAACTGATGAGCTTATGATTATGAAAAAATCAATCCTCTCATCAGGCCGCGGCGACTGGACTGACTATACCACAATTTACATTCTATATATACAGAATGTCCTGTGCTTTATGTACTAGCGAATCGTACTAATACAGATAAATTCAATTACAATTTTTTCTTCTTCACGACAATCACATAGCTGTGAACGCTAATTTTACTTTTTAATTTTTGTTGAAATTACAAGAATTAATTAACATTCAACAAAAATTAAAAAGTAAAATTAGCGTTCACAGCTTATGTGATTGTCGTGAAGAAGAAAAAATTGTAATTGAATTTATTTGTATTAGTACGATTCGCTAGTACATAAAGCACAGGACATTCTGTATATATAGAATGTAAATTGTGGTATAGTCAGTCCAGTCGCCGCGGCCTGATGAGAGGATTGATTTTTTTCATAATCATAAGCTCATCAGTTCGAAACTGGATTGAATTCTCTTACAATCTTCGGAACATATTAAATTAAAAATTAAATAAATAGAATTCTGTCTATTAGCCGGTTTTCGTTGAATTACCGTTCGTAAATACTAAAATGTTTCTACGTGTTAATAAAAAACACATTTAAAAGTGTCGTAAGACCGGTAGAATATTTAGAAATTACAAGAATTAATTAACATTCAACAAAAATTAAAAAGTAAAAAAAAAAAAAAAAAAAATTGGTTTATTCTTACCGTTCCAGCAGCGTTGCTACCCATTTCCTGTAGTATTTCGAACAGGTAGAAACTACTAAAATAATTATCGAAATATACAATAATTTGTGGTCTTTAGATTCTAATCTTGCTGCAAGGTGAAGCACAACAGAGGGCCCAAAACCAAACTTTTTTAAATTATAGTATATTCCGATAAACCAGTATTAGAACCCTGGTGCAAAATAAAGTCATATGGTTATCCCGACTTTCCACACAATACAAACATTTTTATACCCCAAGGCTTTGGCTTATTTTTAACATACTGTTTTGCTGATAGACGTCCTTTAAATGGGATCATTTACTCATCCACACAGAGATTTTCCTCTAGAATGAGTTGATTGCAGCAATATTTTATGGTGTCTATCAAAGGCCGAAGTTTATAATAAAGATCGCTATTATTCGTTGGTGTATCTAACACGTTTACATAATGCAGGTTGGTCCTTAGTTGGAAAAAGCGATCTCGTGTCATTGCATTTGACACTAAATCCATCCCCATCTCTCGATTCCAATATATTCTAAGTTGGGGCATCTTTGTTGCACCAATAAATAAATGGATTCCCATAAGTCTCATGACTTCAATTTCATTTGTTGTTTTAAAAGCAATGTTATTTTGCATGGCATATAAATTAATATTGGATGCCATAATGCTAAAAAGCTCATTCGTAAAGTATTTTTGAAAATACGACCAATCATCTCGCCACTGTCATCTTCAATTTGTAGTTTTGGTTCATAAGGGATTTGAACACACTCCGTTTTTCTCCGCCACTATATATCCTTCTTATTAGTAAGGCTCATATTTGTATCAACTTTCGTAAAATCTATTATTTGTATATTTACGTCATTGTGCATCACGATATCCCCATCAAGTGTTGCCGAGGCAACAACAGTTATACTTTGATCATCAAAATTTGCCGTAGGAATATCAAAATGTACTAAATCCGAAGAATCAGTGATGTCACGGGAAGATTCTGCATTTTCTTTAGAGCCTAAATCATCTTCGATTTGTTCTTTTTCTATTCTGGTAGTGCGAGTCAATCTAGAGTTGTGTTCCGGTTCTGTAGACAATAACGATTCATCTGTTTCTTACTCATCCAAACTCTCCATCAGCAAAGTATATATTTCATCTTCGGTTAACTTTTTACTTCGAGACATGGCCTAATTTGTCCAAAAACCACTTTTAAAATATAGATTATTAGCATTTCCTGAAATAAGAATGCTAAATTTATCAACCGTTACAACGAAAAGTCCATCCTGGTGGACAAAATGAATTATGTCCACTGAGATGGACATTGTACTTCAAAAATTTGTCCATCTGGAAGGACATTGTTATTTTACCAAAAAAACACTTCATTTAATTATGTAAAACAAAATATTATGCGATAATCACAAAATAGAATACACATTTATCACCAAAATAATTTTTTGAATGTTTAATTTATTACTGTAAACCCTAACCTGTAATCTTATCAATATAGCTGTTACAACTAAAATATTTCTTATTAGATTTTAATTTTAACGTAAAGCAGTTGGAACTTACACATGAAATGAAAAGTTTTTGTCCTTCTGTATGGACAAGGGGTTTCAAAGGGTTCAAATTATTAATCAACGAATTTTTATTTTATTTACATTTTGAACGATTGAAAAAATTTTTACTCATCATTATATTTTCTGTTTGAAATATAATACCCTAGACACACTGTGATTTAATAAAACCGATTAAGTGAATTTTTCGAGATTAGTCGCAGTGTGTCAACCTCGATTTTAGCTAATCCCTTTGTTTTTGCATAGAATACTTAAACTGGTTTAGCTAAATCGGATTTATTAAATCACAGTCTGTCTAGCGTATAAGGTTCTTCCAAGAAGTTTCCAAGTTCTATCAAGAATTTTGCAAATTGAGTTTCGATCTGAATGAGAATTATGAAAAATTTAATTTCTTTCCAGTCAATCTCCCGCGACTGAATTGCTAATTACGCTTTTGATTACTTTCTATGTATAGAAAGCAACTATATAGTTAAGTATTAGCGAATTATACGTAACACATATTAAACTCTTACGATTTCAATTTTTATTTTATTTAACGCATAAATACGATTTCTGTTTGAAATATAACGTTCTTCCGGAAATATATTTTCTATTTTGAAATAAAATACGATAGCCGTCGCACAGTGCCATCATTATTCGTAATTTTTTGACGAAAAATGAAACAAATACCATCCAACAGCCACCGAATTCACCTGATTTGGCTCCCTGTGACTTCTTTCTGTTCAATCGAGTTAAAAAACCATTTAAAAATTGCCAACACACACAGTACACATGTACTCTTGACTACGTAACTTTTGCAAATGTCAAGCTATGACGCTAAGATTTAGAGGGAATATCAACAACAGATGTACCAACTTAACAAAAAAAAACAGAACTCAAATCGGAATGATGGGAGCGCCACACGGTGGTTATTCCGGGAACTTGTTGATCAAGGTAGTATATAATGCAAATTGCATGTGTGAATTTATCTTTCTCTGTTTCTTTATCTTTCGTTAAATGTTTCCCTTTCTTCATTTTCCGCATTCATGAATGCCGGGCAAAGCTCGCATTGATCCTTTTTTGGAACAAAGAACGATATATTAAATTCATTTTTAAATATATACACGTATAGGCTAATAATGATGCACTTGGCTTATGTTCTTGATAGCCTTTGTAATCCCTAAATAAATCTGCCATGGTGTTTCCACCATCAATAAATTGCCTGGATTTAGCTTTTTTGTTTTCCCGTTTGAAACGATTTGTATATATCAGAGTATGCAGAATCTGACTCACTGGTTGATTCTGAGTTTGTTGAAGAGCTTTGAAGATTAGGATCGTCAAATGCTTCCATTTGAGGCTTCCAGTAACCTTGTTTAGATTTAACCCGGTTTAATCGAATTTCAGGTCTTCTGCTCTGGTCTTGTCAGTTTTCCACTCTACACTATTTTTTCCTATCGATGCCTTATCTTGACAGTTTTCTTCCCTTGCTTCGCTTTTTCAGAATTTTTATTTTCTAGACTTATTTTCTCCAAAGCTGCTTCTACCCCATGTTTTCCTCGAGATGCTATCGTAGTGTCTTTGGAAATAAAAAAGTTGTCAAATATCAAATAGACAACGTTTAAATTTTGATCATAGGTGATTTATTCTTAGAAAACAGTCACAAATTAAAGAAGGTACTAATAATTAAAATACATTTCAGTTTAAAAATTGGCAATTTTTACTAACCCAAAATGAAACCGTTAACTGATTTTTTTTGTTTGCCATTTTTCAAGAATAACACCTTTTACTTAGGACTAGCAATATTTCTGTAAGTAGCTTACCTTAATAGTGAAGACAGTCACAACTTAAAATGATATCGTTCCTTTTGCTATTAATCCGTTTATCACTCCTCAATAAAAATACGGTCATAATTAGTGTCGTTTTACTATTATATAAAGCATCCCGAATAAACTCCGAAGTGAGCCTCGTTATTCCAATCTTTCTAGCGTATTAACTCAAAAACCCAATTTTTGAGTTGTGTCAGTCACTCTTCTACATCATGAGCGATATTTTCCATAGCTTGAATTTTTTTTTATTTTTAAAATTAGGAAACAAATTAGATTTATTAAAAAAGCAATTTCAATAAAATTAGTTGAAGTTGTAAATAATTTGTACATTAAAATACACATTGTTATGTTAATTTTAATTGATTGATATACAATATCTCAAAAAAATTAACCTGGGATTTTTGTATTCTCCAAGCACCAGGAAATACACTAAGTATGCATTCACAGTATTGTTTTCGCCCTGCGTTTCGGTGTTGTTTTGTCGACGAAGTTTTCTACCAATATTATTTAGTGGCACTAACAGAATATAGTGGATATGGCGGTGAAAACAACATCGAATCCAAAAAAATTTGCCAACCATAGTAAATTTTGGTTGTTTTCGTAATATAAAATTTGAAACTTATCAACAGTCAATATTTATTTTAAAAATGAGAACTGTTAATGAAATTTTTTTATTGTTTTGACAAATTACAATAAGTATACCTCAACAGATAACAGACTTCGCTTCTCTTTGCCTTTATGATTTTTTGCAACCACATAGACGCCGCTAATTAGACATTTACTTATATGAAAAATGTTTGGGTTTTAACAACAAAATATTTTCGTAAAAAAATATTTGTTTAATGATTTATTATGACCAAATTTAAGTTCAAATAGATTTTTTTTACAACTGTCTTTCTCATATGCCCATTTGGACGTAAATTTCAGCTAAAATTAGCTAGTTTCCAAGTATTTACTATAAAAACAACAACAACTAATCTAAACTAAATGCCATTCGTCTCAAAAAAAACATCGCATTTATAAGTCCAAATCAACATCGAAACGCAGGCCGAAAACAATACTGTGAAGGTGCGTACATGCTCCAGTTCTGGTGAAAAAATGTACACCACGAAGTTAGCAAAATAGTATAATTTTTAGTTAAAATTGGTTACCCTGGTGAACTTTTTATTCTACTTAAGGCTTTGCCACAGCTATTTTCGTGCGATGCGATTCGCGTCAAATTTCGCACTGGATGCCACACTTAACAGCGACGCGATTTTTTTCGTAACAACTGTCATAGTCATTGGAAAGTCTCCAAACGCGAAAAAAAATTTTCTCCAATTGCGAAATTTCAAATTTCGCACGATAAAATATAAAATGAATTATATATGAATAAAAATTATTATATTTTTAAAGACAAATGTACAGGATTTAAAGATTACAATGATATTTGATAGTTTTTTCATATATTTAGTAACAAATCTATTCTAATTGCAGTAGAATTTGAAAAGAAAAAATAAATCGCATCGCACGAAAATTAGCTGTGGCAAAGCCTTTAGTTAGAAATAATTCAACTCATACAGCTAACTTCGTGGTGTACATTTTTTCACCCATAATTTTTGGTTTATTCAAAATAAATTCATTTTGTGATTGATGTAGTTGCCTTAGCATTTTATTTCAAAAACTAATAATTTTCCTCATTCGCTGTATGACACTGCAATATTTTTCTCAACAGCGACGTGATTTTAATTCTTTTGCTGAATTTCTCGTTGTCGATTTAAATGACGTAATTATGTATTATTGTGAGAGTAATTGTAGTGAACATCCGATAAATATCCAGAAATCGGACATTGTGCGATTTTTTGTGAATATTCTGCAGTTAAATCGCGACCATAGAGCAACAGGTTTCTAGTTGCACCATGACCTGTTCCATAGGTAAATTAACATATTTCAAGTATTATTTATTTTTGCAAAACCGTCTCCCACGATTTGTTTCAATTTATTAGGAAATTTAAATCAAATCGAAAGATAAGCCATTACATATTGATCGATTTAGATATTTAAGCCAACAAAATTTAGATAGGGCTTTGGCGTTTAATGATGCTACTCGTTCTTGTGGAATAAGATGGTTCTTTGTGTCAAATAGAACTCTGCTTGGCAAAATAAGAGCTTTATTTAAGTACTTAAAACTATGCTGCTTTAAAAATGTATTAAATTAAATAACCTTTTAATTATTTATTCGAAATACACCGTATCTGTTTTACATAAATATTTAATAGAAATTCAGTAGTTATCAAAATTTTGGAAAATTTTGCTGTATTAAAAAATTTACATACTTTACATGTTTAAAAAATATTTTTATTTTAATTAAGAGGGCCTCGACGTCTTGCAAAATGGGAACTTCGAAAATCCCTGGTTTATTTTTGCAAAGTTTTATAGCATTCCCTCCGCCTGATGCCAACGGGTTTTAAATTTTTAAAATCCAATTTCTTACACCATTTGAGTAACTCGCAACATTTTTAATTTGTAAGAGAAATATTTTTAAAATCGAGACATATTTTGTGTATCTACCGAAGTTTCTAAAATCTAACGGTTTCATTTGAATTATGACAAATGATGAGATTGGTGCGACAGTAGTGCGATTCGATAGCTGGGAATGATGAGATAAGCTCTTTGATTTCCATCAGTTTGCGTTTAGGTATTTTTTGCTGGGATTTTAACCCCCTTTAATTTTTTTGCAACTCCAGTTACAATATTTTTAGATTTATCTGCATTATGTACTCGTTTTTTTTTAGAAATGGACAAAGTTCCTGTTCCTAATCAATACGGTTTACAGACTTGTACATGATTTCCATTTAAGTCAACAAAAAATCCAAACGAATAGGTTCACCGGGGGTCAGCTAATTTCTTCGTGTTTTATTTCAATAGATTCGAGGGGTCAAGGATTCATAATAAATTTCGACATATATTTCTCTACTCACAAGTCATAACATCTTATGTCGGTTTTTGCTATTTTTGAGGAGACCAAAACCAAGACAAAAATGATTTATTTAAATATGTGTTGATGTCTTAACTTACAAAAGGCCCATTACCTATAAATGGGCCCTAACATTTTTTTTTTATTTAAACTATACAATAAATTAACCCTCAATCCATGAACCAGGGTCGTTTTCGTTCTATCCAAAACTGCTTTTTGTAATTTCGAGGGCACATTCGTTGCTCGATATGCAATTAAAAAAAATTTACCAGACGACCTTGGTTCATGGAATTAAGGTGCCTAAAATACCTTCATGGATTGAGGGTTAATATGAATTGGGTTTAATGTAACATAAGAAATTTTTATGATTATCAACGACTAAGTCCGGATTATAATCGGCTTGGCCCTCGATTAGTAGATTTTTATAAAACTCCTGATCAATTGGGTCAACCAAATTAAGTATATCTATAGAAGATTATTCTTTTTAGCACTGCTAGTGTTTACAAAGCAAGAAAAGTACTATTTTAAGTGGCTTAAGCCATGCTTCTCAATCTTTATCATTTTAAAATGTTCCGATTCCTTCAGAGTATTTTTGTATTCAATTTGACCAATTTTTTTGTGTATCGAAGCCATTTTACGGAGTTCCAGACGAACTTTTTCGTTTCTCGTGAAATATAGAAGAGTTTTAAAATATTTCTTGCTTTATTTCTTCCACTAAAAAAATCATTTGGAACCGATGATCGCATAAACTGGTTCCAAATCCTAGGATGGACATCGCACTCCATAAGCGTGAGTCATGTACTTAAAATGTTGTGGTCTATGTCGTCAATATTATGTGATTATTGCAAAAGTGAATATTACAGCCTCGAACTTATTTTTGTTTTGACCCGAACAAGAATCGCTCTATAAAGTGAGGTTTTTGCAACAATCTGGGCTTCGCGTTAAATTTTGTAGCAAATATGAAGCGATATCTTTGCCTCCGCTCTGAACAACTCGTTCATGCTACATTATACACATGAGTTTTTTCGAAGAACAATCATGTACTGCCAGGTTCTAAGTCAACAATAACCTTTTGTATAAGGAGACTGAGATTTCTAAAAAAGAACGGCAAGGATGGCTCTTCCACGCATTCTTATGGTGCTGTTTTTGCCGTTTTTTAAAGTTACCCAATTCTTGATGGTCGCTTGCTACCTTGATTTTTAGATTCAGTACATAACATTTGTTGAAACGGTTTGTTTTCAGTGATTTAAAATTAATTCCCATACTGTGAAGAATTTTAGAATAATTGTTGGATTGGATTAAGTTTTGAAATGGGATAAAAAGCGAACTTTTGTTTTTTTAAGTTTTCCGAAAACCTTTGTTCTGAAATTATGCAAATATGTATAAGAAACTGGTAGAAAATGATCGATAGCCTACTGATGAGAATTATTGCTGCTTGAAGAATGCTTCAGAATCTTAAGAAGAAAGTACATGGTTTCCGACCATTTTGATAATTTATTGAAGTGTCCAATGATGAAAACTTGACCAGAATGTGGAACTTCCAGTTGGCGGATATCCCCAAAGCAGTCGACCGATAATCTTGAACGGATATAAGTAGAGTTCACATTGAAATTTCCTCAATGATTATTAGTGAACAATCTTTTAAGTAGTTAGTTAGGCTTGAACGCTATTTTACATAATACCAGATGTCAAGGTTTTAAGAAGTGGCATTGGTAGTTTGAATGTGTTATGAAGAGTGCAACCTCCATCCAAAAGGCTGGCGGATATGTACTATCTAAATGCATACGAAACACATTCAAGCTACAACGAGCATAACTAGTAAAGCAATGCTTTTTGAGCAAAGGTTTTTCCTCTCCCAGTGGGATCTGTCAAACAAAGTATATTAGTTATTGGAATTTTGCTGTTGGTCTTCGATCGTGGAGCAAAAGGAACCGTAGTTGGAATACTATAATTAAGTTAATTTTGTGTTTACAGTGTAAAACCTGTTTATTATTTTTCCCGCTCCGCACTGCCTGTTTCATCTTGTGCCAGATGGTTCACTATTTCAGGTCTTGGTAAGAAATAATACTGGCTTTTCACATTTACGAACAATCGCCATTGCATTAAGATTATTTCCGTCCCTATAAGGCTATATACGTCGAAGGCAAGATAATTGTTTGCCAATTGTAGCGATTTCTAGATTAGCCCGTTGTTGAACAAAGTCTGTGATGTTAAGATAAATATCGGCATGCAGCTTACTTTGATTTGTTCGAATATAATAACTACGATCCTATCCTACATGTCAACATTCTACTACTTATAGAAACAATTTTTGGGTGAGGTGTATCGAGTTATGCTTCATCCTGGACGAATCGAAAGCCTTTAAGCAGCGAAATGAAATATTGCCATCCTGGCTCATCAGGAAATTGGAGATTTCATTTCTAAAATTCGAATGGAAATTTTAATTTTCCAGAAAATTTTAAAATCAGAATGTAAATCTCAGGCATTTTTTAAAATTAAATTTTCCTTTTCCAGAATCTGGAAAATGGAAATATGGAGGTTTTTATTAAAGTTTTAATTTTGCTTTGGACTGTAATTTATGTACCGAGGTTGTAATTGCCATAAGCCTGCATCTTATACAGACATCCTTCTGGTAAGGGTAAACAAACTGCTATACCTGCTTATCAGCTTCGGGATCTAGTCCTAAAATTGTTAACTATTGACTATCCGTAATCTGGGAATTTTATGAATTTTTAGATGATAATTTTTGTATTATCAAGTCAGAAACACTTCGGCTCAAAGGGCAACTTTTAGTACTTTTTGATTCCTCTCGGGCAAGGGACTTGGAACTTTCTTGGGAATAACCCCAAAAAATATTTACCTAAATGATATTACGTCCTCGTCCCCCTGTCCTTCACCCGGTTAAAAAGTGCGTTTTTTTGTATTACAGCAAAATTTATAAAACCAGCTGTTTGGCTCTGCTCAACTTTCTGGATCCAAGCAAGATTGATAAGCAAAATTGAGCCTTTATTGCACCCGAAATTGAGTATTTTACTTTTGATCCGAGACCTGTGCTCTAGGGGTTTCAGTTCAGTCAATTCAGCTCAATTACTCATACAGTTGTTAGCTTCGAATCTTCCGGAGAGATTAAAATGATTAAGTTGATTATCACGAGAGTTTTTTATTTTTTAGGGGAAAGTATGACTATGACTTTGAAATATTCCGTTAAGTACAACCTTTTTTTTTAATAATTATTTTAAACTGTTTTAAAGGTAAATGGATAATATGTCAGGCAAAAGTTATTTGGGTAACCGGGCGATTCCACTAGCACAATTCCACTTGACACAATTCCACTGGACGCAATTCCACTAGCACAATTCCACTACTTTAACATTCGTAGTTCTTTCTTTAGGTAACTTTTTAAGTTTAATTTTTTTATAATCAAATCAAACGAATTCAACTTGCACAATTTAATCTTTTGATAATCAAACGCATTTAGGATGGTATATCGCGCGCGCGATTTTCCATTCGTTTGATTATCAAAAAGTTAAACTGTGCGAGTTGAATTGTGCCCAGTGAAATTGTGCCCAGTGGAATTGTGCCAAGTGGAACTATGGCAGTGGAATTTTGTGCAGTGGAGTTGTGTTCAGTGGAATTGTGCTGTGGAACAGGCCTACAATCGTTATTTGCATTGGTACGTATTAAAAATACAAAAATTTAAGTTGAAATGATCTTGACAGGTTGAAACAATATGTGCAGTTATCGTAAGTTTTGAAATATTTATTGTTGACAGTTCTCGCTAAAGGAACTGTTTTATAACATAATTGTTTATCTACTGTTGCTTTTTAGATTACTAATTACATTACAAAAGTTTTCCAAATATATTTGGAGCAAAATTTATGACTGTAGTGTATACTATAGTATTTGTAAATAAAAATGAGGTTATTTCATATAAAATCCATATTTAGTTTAAAATGCGTGTTTATTTCCAAAACATATTTTTTTCTATTTTTGGTTGTAAAAACCATTTTCTATTTTTAATACAAAATCCCCGTGTTATTGTTCTCCGGTTTTACATTACTTTTACCTTAATAAAATTTACAAAAAATTTGTTTCTATTAAAACTTTACGAACTATTGCATCAAATCTGTCAACAACCTCATATATTAATGGATTTAAATTATATTTGGAACGTGCGCGTTATTAAGTAATGCGGCGATAAACAGAAACGTCGTGTGGATCATTAAAATTTAGGTGTTCAGTTATATTGTAATGTTCTGCATTACTTAGTGACAGGCTGATCGTGATTTCCTTTCTAATAATAATGTAAAGAACAGGAATATTAAGCTGTCATAAAATAGGTTTTGTAAAATCGTGACTTTCGCGTATTTAGTACGTGTAACCAGTATTTTTTTATATGTTGAACCTGACTTGAAATAATCTTGTGATAAATAAATTAATAGTATACATTTTAATTTTAAGGTTTTCATTGAGCTCCAATAAATTGTTGAATAACATTTTTTTTTATGAAAAACATTCTACACCACTAAGCGTCAAAGATGTGATACCTTTCCCATGCCGTAAATTAATTTTTTAAAAACTATCTCGACGTATTTGTATCAAAACAGCAATAGCAAATCGAAGGTCACACATACCATATACATAAATACGCATGTCGAGTTCAAGGTAGATTTTTATAAGAGACTTATTTTATTATTTACTTATCGTTAAATTTTAATCATCATGGATCCCACAAAACACAATAAATTTAATATTTTTATTAAGCATCAAACCGCCAGAACACAAAAGTATTTCATAACTCATCTTCAATAAGTATAAGTATAAATAAATTTTCTTGTGCCATGTTTTGCAATTCTTATAACAAATTTATTTTATTGCTTTATACATTTATAACTTTATCGGTTAAGAAATACAAGAATTCCTTGAAACAATTGAATGAAACATGACATTAAGATTCCGTCCTCATCTAAAGATTGCGTTCGCATATAAATAATTTACGCTAACTACATAGACTTATTGTCGCTATAATTACTTGGGTAATTTATGATTTCTCCGTCTGCTTCTAAGTTGGGCAGATAACCTCTAATATTATATTTGCAAGCTACGCAATAAAATTAAATGCAAAAATGTACCATTAGGGAGATAAAATAATTAGTGTCAAAAGTGATTGTTGCCTTGTGCAATAGATTAAATTGAAATATTTATGCCTTATGGAATTACGAAATGTAACATCTTGAGCGCACTGTCATGAATATTTGTGCCAAAAAACGATATTTTTGCGCGTTACTCAGGGGCTGAGATTTTTATTTTAACAAATTTCCGTGGCACAAAAAAATATGTAGGTGTAGTTGTATAGCCATTGACAGGTAATTGCAGAGATAGGTACGCGGATCTGACTATACCATGGTATTCAGTAGGATTTCATGAATATTTCTGCCAAACGTATCTGCAATTGAATTTAAATAAATAAATTCAAAGAGATTTCTAGCTGGTCATCAAACTCCACATTTTTTGGGGCAGGGTAAATTTATTAAAATAAAAATCTCAGCACCTGTGTGGGTCGCGTAAAAATATCGTTTGGCACAAATATTCATGAAATCCTACTGAATACCACGACATACCATGGCATATTTCACCTACACTTTTTAGTGTACCTGTTCTTCTGTTGTCAGTTTATATATCATACATATTAACGATGGATGCAGAGGTTTTTGCAATGTTTGTGAAGTAGTTGTTTACCTTGTACGTATTGACTAACGCTGTATTAGTTTAAGAAGCAAGCAATTTTACCTCCTAAAAAAAAATTTTCAGGTAACTAAAACCATTAAAAAAATGTTAATTCAATTTGACTCTTCGTGACATGTTACATAAACAGTTTCATTCAATAAGGCCTTCCTATAGGCCTTACCTCAATGAGGCCCCTAATCTTACAAACTCCACATAAAAATTGGACCCAATCATCTTATTAAAAAATGTAGGTCCTAAAAAAATCACGCAGATAGCTGGGCTGAAATTACAGTTATAGGAACGACGCATTAATCAGGTTCTGATCAGGGTGATCACACTTGCCCTTACCCAGCAGAGCTCCGAAGAAGGCCCATACATTTTTTTAAAGGATTGAGAAGCATTTCTCTCGTCGGTACTTTAAAGAGTTTTTGCTTCAGTCAATTCACCGGAATGGTCACCAAGTATAGGCGTTCAAACCATATAATTTATAAAGCAACCCTTTCATTGTGACCGACTAAATGGACGGTGATTAAAGGTGCGGTATTTGAATCAGAATATACTAGGTTCGAATATCATTAGGACCGCAATGCAAAATTGATGCTAATCTAATTACGATAAGTGTGAGGGCCACCGCAATAATAATTTTATCAAGTGGGGGTTTGCCGATTTGTTGAAATTCTAACACTCATCGCAATAAGAACGATTTTAAAAAATTTGTGTGTTTTAATAATTATTCTAGTACTAAAATAGAGAACTGCTAAAGCCCTTAGCCAGCCCTCGGTGCGCAAGGATGACAAGAAGTTATGTAGCAGCCTTAATAAAAACTTAACGGAATATTTTTGTTAACGTTCCACTTTATTATATTGGCTATATTTTGAGAATTTACAATTCTATAATTTTTAAAATAATTCTAATCTCTGTATTATTGCAATTTTAAATAGTTAAGCTTTGATTTTGATCATTTTCCATTTAAAATTCTAATACATAAGATAAGATAAGATATCTAAAATGGAGAATGGCTATTAAGCTGATCGGCAATAACAAAAACTAATGTATGTCCCTGACAAGATTTTTACACATTTCTTAAAAAGCGCAGCAACTGAATGACTTGAGCAAATGCATGCTACGTACCACGACCAATTCAAATTTCTATTATGTACTTGTATTTTAATTTTTTTAAATCTATGGTGTTAATAGCCAGCGTAGTTTTGTTGGTCTAACCCTTTTCGCCAACCTAAAGATGCGTGGGGTATTTCTGTCTCTTGTGTGTTTCTTTAATATTATGCTTATTTTTCCTTCAAATCGTTCTTATATTTGCCCATATTAACTTTAATTTTTTAAACTCCAATTAGGCGGCATAATTTTAAGTAACTATACATATAAGTGAATTCCTTTCAAAATTTTGGGCTAAATTTGCAGTCTTACGTTTTCTCGCATCAGCACTAAAAATTATTATTTCAAACAATATAATGGTTTACTGTTGGTTTTCAAACTGAGATAACCAAAATTTGGAGGTTAGTCAATAAAGGTGTAACAAACAGTTATACATTACGTTTGATAAAAATTATATTTGTTGCGTGACTTAAAAGCATTGCTTTTCATATATTTTGTACAATAAACATACGTATACATATGTATAAGTATTAATAGATGTTGTGTTTGCTGTCTTGTGACTAAAAATGTATTACTGTTATTAAATAAATGAACCAAGCCTCTTTTATTTTACGATGATTATGGAAATATCAAAAGTGAGTTTGGCGATGCTTATTTTCATAAATTTAATTCCCAAATGTTGAGCATTAATCATCTAATTTCGTATTTGTGTATGTATAAAGCATTTGTAGTTTTTGGACCGTATCCTTGGACATACCTATATATTGCGCCATTGGTTGGATTTCTGTATAATGGCAAAAAGGTGATCAAACACAGCTTATCTCACTTTTATGAGAAAATCAGCGTAACTCTCACCGAGGCTTCGATCTATTATTTTGAACTGCTGAAACAACTAAAAAATGAAAATTGCAATTCACCCCGATGACATTATATTATGTACTACATATAATACTGTTCTAAAGCTTTAAGGCAGAAGCCTTAGAAAGCTTTAAAGGATTTCCCTTAGTGAACGTGAATCTCTTTCTCTAACTATTACATACATTGCAAATTAATACAATTTTGGACATATTTAAAATAATACAGCACATCTATACTTCAAATGTCTACTTCAAAAGGGCTCTGGCCTAAGATTTGTCTAATATTTCTTGTTATGTATAAACAAACACATTACACATAGCATGTAAGATTGTCAAAATATTCGACTATTCGACTATTTTGAGGTTGGCGTCTAAGTGAACGGCACTATGTGACTTTCAAAACGTAATCATTTTATTCATTAGCAGTTTAATTGGTTGAGAATGACGTTCCATTGACTAAGTGAATCGTGTAATTTCTTAATAAGCTTGTTTCTCCGTAACGGGTAAGGTTTTGGTTGTAAGGTTGGACAAAATTTCTGCCTTAGACATTTTGAGGTATTCTCTTTGAATGACGCTAAATAATTTTGAATATATCAAAATTTTATTGATTTGAAATTTTTATTGATGACAACGGTCATTTCACTAAGTGAACCTAGAAAGGGTTGTAGAGTAAGGTTCTCTGTGAATACAAATTTTATTCATTTTCATTGCTGCGTTGGATTATACTGCATTCACTGCTTTCATTCCATTTCTGTCACTTTTTTATCTCTGTATATATAAAGCCCAATGTCTGTCTGTTTGTACCGGATAATCTTAAAAACAACGGATCCGATCTTGAAAAAAACTTTAACCACTGGACAGGGTTTCCCCTTTCGGAGGTTCTAAGCTTTGTTTTATCAAAATTAGTTACTTAGTGTTAGAGATTTGGTATGTTTGTAAGAGCTGGTGGTTTATTTTCCAAAAAACTAAGGCAACTTTGTTTAGATTTGGTTTTGTATCGTTTTCTGTTTTTAATTTATTTTATTGTTGCCGAACACAGGTTTAACGTGCAACAATTTAAATTGCCTCTGTCTTTTTAATAATTGACTGGATTTTTACCAGATCCTTTGATATTTTGTTATGATTTTGGACTTCATTCATTTAACCCAGAACAGATGGAGTGGCTGTACTCGAAAAAACAAAGTGGAAATTTTTTACATATTGTCACAAATTAAGGCTGACCGTTAGCAGTTGCTTCTTTAGGTTTGCCTGTAACTTTTTGGAAGATGATCTTCCTGATTTTCGGAGTTGGTGATCAATTTTTTAGAAATTAATATTTTGGATGGTAAAATGGTCTGAATAGGATATTCTAGATTTCTCGAAAACCTTTATCGTTTGTAATATGATTTCCTTTTGTTTTAAGATCTTAAGCTCAGTATTCGAGATTTTTAGGAATAACAAGGTCATTTAAATTCGGCTTGATTGAGAGTCGGCTTGAAATTCTCGAATTTAGTGTTACGGTACCGGGAAGAGATCCTAAAACTTTCAGATTGTTTAAAAATTTTTTGTTAGTCAATCTAAATTTGAGGTTTTGTATAGCGTTTAGCTTACTTGGTACCGGATTACTCGAGATTAGTGACATTATTCTAGATTTTTGAGATTATTAGAGATTTTCTGAGATTTAGTCAAATTTAGCTTGATGCTAAAATGAAGCTTAACAAGAGAAAAAATAAATCAAGATTAATCGGTTAATTAAAATGTCAGTTAATTGCTTACCAAGGCATGATTACTAAATGAAATGATGCTTGTAGGTGACTTAACGGCAATATTGATCAGACGGAAAAAACGTTGTTATATGATTTTGAAACAAATAAGCCAATGAACAGCTTCTTCAACTTATTTGACTACAAAAACATAGCAACAATTAGGAAAAAGAAATTACTAAACCTTCTTTCTGGTGGAGGTTTCACCTCACAAAATGCTGCACCAACGAAAAGGCAGTATTAGAAGAACTTCCCGAATACCTGAGAGAAAATGGGATTCATATAATAGAATTCAATAATACAGTAAAACACTTGGACCCCTTTGGAACTCTTTAGACACTTTTTAATTTAAAGTATCTTTGCCAGGAGCTGAAACAACAATATCGAAACGAATAATCTTATCAGAGGCACCAAATCTAGGATGGGATAAAGTACTCCACATAAATCTTTCAAACAGATGGTTAAACTACAAAGTAGAAACTACGACATCAACGGCGCTAAAATTGAATTAACTACATGGTTTCTGCGACGCCTCTAATCAAGCATATGCTGCAGTGGTATACACTAAAATAAACAACGAAATTACTGGCACCGTTAAACCAAACAATATCGCTAACAAGATAAAAGCCGCATTGCTACTTTCTAAATTGCTCAAAAATGTCGTACAGATATTGAACATCAACAACAATCAACCATCATTTTGCTGGTGCGATTCCACAGCTGTTTTAGGCTGGATAAAAGAAAGGTCACAACATCATAAAATTTTTGTGCCCAACAGTATAACCAAGATACAATCCAACATCGATCTTAGCCAATTGCATCACGTAGTTTCTAAAAACAAAAGTTATCCAATAACAAAAATTTATAATGAAGAAATGGAACAAATAGGCAGCATAGAACGAATTTCAATAATAACATTTACAACAACAATGAAAACACCAGTGATTGAATTCGATTGATTTTCGTCACTACAACAGCTTGTTCACAGCATTGTGTACTGTCTACGATCTATCTAATGCAAAATTAAAAACTAAAAACATCTCCTATTTTAAACGAGAAGAACTGAACACGTCGCTAAGGGCGTGAACAAGAATTAAACAATTCAAAAGCAAACCAAAACTTACCAAGGAGCAGCACAATTTTAACGCTAACTCCATTTCTAGATGAAAATGGCCTGCTAAAAGTCCCAAAGGTCACAACTGGTTAAAATTGCTCATCAGAGAAGATCATTTAAAAACACTATAAGTATGGCGGCAATCAAGCAACATTATCATACCTGAGATCCAGTATTGGATAATAAATGCCAAGAATGAGTGTATAACCTGTACCAGAGCAAAGGAAATGGCATGCTACCAAAAGAACGATTAACATCGGCACCACCGTTCACAAATTGTAATAAAATAACAAAGGGCTACAGTGCCACCTTCATATGCCTGTAGCGACGAAAACAGTTCAACTCGAATTTGTAAGTGACCGGTTAACAGATGTGTTCTTAGCCGCATACCGATAATTCATATAACGAAGACGAATTTGTCTCCAAATATTCAGTGATGGTGGCACAAATTTCGCAAGAGCAGACAAACAACTACAAACCCAGGCAAAACAAGAGGAGCTGATGATTAACGCTAAAACAGCACAGATGGGAACTGAATGGCGTTTGTTTACCCCCGAAAGTCCTCAATTTGGCCACTCACTAGCTTTTCTCTCAAACGACTCAGATGATGACGGGTTTTAGGTCCGGCGCATTTCCTGGTAGGGAGGGCTACCATATCAATGCCACAACATCACAGATGGAATTTGCTGACCAAACTCAGTCAAGGGTTTTGTAAAAAATGGCATATGGATCATCTCTCACGGCTACAACGAAGACCAAAATAGTTGCAAGAACAACCTAACCTCCAATTGGGAGAATTGGCAATCCTCAAAGATGAACAATTACTTACCACGCACTGGCCACTAGCAAGAGTTGTTGAGCTTCAACCAGGGCAAGATGGATTTGTCAAGGTAGTCACACTTAAATACAGAAATAACAAGTTTAAAAGGAATATCACTAAAATATGCTGCCTACCCACATCAACATGCATTGCAAGAAGAATGATCCGCAGTAGTTGAAATATACAAACATATAGTCCAGTGTTTGACGGTAAAAAATTGGTTATTACCTCAGAATTCTTTCGGACAAAATCGATTGACGTGAAATTTGGACAGTAAGTAGAAAATGGCTTAAGAAACAAAACTTATATAGTGCCGATGTGTCCCTCCTCGGGGCGGAAAAATATTACACTCAAAATAACCGCTAGAAATCGATAGAGAGATGGATTAAAATCTTGAGATTTTGTCTCGGAAAAAAACGAGACAACCATTTATGTTTATTTTGACTCCGTAAGTTTCTATGCTAACGAGCTCATGGTAAGATGGAAGGTCTTTTCAAGTTGTACTTTAAAAAAGGTCTAACAATTTTTCCTCCAAAAATTTGTCGTTTTTACGTTATTTAACGTTGAAAGGTTCGAATTCAGTTTTCGGCGAGCAAACAATCACCTTTAACGAGCGACAACTGTGTTCGTATTGCGATTTGTTATTTAATAACCTTTATTCTTGTTTGTCCTGATTTTTTGATAAAACGAAAGGTTTTCGAATGAAATATCAACAATTTCAATCGTGAATAATTCGAAAAATATTGATTTAGAATTCATCTCTCTATTGATTTCTGAGATTATTTTGAGTGTACTAATTTCCGCCCCGAGAACTCCCAGGGTAAAAGCACACATAGGTACTATATAAGTTTTTCTCCTTGAACCATTCCCTACTTACTGTTCAAATTTCACTTCAATCGGTTTTGTCCGAAATAATTCTGAGCGAGAAACGGTCAAACACTGTACTAATAACTCAACAGCCACCAACCTCATAAACCAAGACAAAACTGTGCGAGGGAGAACAACCACGCAAGGAAACAATCCACAGTCTACTGTCTTTGACAACCAAAAACCGAGAATGCAACCTCGCAGGCAAGCAAATAATGGATGTAATATAAATCATATTGCATCAGCGATAATCTCAATTTGCTGTAGTCAGGCAAGCGCAATCCCAGATCAAGGTTACCCCATTTAACTGTTCGACAGGCGTATATTTCGAGGATCTAATCTCCTATTAACAAGCAACAAGGAACGACGGGGATAACCAGTAAGAACCCCAATTGGAGAACACCAACAATAATAAAAATCATCTAATGGCCTTAATGAAAAACTAGGTATCAATAATCGATAATACAATCTGAATAGCTGGTGAAAAATAATTCTAACCTCACAATGATATCATTGGACAATCTGATAAAAGATCAAGAGAGATTAAGATAAGAAATGATACAACTGAACGAATATCGAACATACGAGGAAAGGGTACCTTAATACTAAAAAAATTTAGTAGAAATGCAACAGGTACTTGATGTTCACTATTTGCATCGCAGCATTTTGCATCCATCGATACTCACGCCGTCACATAATTAGAAGGAGAAGAATTTCTACATTATCGCTATCCGCACAGCAAATAACAACATTAGTAAATCATTTTTTGTTTTAATTGTTACGCCAGTCAATTGGCGTACCTCCAATTTTCTTAAGTCATCGCCTATTTTACCTGTACTATACGTACTGTCCACATTCTTTCCCATGGTTGTTGGTATTGCAAACAACAAATTATCTGTCTGCCTAAAACAGATAATAAATTCCTATCTCATGTGACTACTTGTGCTCAATTAGGTCGAGCATTCCTCTACGGAAATCAAGCAAGTCAGCTATATATCAATGCATGAGAATTTTCATTTTTCTGAGTTTCACGAAGCTCATTTTTCACTTGGGTTCTTATCTTTTAATTTTTTTCTGATATTACCAAGTACATATTTTATAATTTTTTTTTCTAATTCCTTTTTATGCTGATGCATTTTTTTTTTCTCTTCTGATGTGGGCGATTGACGACCGACGGGCATAGCGTGGTTTTTTTTGGGTAGTCAAGTGTTTGAGCTCGAGTAAGTCGGGTTGTGCTTTTATTTATTTTTTTTTTTATTTTTTTTCGGTTAATATTTGGTGTACGAATATGAAGTAGAGTTTATATATTTGCAACGAAATTTTTTTTATATTTACTTACAAAAAAACTAAAATAAATAAATAATAATAGTAACCATAAAAAAAAAAAACTTAAGTGATTTTATTGTGGTTTGTTGTGTAGTTAATAATTAGGTTCTTCTTAAGAGGAATTAGAAGTTGTTTTTATGTTGTTTTACTGGTGAATTTCATTAATTAAATTAATAATACTTAAACTTGCATATATAATTAATTATTATACAGTTTATTACTAGTGTTTTTTATATTATTTAATATTATTAATAGAATTTAAATATTTACTTACAAAAAAAAAAAAAAAACTAAAATAAATAAATAATAATAGTAACCATAAAGAAATACTAAACAGTTTCAAGTTTAATTTCCGTTTTAAAACTTAAGTGATTTTATTGTGGTTTGTTGTGCAGTTTAAAATTAGGTTCTTCTTAAGAGGAATTAGAAGTTGTTTTTATGTCGTTTTACTGGTGAATTTCATTAATTAAATTAATAATACTTAATCTTGCGTGTATAATTAATTATTATACAGTTTATTACCAGTGTTTTTTTTATATTACTTAATATTATTAATAGAATTTAATTTTAAAGTAGTATTGTAAGTATTCGAAACAACTTACAACTTGTTGTACAAAGTGCATTTAAAATCATTCAATCAATTGAAATTGATTTTTTTTAAATAGTTTTATGTATATTTACATAGTTGGTGAAATAAAAAAAAAAAATAGTTTGTGCGTCGATACATTTTTAATTCACCTAACCATCTCGAATTTCAACATACAAAATCAGAATATGTTGGTTCATTGAATAAAAAGAATACCGTTACACAAGCAGATACCTACTGCTACTTACTTTACGGTTTTTGGATTTTAATTTTGGGACATTAACCGTTTTGTTGGGCTTTGTAAGCTCGTCGCAGACAATACACAAAAATAGAAGACAACGAAAAGTGGAAAGACGTAAGCATATTATAAATTAAAATTCAAAGAAAAAATAAAATTTGAAAATTTATTCAAATTTTTGTTTAAGTATATTTGTATTTGTGAGTTGTTGTGTTGTGCGCACCATAAAAATGAAAATTGAAATGAAAATATAAATAAATAATTGGAAAATATTTTTGGTTGTGCACGAAACGTAAATAAAATAAATAAATAATAGTTAATTAAGAGTTAATTTTTAGTATCGTTGTTTATGATTTAAATATTAAATTTTTTTTTTGTTTTAAATTTATTATCATTGAAAATATAAAACCTATAATTTAGTTATAATTATAAACCTGGTATTTGAAAATTTTATTATTAAGATGGCGAGATAAGCCCCATTTAGGAGGAGTTCAGGACTCTCCTAACCCAGCCCCAAAGCGAGATGTGAGTCGTCGCAATCCATATCCCCGCCTATTCCCTTCTCCCACATCCTGCCTCCTTCCCTTCCCGCGGTTCAACTAGATCCGTGCCATGTTCCTGGCAAACCCCACACCTTTCCCCTGAGCCTTAGCCGGCCAATGACCGCCCAGGAACAACAAGTGGCATGGATATCTGCTAACGGAGTGACTTCACGTCCATTTCGTTACATAATCTAAAATTGAAAATTGTTTACAATGAAAAAGAAATCTAGTGAAGAGACAAGTTATTTTGAAGAAACAGCCTATTCGGGCTGACAGTGTTTTCGGGCTAAGTTATCGTACGTTAATTGGCTAGTAAACAAATTATTGGAGATTCTTTTAGAAGTATGCTATTTCCGAATGAGAAACGTGATACAAAATAGTAAGTTACTGATAGAAACAAGTCAAAAATTTTCCGTTAAAAATTTACGCAATTGATTGAATCCGGTAAATTAGTATAGCAGTAGTAAAAAGTTCGAAATGATTTTTTAAGCATCATAAGAATGTTACTTGAAGACCAATAAACGTTAACCGGACTCACTGCACTTTTTTATTTACGCCCAATAAAAATTTAAATTCACTTGAATAACTGGAAATCCCTCACAAAAATAATTTTTATGTTGTGCGTTTCCGAGCAAACCTTTCCGGTTATCTGAGCTAGTATTGTATAAAGTATATTCTGGAATATTTTTTTCCTAGGGCTGCAAAGCAAATATTGAGGTATCAAACAAGTAATGCTACTGATAATAAAATTTAACAGTCTCACAAAAAAAAAAATTCCGCTTATCCGAATAATAAAATATCCGGACAAGAAATTCAAATTCAGCTAAAATGTAACCAATTACATAAGTCCAATATATACCGATACATGTTACTCATATTTCAACCTTTTATGTTATCTGATTACCTTAAGTAAAAAAATATTACGTACAATCTATTTTCGATACAATTAGAAAGCCGTACCTCTAAATTCAATAAATTAAATAAAATTTCATTTAATTATAAAAATCAAAATTAATATTATCAAATAATTAAATAAATCCGTTAAAGTACTACTTACTTTTCCCGGGACAAAACTTGTTTGCGTTTCAATTTTTTCAAAGAGTGCTGCTATTTTGGAAGATTTTATTAATCCGCATTCTATAGAAGATGAAATTTCCGACGAGACTTGTTTCTATAATTAATAACCAAATAGCATAAATTTAATTTGTACAAAAAATTTAAAAATTCATTAATTAGTTATATGAAGATTATCTTGAATGCCTTTCTTCCTTATGTAAAAAAATTTTTTTCTTCTTTTTCGTAATACCTCGTTATCTTAATATAGTAAGTAGCATACTACTAGTAAGTACACATACACAATCAACAAAATGACCTTAATATGGTATAAGATATGAATTTTTACCTTTGTTTTATAACATACGACGAGAAATTGAAAGTTAAATATTAAAGCAAATCTGTATTAAGAGCTACAGTACTAAATACTGTGCAATAATATTAGTAATTTGTCCAAGCTACATAAACCAGCACACGTAATACTTATTTTACTCATAAATTATGTTCACTTTTCATTTTTTGTTTGTCTTATTAGAGGTAATGTACATTGTAATATACGAGGTATGAAATAAATTTCAAGATCAAGAAATATTTTTTCGTTTTTGGTAAAACTTTTCCTTTCAACAAAAAATTTTAAAGAGCGAAAGAGAATTATTAAAAGTTCAAAGCTAAATTAGGTTTTTGGTACAAAAGCAACATTTTTTTTTTATTATCTCATCATTTATAATAACAACGATTTTTTTTTTTGTAATAGACGTCAGTCATCAGGTCAACAATAATAGAGTGTGTATGTTATTAAGACACACGACATTTATTTCACTGGAATCACACCAGGATGTTATAGAATTTTTTTGTTTATTTCTAATTAAAGTTAAATACAGATTTTTAAATAACAAAATTCCCAATACTTAAATTATTAAACAGATAACTGGATTCTTCTCAGTTTTTTATTACTAAAACACACTCTTGCTTATTTTCGCATAAATGTGTGCTCTGAACTGTGCAAAATTGTGCTAAATGCCAAATACAAATATTACGTGTTTAAACTATTTATTCGTCCATTTCGCAAATGTCTAAGAACGAGAATGACGCATTTAGCTTCATTTAATCTTCTGTTCTGCAACAAATTAATAAAATGAAGAAGGTTAACCAATAAAGCGTTTCGATTTGAAGTTAATGCTGCAACGTAAAAATTCTAGAGCAATGTAAGCTTATTGAAGCGCCGCTTTTGGAAGAAAAGAAACATGAATTGTATATTCCTTCATTGCAATGGCCAAAAAGATATAACCAAATTCTGGAAAATGGGAAATGTGAATTAAATCTTCCTTTTCCAGAATTTTTTCATATTATTCTCAGCATTGCGGTGAAGGAATATTTCTTAATTCACATTACAGACAACACATTTCCGTTTTTTTTTGGTCTGATTTCTTTTTAAACCACTCAGAGCATAAAATTCCTTGATTCACCTAAACTAAAAAAAAAAACATCGAACGCTGCAATAAACAACCTTGAATAAATGATACACATATTTACAACAACAATAAGTAAATATTTACGAAGAAAAACGGTAAGAAACTATTATTTGTCAAATAAGCGAATAACTAGGGATTTTTTTTTTAAATGTAAGAGGAACTCGTTATCCGAAAAAAAATTCCAATGTATTTGTTTAAATTACACCAAAAATATGTACTAAGCGTTAGAATAACAAATTTACACAACATCGTTTGTTACCATATAAAATAAAATTGAAATATCTCGGTTCACTTTGATTTTTTACCTGAAAGCGATTGATTTCTGTCGTCTGATGTATCATTTAAGACTTAAGTACAAACTTTTAATCTCAATCTCCGTAATATACTATTGAACATTTCTAGCGGCAAATGGGACCATATGTTCATCTAGGACATCCCTGACGGGTCCCATTTGAAACGCGATATTTTAAAACGCAATTTGACAAAACCAAATATTTCAAAACGCGATATGGTATAAAACGTGATAAGGTACAAAATGCGATATTTCAAAACGCGATACGGTACAAAACGCGAGTTGGTATAAAACGCGATATTTCAAAACGCGTTAATTCAAAAGGTGATATATAAACGCGGATCCCATCCCTGACATATCGATCTCTACTCACACGAAGACGTCTATCGCGATTGTACATATAAGTAAAATCTGTCCTGTAATCCAATTTTGCTATTAACAATTGTTTATTTGTCGCTTTGCGGTGGAGCATTATTATTTTTTATTTTTTTAAGTTTAGTCCATTTGGTTTAATATGAATTTCTTGACGTTTGATCTGATCTGCATCAAACATGTTCCATGAAATGACAAAGAAATGCAATGAACATTTAATGTAAAGTTTGAGCTGGTCTGGATCACTATTCGTCTAGAAATGCGGCTATTGTGGTACTACAAATGCAGAAGATAAGTTCATGCGCGTAGTCTGACATCACCAGTAACAACGAAACAATTTTTTATATGAAAGTTGGTGATTTTATTAGAAAATAATTAATATTTATATTAATTATCGGTTTAATTACAAATACTTTTACATTTCCGGAGACCAGAACTGTTCTTTTTATTTGATTAATCCGAAATCTTTTAAGGTGAATGAAGCTAATATTAAAGTGAAGCTTTCCCGGGCTCAAGGGACTTGTTACAATTTTGGGGCGAGTGAAAATCCGTTAATTCATGGGGCAACTAAAAAAAAAAAAAAAATCGCAACTGACATCAGTTTTTAAAGAAGCCACTATTCCATCCCGCAATTAGATATTTTACGGTTATCACCTGCACAGTATAAGTTGGGTGAAACTTGGTGATGCCGCCTAAAACACAAGTGCTGATCATCTATAACCATTAAGAATATCACTAATACCTTAACAACACCATAAGGATGTTAATCTTCCTGAATACTACAAAAAAACTCAACAAATCATTTTTCTCCTTAGAATGACCCTATGTATTAACCAAAGCTTAATTTTTTTTTCTTTGAATTTATACAAAACAATACCGCAAAACTAATTTAAGTTACTTGATATAATACAAATGCCAAAGAAACAATTTTTTGTTTCTTACTCACCCAAGAGTTGATTAGAGTAAACCATGAACTGCGCTCCTCCAGTGTAGAGTTCTTCGAGCTTGCTGCAAAAAAAACATTGTTCCATTTCAGAACACCCAGCAAAGAGTACATTTTCTTAACGACCGAATCGTTCAGCCTCCCATAATTTTGTTGAAAAACATCAAGAAATGCTTTACTTGTTAGGCATTTTCACGTAAAAGACATATTTTAAATTGTAACGTTATCATAAGATTCCGCTAGCAGACGTGTGGCATCACTAGCGGGCTAGGCTCAGGGTTAGGCGTAGGGGTTTCCGGACATAAATTCGTGATAGTCTGGCAACATTGATGACAAGCACCAAATAAAAGATCAAAGGAGCACAGCACAAGTTTATAGGAGAGAAAAACCGGCAAATGTAAACCGGGTGTGACCGTCCGTAATACACCACACCACAGCATCTCTTCTAGATAATCTGCGGAGGAGGTCCCTTTATCAGCGGGCCACTGTGACTACAAGCTCACTAGCCATTAGCAGAAGGAGAGACGTCTCCCTCCCAAACCATTCTTCTGTCTAAAAAGGCGTTATCTCCAGCTATTTTCACGGTAGATGGAAAATTATGAAATTTATATTTTTTGTTTTCTAAAAATTGTTCACTATACTCTTTCCTAATCCCGCAATGGTTCGGTACTATCTAATAGTCCTCTATATGGAATACCACCTATATGTACATTTGCATAGGGACGATTATCATTATTGATGAATATTTCAGCAATAGTTTGCTTTAGTGCTTTATGCTTTGTCCAATATCTCGATTATTTCTGAACAATTTTTGTACTTTGCGGATGATTCGAAAGTTACAAATGCTTGTTTGAAATTTGAAGTTAGTATGTCCGGTTTGAATGAAATATTTGTTAAGTTGTCAGGATCGGATAAAAATTTTTAGTGTTTGTGAAAAGAATTTAGTTTGGGAGATTCCTGGCCAAAACTTTGACATTGCTCTTTTTTTTAGATTCGTTCCTTATTTGCTGGCGTTGAAATTATCTGAGACTTATCTGAGATTCGTTCCTTATTTGCTGGCATTGAAATTATCTGGCTAAAATATCATTATAATATTCCATAGAGCCTCTATAATTTAACTCATTTCATAATTTGTACGTTTATCCTGAAACCTGTCTATTAAAACTGTTTTCATTTGCTCATGATGTTCATGTACGTAATGTTTATGAATGACTTGTATCTTGATCGGTAAATGTATCATCTTTTAAGATACCGTTTGCGAAGATCCATGAAATGGTTTTATGGAGCGGAATCCAAATAATGATGACTGTCACCATAAATATTTGGCAACTTGATCATTTTCCGCCATCATGCTTAGATCAATTCTATTTCATATTTGCCTTAATTTCGTTTGATTCTATTAGTGATGTTTGTAAAAGCTTGCGGGTTGTCTTGCGATCGACTACGCCAAATAATTCGTTAGCTACTCTGCTGGTTTTTGACGAAACTTTTCGTTGTTTACTAAAGTGAGCTTCTCCGAATTTAGGGAGAAATTATTATCCAGTTTTTGATGGTCTATTTGTATGTAAACTTGTTAAGGATTCTATTAAGTAAATTATACCATTACATAAGTAATTTATAATTTAACATTCCTCATTGATCAAGCTGACGTACTTGATGTTATATATTTTGGAAACCCCTAAATTATAAATATTTTGTATGCGAATTAGTAATTGCAATTTCAAATTATTGTAGAGAGATAATATTGATGAGTAGATAAGAGAAGATTGTAACTTGTTTTTTGGCATGGACAGTCAATGATACATACATGGATACGGGAACGTTAAAAACCGATAAAAGGTAAATGAGGTCCAGGCAGAAGAAGATCGTCAGTCATATATTATATTAAAAATAAATAAGTAAAAAATTAAATGGGTTGTGTAAATTATTTAATAAGAAAAAATACATAAAACTTGAGATATTTGAATTAGTATTTGTTATGACTTTTTATATCCCTTGCTGCCTATGAACATTTTCTGATTTTTGTGTTCTACGACATAAGCCCATTGATAAGTTTCTTCCGGCTTGTCTTTCGATAGGAATTTTGACACGAGTGTTGACGTTGAATGAGTTATTTGGTATACTGGGACCGTAATCTTGGCCCGTATTTTTGAAACTTCCCGAAAAAAGTCGCGGGTGACTTTCGTATAAAGCAATTTAAATTTTCGACTGAAATACGTCATTACTAGAAATGACTTATCTCGGGTAAATTTCAGGAATATGGGCGTTGATGCTTACTTACTATGCTAGTGCCGATCATCGCGTTGAAGATAGTAAGCTCATCTTTTTTACCTACAAGATGTTCAAATTTATGTTGGTTTTGGGTGCCAGCCAAATTGGCCCTTACCAAAAATAATGAATAATTTGATTCCTGTTCTTGGTTGACAGTTACAAGTTTATAGTGTGTCTTTTTTAAAAAAATTGGTTTCAACTATCTCATTTGTAGAACTCTCGACAATTCTGATGAACATTTTGCAAAAAGTTCGGAGGTTTCAAATTTTAAAATCAGTTCGCAATATAAAATCTTGACACCATTTTGAAATTGTATTTTAAGTATTGAGTTAAAATATTAATTTTAAAAGTCGAAAATCTCAATGGAATCGACATTTTTGCTTGTTTTTATTAAAATAAGTTTGGATATGGTTTTATTGTATTTAAAAAATTGAAAGGCAACATTTCTTTCGAGTTACAATCAAATTTAATCTATAAAATAAAATATTCTTAAAAAAAAGATTAAACCTGTTGGTGATCATTTATGATCTCACATATGAGTTATGGTTTAGTTACTCGGTATCTTAAGATGCCGCTAAAATTCTTGACCAGGGGCAAAATCTCAATAAAACATTAATTTTGGAAAGCATTTACATCAATCCATATTTTCAATTTTTAAACAGTTTAAAAAAATTGAGCCTGAGTATTTTATGAAATTCAAATTCAACCTTAGGTTTGTTTGTTAGGACTACAACAAACTACGGATCTAACAATTTCCTGGTTAGAGGTAATTTTCAAAGGCGGCCTAGAACTATGTCACATTCCTAGTAAATGGACAGAAATGAAGGTTGTTTTCATACCTTCATAAGGCGGGAAAACGCTCACACTGCAGTCCCAAAGGCCTTAGACCGATTAGCTTGTCTTCCTTCCTTTTTAAAACACTGGAAAGACAAATAGAAGCTCATATTAGA
This sequence comes from Tipula vernalis, assembly GCA_958295665.1. Lineage (NCBI taxonomy): Eukaryota > Metazoa > Arthropoda > Insecta > Diptera > Tipulidae > Tipula > Tipula vernalis. Next base: position 438,327,107 of record OY282558.1, on the reverse strand, counting down.
GGCACGATTGTGTCGGAAAAGCTGACCAAATCTCAACATGCCTATTGCAAGGGGAGATCTGTAGAGACTGCTCTTCATTCTCTTGTATATTTTATTGAAAAATCTTTCGAATATAGAGAATATACAATGATAACCTTCTTGGATATTGAGGGGGCCTTTAACAATGTGCTTCCAGGGGATATAACTCGGGCACTTTCAGATCTGGGAGTGGATGAATCACTCAAGGACTGGATAGATCAGATGCTAAGAGGCAGGATCATAAATGCCAGTTTTGGGGGATCCTCCGTTAGAAGATTTGCAAGCAGAGGTTCACCGCAGGGTGGCGTACTATCCCCCCTACTTTGGAACTTGGTCATAAATGACCTGTTGCTGAGACTGGAGGACGGTGGATTCAAGGTGGTTGCCTATGCGGATGATGTTGCTATGGGTGTCCGTGGTAAATATCCCGGCACCCTTAGTGAGCTTATGCAGAATGCCATGGGCACTCTTTCACTATGGGCCAATGGCTGTGGGTTGAATGTGAACCCACACAAAACCGAATTGGTTCTCTTCTCTAGGAAATATAAACTTCCTCATGTCGATCCTCCCACTTCGGTTCAGAGAACAATCTCTCTGTGGATCAGTGGTGCACTGAGGGGCACTAGAGACTCTGCTATTTTTGACTCCTCTAGATATCTTGGGGGAACAGTTGGCAGCTTTTACTGCCATACGGCTGAAATCCATCTTAATGTGGACCTGCAACAATACAGGGCACTCATCTATTTTGTGCAACAAACAAATTCAGAAGACCACCGACTATACTGTCCCGTCACTATCTTTTGACACAAAGTTCCGGACTAGGATCCCATCCAAGGAGGACTGGATGATGGGTGTAGTTTTGGAACCAGGAGTTATAAACTTCTTCAATGATGGTTCAAAACGGCACAGGAAAGTCGGGGCTGGAGTGTTCTGCGAGGAACTTCTGTTAAATCTCTCCTTCCGTCTCCCCGACTACTGTAGCATTTTTCAAGCTGAAGTAACTGCCATAAAGGAAGTCGTAGACTGGTTGAGGTATAATGTAATATCACTTTGTGATATTCGTATTTATACGGACAGTCAGGCTGCCATTAAAGCGCTTCAATCACACCTCCTCACGTCGAAAGTAGTCCAGAACTGTATCTCATCTCTAAACGAGATGGCAGATCAGTTCAACATTCACATTTTATGGGTGCCAGGACATTTCATAAGTACAGGGAATATAAACGCCGAGGAACTGGCTCGACTTGGTACAATAGACCACTTCTCAGAAAGCAGAAAGGATATTGAAATGCCTCTTGCAGTATGCAAACTGCTGCTTCAGGAAGAAGCTAGCAAGTTGACGAATGACAGATGATCAAGTATCACTTCTTGAGTAATAACTCCGCAGGTCTGGCCAAAGTTAGACTTGGCGAGATCCAAACAGCTCATCTCACTTCAGCGAAGTCAGATCGGTGTGGTTGTTGGAGTGATTACGGGGCACTGTCTCATAGGGAGGCAAGCGAGTAGACTTGGTGTCTTCTCACATGACTACTGTTGTAGTTGCGAGGACGAAGAGGAGGAAGAGACAGTACTTCATCTTCTTTGCACCTGCCCTCGTCTGGCACGAAACCAACTAAAGTTTCTAGGGGCACCCCTCTTCAAAGACCTGACCGACCTCTGTAGGATGGACGTCAGGAGTATCCAGCGCTTTGTTAACAGTTCAAAATGGTTCAAATGAGTTGGAGGAAATAATTATTGTGGTATGGCTACGGACCATTTTTTGTTTCTATGCCTGGTCCTAGTGGACCGCCACCCAAACCTAACCTAAACCTAACCTTGTTTGTTAGGAAACATTTGTTATACAAAATTTTTGTTTGAAAATATTGTGTTTCAAGGGTACAGAGAATGATGGAAAATTGATACTAATGCGAGACCTTTTTTGTGAAATAACAACTTCAATACTAATTTTTAAAATTAAACAAATGAAAATCCCAGAACGAATATTCTAATCTCTAATTTTAAACTCTTAACCTTAGAAATTAAAATGACGTAAATATAAAATTCAGAGAAATTTAGATTGATGAATCGTCAATAGCAAACCTTAATAATTCTTATTTAACGTTCTTTGCATAAACATTTGTATTTTTACGCATATTTAAGGTTCTTTGCATAAACATTTGTATTTTTAAATTTTTAATCTTTATTTAATATTTTGAATTTCAATATTCAAAATCTGAAAATTTTAAAATTTTAGCCGAAATGTTTACGGAACTATACAACGTTATAAAATTTAAGGAAATTCCATGAATTTAAAAGGAATTAAAATTTTACGTTTTTAAAATTTCGCCTTTGACACTGAACAACCAAGGTACCTGATCGAAATGAAGAAAAAGAGAGTGTACACATCTTAATATCACTGGCTGAGAACGCAATAGAAAATGCGACATCAAATCAGTGAAACAGTTTATCGTGTTTCATCGCTTAAACATTTGAAAAAAATCGAAATACAGATATTTTAGCATCAGAATATTGATTCTGTCAAGTCCAAAATAGACTTTTTTATGAGTACAACGGGGCCATTTAAGTTGGCAAACATGAATAAATTAAAAATAACAGAGTTGATCAAAAATTATGTAAAGTTATTTTTTACATACATATCATCGTCAACCGACCATCATCTGGTGCAAGGATCAAATTTTTTAACGAATATGCTACAGCATCTCTGCACCAGATGACGCGTCGTTGAACATGACATGCATGTTAAACTATGGACCCATTGTAAAAAAATAAAAACTTATTTTATAATTCGCGTGAAGTTTGTCCTAAATTTGTCCTAAAATTACAAAAACAAAATATAGGACAAACTTCACGCGACTATACAAATGTGTGAAGTTTGTCCTAAAATTAAACATTTGTCCTAAAAATTGATTTTCCTGTGAATGTATTAGTAAGAATAATAAATCTCCCATTATTATGAATTTGTACGTAAACAATTATTTTACTTATCTAATTTAAATTTAAAAAAGAACTTTTAATTGTTTAATTATTTTAGTCTTAATTTAAATTGTCCAAAAAAACAATTTAAAAAATCAAAGTTCATTAGAAAAGTGATATATAAAAATTACTCAATCTGGTCCAAAAGATCGTAACTAGGTGGACACAAGTTTTATAGACAGTCGGAGAACCCCTCTATCCTAAAACAATGAAAAAGACTTCATTAAGGATATTAGGCGATTTCTCTACCTAAAAAAAAACAAATTAAAAAATCTAGATGATAAATGACTTAGGCAGACGTTTTGCTTCACTATATGAAAATTCGAATAAAGAAATTAAGTAGTAAGTATATATTAGCATAAAGTTGGATATTAAAAAATGCCTCCGTCTGGCCCAAAGATCGTACCCAAGTGGACATATATCAATAAGGGTAGAGGGCAATTCGCTCTATCTTAGAAATGTTACAACTTTCAAAAATCTAGAAGATAAGTGACTTAGGACAGACGTGGTGCGTTCCTATATGTAAGTTTGTATACACACTTACAGATAGGAACGCAACACGTCTGTCCTAAGTCACTTATCTTCTAGATTTTTGAAAGTTGTAACATTTCTAAGATAGAGGAGATTGCCCTCTACCCTTATTGATATATGTCCACTTGGGTATGATCTTGGGGCCAGATTGAGAATTTTTTTAATATCCAACTTTATACAAACTTACATATAGGGACGCAACACGTCTGTCCTAAGTCACTTATCTTCTAGATTTTTGAAAGTTTTAATATTTATTAGGTAGGTAGGATTGGCCTCTACACTTATTGATGTATGTATCCACATGGGTACGATCTCGGGGCCAGGTTGAGAATTTTTTTAATATCCAACCTTATACGAACTTACATATTGGGACGCAACACGCCTGTCCTGTCACTTATCTTCTAGATTTTTGAAAGTTGTAACATTTCTAAAATATAGGATATTGCCCTATACCCTTATTGATATATGTCCACTTGGGTACGATCTTGGAGCCAGATTGAGAATTTTTTTAATAAACAACTTTATACAAACTTACATATTGGAACGCAACACGTCTGTCCTAAGTCACTTATCTTCTAGATTTTTGAAAGTTGTAACGTTTCTAAGATAGAGGGGATCGTCGTTTACCCTTATGGATGTATGTCCACTTGGGTACGATCTTTGGGCCAGATTGAGAATTTTTGTAATATCCAACCTTATACGAACTTACATATAGGGACGCAACACGTCTGTGCTAAGTCACTTATCTTATTGAGGAGATCGCCCCCTAAACTTAAACTCATATGTCCATTTGGGTACGATGTTTGGCCAGACGGAGGCATTTTTTAATATCCAATTTTATGATAATATACTTACTACTTAATTTCTTTATATGAATTTACATATAGGGAAGCAAAACGCCTGCCTAAGTCATTTATCTTCTAGATTTTTGAAAGTTTTTTTTTAGGTATGGACATCGTTCACTATCCTGAATGACTTCTTTATCATTGTTTTAGGATAGAGGGGTTCTCCGACTGTTTGTAAATGTTGTGCTCACTAAGTTACGATCTTTTGGACCAGATTGAATCATTTTTATATATCACTTTTCTAATGAACTTTGATTTTTTAAATTGTTTTTTTTTTGACAATTTAAATTAAGACTTAGGTTTATTTAAAAGTTCTTTTTTAAATTTAAATTAGATAAGTAAAATAATTGTTTACGTACAAATTCATTATAACGAGAGATTATTATTCTTACTAATACATTCACAGGAAAATCAATTTTTAGGACAAATGTTTAGTTTTAGGACAAACTTCACACCCGTATTTTATATAATTTTTGGTTATCTCTGTTATTTTCAAGTTATTCGCGTTTGCCAACTTAAATGACGCATTTGGTATTTTCGTCTACTGAAGGACCACATAATTCACACACATATGTTCAAAATACTAACAAAGAAAGTTAAACAAATAATAAAAAAAAAATGTTTTCGTCATCTTCATTTATCAAACCATGGGCATTGAGCAAAGTGCTTAAGCGTATTGTTCATGGTCAATTTTTATTCAAGATCATTGAATTAATTTTTATAAATGATTTTCTGTTCAATATACAATAAATAGTAATACTCTTACCAGTACGCACCCGGTTTCGCTGATTCGGCTTACACAATTTTCTAAGCGATCTTCTCAATTTCCTAATACATAAATATCCAAAATTAAAATTAACCGATTATTTTTAAACGATTGAAAATTAAGCAACATCTTTTAAAATATTATATTTAATTTCAATTAGCATTGAAGAAATCGGTCTACATACAAAATTACTAAACATATTTTGAAATAAGAGGTTTAGAAAAAAAAAATGTGATAATAAGAGAACAGCAGCAGTCTCGTCAGCGCATATATCCAATTTCAGATTTTTATTTTTTCACAACATAAACAAATTTCATAATGAATATGATATTATGCTATATAAATACATTTATATATAGTAAATAATCTAATTGAAGTATAATTTGATCAATTGAAGAAACTTTTTATTTCGTACTATGTTTTCTTATCATACTATATATAATAAGTGATTATAACTTAAGTTTAACTGTGTACATTTTATAAAGAGTATTTCATTGTATTTCAATTAATTGTTGGATTTTTATTTATTTATTAGTTTTACTTTTGTTGTAATTCTATTATTATTTAATTAATGAATGGTTCATTCCATATTACATTGAATTTGTTTGTATAAATTTATTATTTTCTTGTATTTAAGAGGAAAGAAAATAATTCAAAAAAACCACGAAGTAGATACGTAAATCATTCAATTTCCAAATCTCACCTTTTATTGTGTCAATTGCTATTAACTCAATCATCTTTGCTTTTCTTTATGGAAATAAATCTAAATAGACTTAAAGGTACATACATAATTCATTTGACGGAACCACATTAAACAATATTAATTTCTCTTTTTTGCGGTAGATTTTCCATTCAGAATTTTTTTTATTGTTCGGCATTGATAAATTTAATAATGTTAATTTAACATAAAACCATATACATTTTTACTCGCCAAACGAATTTGTTTAAATAATTTATTGTTTTGTTTTATTATTTGTTTAGTTTGATTGTTGTTGTTGTTGTTAAATAAACAATTTGGTTATGATTTAAGTAGTAAGTGTGTTGTTTCTACGTCTTTAAAATTTTAAAAATAAAAATCAACCAAAATGTGTGCATTAATTAAAAATAGTCTAATTGCATTTAGAGATGATCACTCCTTTTACAATAATACACAATTTAGCTGCAACAGATTATTGTTTTTATTCAACAATTTTTATTTTGGTAAAACACCAAAGTACAATGTTACATTCGGTCATTTATTTACATTATGAATTGACAATAAACATACAACAAAAGATCAAAATTGTCTTTCTTATATCTTTGGCATATATCGATATAACGATAATAAGAAAATTAAACAGACATTAATGAGGATTGAATGAAGTACTCGATTGGCACGGTGGACGCACTTAAATATTGTACTGGAGCGACGATTTTAAATATAAAATTGTTTTTAACATAAATTTTTTTTTGTTTCAGGTAAACATTCATCACAGTCTCAAATTTAAGGATTCTTCGTACATTATTTTTACGAAAGTAAACGGTTTAAATTAACCAAAAAAAAGTTTCTATTAAAGTCACCGGTAAGTATGCTACCAAATCAACAAGTATACTTGGCTCTGGGTTTAGGTGTCTGTTTCTTTCAACCATATGTTGATATGACAAATTTCACCATAATCGACTATGAAATAGCATAGTTCCGTTCAAGGCCATGATAAAGAGGAAGATTTTTCTTTCAATGAAGTATAAGTACCTTTATGTTCTAAGATTAGTGTAAAATGTCAGTCCAAATTATTGAGTGTACACATAACATTTAAAAGGATTTTTCCTGATCAGACCAAATAATTAATTGTAATGTGGTAATTTTGCAGATATTTTAAGGGATTCTAAACCGAATTACGTTATTTTGTAGGTTATTTTCTCGGTAATTTTGCGGACATTTTAATAATATAAAATTATCAATAACTTAAAGTAAACTTACTTTAAAGATTCGGTAAATTTACGATTTTGGATTACCGTAAAATGTCGGCAAAATTACCGGGGAAACATATTGGGTGCTTGCAGGTCCGCCAACTGTTGGCAATATGTTGACGTTAGAACGATATTTAATAAAACATAAGATAACAAATATATAACAAAACAAATATATATCATTCATCAAATTTCGACTAAAGGTCTTTTAAATTCAACTCCGAACGTAATCTCTCAAATATGCGGGTGGTCTAGAATTAGGACCTGTTTTAGTGATATACGCACGATTTTGATTATTATACGTTACTGTGCTGTCAACATCCCTAGGAGACACCGGTTATAAAGAACAACGACCACCTTCACTGCTGTCACTAAACCCGTCTTCCCGTACATGGTCCGATGTGTTGTATTTGAAATTAGGCTCATTTTTCGAATTTCTCAAATGTAATGAGTTTCTACGTAAGATTCTATTTTTTTCGTTTCTTAATATGTATGATCGTGGACTAGGATGTTTCTCTACGATCTTGGCTGGTCTCCAAGTTTTTCCATACCAATATAATACATTTTGTTCCGTTTGAAATGGTTGTCTAACTTTTGATGTTTTATCATGATACAACTTTGTTTTTGCTTGATTATCATGCAATTTGTTTTTAATTTCTGTCAACACTTTTGGAATCAACAACCCATTTTTGACCGGAACTTTTGTTCTGGTCATTCTGCTCATAGCAATTTCGCCACAGGATGGTTCTTGTATTCAAGCAAAGCATATCAAAGGCGATTTTAGAAATGTATGAAGAAGACCCATAAAACTTCTTGAATAACATAATAACAGGCGCTGAAACATGCATTCATCATTGGGATCCGGAATCCAAACAAGAATCGATGCAATGGATTAAACGTGGTGAACCACCACCAAAGAAATTCAAAACTCAACCGTCTGCTGGTAAGGTTTGGCAACAATTTTTTGGGATGCTGAAGGGATATTGATGATTGATTATAAGCCACCGAAAACCACAATCACAGGCATCTATTACGCAGAGGTTTTGTGAAAATTGAAAAAAGCGATCCGGGAAAAACGGCCAAAGAATGTTAGAAAAAAAACCTTACTTCTTCACGACAATGCACCAGTGCACAAGGCTAAAGTTGGTCAAGCTGCATTAAAGGACTGCGGCTTCATAGAAATTCCGCATCCACCATACAGTCTAGACTTGGCACCCAGTGAATACTTTCTGTTTCCCAATTTGAAAAAAAAATTAAGGGGCCGGAAATTTTCCAGTGATTCTGAAGTACAGTCTGTTGTAAATTAATATTTTATGGAGCAAAAGAAAACTTTTTTTTTAGAGGGCTTAGACAAGTTAATTGATCGATGTAACGAATGTATAAACCTTAAAGGAGATTACGTCGAAAAATAAAAATATTGCTGTCTCACTCACTCTTTTTTTCATATGATATTGCAAGCCATTTTGATTTGCCCTCGAACTGCAGGCGTCGTTTGCCCGCTATCCGCCAGTTATTTCCTGAACAACAGGAAGTGGTGGACCGGACAAAAATGTCCCTGTGCGACCAGCATGTAAGTTTAAGTTCAAATTCAAGAGTGGGGTAAATTTTTGTCAAAACCTACTTAAAAAAAGTTAGGTCTAATATTTGGTGTTGTAACCTTTGCATGCAATGACACTTTGCAACCTTCTTTTCATTGAGAAAGACAGCTTCCGAGTTATTTCGGGACTATTTTTGGCCCATTCCTCCACAATGACCCGTTTTAATTGTACCTTACCACTAATTTTGTGTTTACGGATTTTTCACTCCAAATATTGCCATAAATTATCAATGGAGTTGGGGTGTGGTGTCCGGTTAGGATGAGGGAGCGTTGACTTTATATTGTACAATAACTGTAGACGAAATAAAAAGAGAGAAAAAATCCGGGAAAAAAAATATTGGGAAAAAGTATATAAGCGAAATTTGTTTTGAATTGGTTTCATTATTTCGTTAGAAGTTGAACAGTGAGCATCTTTTTTGTAAATTTACGGTTCAGATATTTTGTATTGGATTTAAATTTTGATTTTTGCAATTAAGCATTTATTTTTATATTGACCCTAGCAATCTATGGACATTCTATTTGAACGATTCAAGTTTTTGACGTTAGCATCATTTTGTTTAATTCATAGGGTCCAATCAACCAATAGGTCCAATTCATAGGGCCCCACTAATAAGGCTTGTCATTGGTTCCGTTCACTGTACAAATTGTTGTCGGTGTAGTGTGATGTTAGAAAGGTCAAATAAACATCGGTGTCAGTCGATGTAACTTTAAAGCCCAGTGAACGACATGTTATTTTCTGTCAATCGTAAATTTTTGCAGTAAAGCAAACTACATTTGGTTATTTTGTATCTTATATTTTCTATTTTATAAAATAATAATTATAAAATAATTTCCATTGCTATAGAGCATGGAAAAGAATTAATAAATAATATAACAAATATTAGGGTTGGGTACGAAATTCTGCTTTTTATAATTCTGTTTTACATAATTCTGTTTTACATAATTCTGTTTCACAAAATTCTGGTTCACAAAATTCTGTTTCATAAAATTCTGCTAAAAATTAATTCTGCAATTAATTTTTTTGCCGCAAAAAAATTAATTGCAGAATTAATTTTTAGCAGAATTTTATGAAACATGTATTCTTTCCTTGATACATATTATACTGAGCACGTACTCAAAAATAAAGTTAAAAATAAATTCAAAATGGACATTAACATCGTTAAAAATAACAAAGGTCAAAACAAACTTAATGTTAACAGTTATTTTTATTATTTTGAAAGAAAGCACAAGAAAGGAACTTTTAGTTGGGCTTGCGTTAAAAGAATATCCTCGCTCTGTAATGGCAGAGTTACCACCATAATGGAAGATGGGATACACAAAATTAAGAAAGATCAATGGGAGAAGCATACCCATCCACCAGTGGCCAGTGATCTGGAAGTTTGCACTACAAACAATCACATTAAAGCTTTAGCTACAACATCAGGAAATAAATCATCACAAATTATAAGAAATGCTGTTGTTCATGTTCTGAGAATGTTAGAGTTTTCTTACCAACAAAAGAAGCTCAAAAAATGAAGATCCATCGGATAAGAAAAAACATAATTACTGAGCCACAAAACCTTGCCCTTATTGACATCCCTGAAGAATTACGTCAATTGGAAGGAGAATTATTTGTCTTGTGTGAGTCTAAGGTCGATGGAGAAAAGATCATAATAATGGGTATCAGATCATCTCTACAACTCCTAGCAGAGTCAACATGCTGGATAATGGATGATACTTTTGATGTGGTACCGTGCATAATGCGGCAATTATTTTCTATCCTTGACCTGATTGAAAGTGAAGTTATACCATTAATTTTTTGTTTAATGAGCCAAACAACTTTAAAATTGTGTTTAAAATTTTTGAATTAAAAAAACTATTTTTAAAATTCGAAATTGAACCAAATCCACAAAGAATCGTGTGTGATTTTGAAAAAGCCATTATTTCATCGGTAACATTTTTTTCCAAACGCAAATGTAAAAGGATGCTTGTTCCACTTCGGGCAAATTTAATGGCGTAGAATCCAAAAGGAGGGGGTGAAAAAACTGTATGGAAATTCCGTATCATTCTAAAACAGTATTTTGTGAAAACAGAATTTTTTAAAACGGAATTAAGTACCGATCTCATTTTCTTATTCGCTCTTGCTTCTTTAGGTATGCGAAGTATAAGCACACCACTGTACATAATATTCCATAACAATGGACCCAACACCGAACGGCAATTATTTTATCTGAGTAGACAATAGATGGTTAACTTATGATCAAAATTATTTTTAAAAAAACAAAATTTTTTAAAACAGAATTACGTACCGATCCCCAAATATTAATAAATATTCGTACGAGTTATTGGATTGCGACGATGACGATGAAATGATCAATGAACTCCACCACTAGTTCCAGGTTTCTAGGCATCCTTATACTTTTGGTATTTTTATTTCAAAGATGCAAACTTCCACTAGCATTGATCCTGATTAAAACAAAAACATTTCTTTCTAAGAATTGAAATATACTTTCATATATTTGAGGCCTTCTAAGACCTTCATCTTTAGTCTCCTCGTGGATTTTTTTATACGCACCTATCAGCGCTAACATGGCATTGTGAAACCAATTTATCTTCTCTACCAAAAGAAATTTAGATAATTTTATCTAGGCATTCATAAATAAGTAATTAATTACCAGTGTTTTACACAGCACACTCTAAATTTTTCTGTGGAAGATCTTCGTTTATCTCAGATGCTGTTTCTCTCATTTGCGCTAATATTAAATTAGTAATCGGTTGAATGAATCATCTCCGTTGTACCATCTAAAAGCAAAATATTATTTAACAAATTTTTAATGGACATATAATAAATCAAAAATAAATAAATAAAATAATACACTACCATCATTGTTAACCACACAAACTAAATCTTTCTCCTGAATAAAACTATTCCCGTCAACCACAAATTGGCGTAATTTCTCAGTTTTATCGAAGTTAATTTTTTTTTTTTTTTTTTGTTGATCTATTGTTAACAACACTCGCTACTACAATCAAAAAATGTCGATTTTTGTCGACGACAACATATGCAGTGAATACCAAGTTGTCATAACATACTGTTACACCTTGGGGCTCAGTGAGCGACAAATTGTCAAAAAATGTAACTTTTTGTTATATTTTGTTGCGCAGTGATCGCACCCATTGACACAACAACATTTTTTTTCAACATAAATAAATCTATGTCCACTCCACCGCATAAATATATAGGCTTTTACAAAACATGAAATAGGGTCCAAACAACATGATGGCGTATTCCGTTAAACTTAGAAATCTCTAATAAGGCTTGTCATTGACCATCGAATTGCCACTACGCCACTACACAATTTCAGTGTAGCGAATAACTTACACTTTTTAGCCTTTGTAAGGTTTTTTGTCAATTCGTCAGAAACTTCACGCTGCCGGTGAAACAGCATATGCCGATGGATGAATGGCTGATAAGTTAATCAGTCCAAAGTATTGCGGACTCTGGATACCAGGCACTCTCCAGTTTTATTTAGCCTTCTACCGATGCTACTGTCTTTCTAGCAGAAGTACTTACTGTAGCAAACATTTAGGAGGGAGAGCAATGAGCCCAGAAAGAATGTATCGCGTACCGGCCGGCAGTATTATCAGGTTCATTAGGAGCAATAATATTGACTGAACGATTAGCGAGATGGCTTCTTCATCAAAATCCAACTCTTGTTCCGTGTCCGATTCATGGTCACTTCGTATTTCTAAATTATCGTCGTTTTCAGCTTTTCGACCAATAAACTCTTCGTCGAACGAAAAATCTGCACCTCTTGAGGTCATATACTATTACATACCTGTTCAATAACGTTGTTCTAAAATCTAAATAAATAGCACAAAAATTTCGCACCCAATATTACTAACGTGGGTGTAAGACACCCAAAATTATATAACATAACTACTAGCTTGGGTGTAAACGACCCAGCCACTTTTTATGTTCTATGACGTGAACACTTCCAAAGACAAAACAATACTGATATATGTACTCGTATATTTTAAATTGCGGAGAAATACCTAAAGATAAAATACAAATAAGTTTGTAGCTGGTAAAAAAAAATCATAATCGGGTGATTTTGCCAACGTTAATTTTAATTGGGTGGATTACAATGCAGGATTAAAACTAAAAACATCTGAGAATTTTGTTCTTTTTTCGAAATTTTTTTTGGTACGAATTGTTGTTTTTGTAATTGTGAGCGACCTTCGGTGTTTTTAACTATTGATATTGAAATGTTTGTTGGGTAACTAGGTGGCCGACAACAAGTTGACGATTCGCTAAGCTGGTTTCATCAAAACGGCTATGTCCGTTTTCAACATACCTCGGGAGAACATGTCCTGCCACCATTGCTTGAGCTTGATATGTCAAATATACTTTAAAACGCCATAATTTCGTCAAATTCTGTAAGGTTTACTACTGACTTTCAGTCTTATTATGTCAAAAAAAAGAAATATTCAATGTTTTCATTTGTCTAGTCTGTTGATCAAATTGGATTGGCTATAGAAAGTAATGTTTTTAATATTTCAATTACTATTTCCTAAATATGCCCTAGGCATTGTCATACCAATCTATACATAATAATAAACATAAATAATTATATAATCCAGTTGACAGTAATCTTAGATAAACATGCGTGAAGTTCGTTCATTAGTCATTAGTTCGTTCATAAATATTTTTATAACAAAACCAATAATTTGTTGACCGCGATAAAGCAAAAATCGCATAACTTTAAGAATTCGTGTTGCACTGTTGTACCTAAGTATATACCAGTATAATAGCGTATGTGTATACGAATAAATAAGCAAGATTACAACATAATTTTGAACTAATATTGAAACTGGTTTTTGTTTGTTTATTATTAATAACAAATGTAGAAAAGTAATAATATTTGTGTTGTTTGTAAGAAAGCGCAAGAATATGTATTATCCTAAGACTGTGCAAGTATTTAAATGAAAATAAAAGTGTATGTACGTACTGTACTCTATACGATATGAATATTTTTACACAAAACATTTGTTATTTGATTAAAAAAATAAATTCTTTTATTATCAAATAAATAACATATTTGTTTCCATTTCAAAATGTCTTTCCTGTATTCTTCGGACGAAAAACTCCAAAATGTCTTGTACATATTTGTAACGCACATTTCGTAAAATTACACAATTTCATTGTCAAGTTTATGGTCGCGCGCACTTTACATGATGCTTTATCATGTGTGGTAATATATCGCAATACACGCCGGGGTAATGCCGTCGTGTGATTTTTATTTTAACTTTATATGTAACTAATTTAATAGTCATATTTATGGTTCGTTGATTGCATATGCGGCGCGTTGAACTTATTGTCTTTAATAATATTCTCGATTCTATTACAAAAAAATAGTTTTCCACCACGCATTTTACTTTTTTACAGCATTTGTTGAACAATGCAATGCACACACGATTACTGTTGGTTAAACTGTAATTAGTTTGTTTAGATTTTATGTAAGAATAAAATATAGTGCACGTTTTGTATATAGAGTCAACACGTTACAATAATAAAGTGGTGACTAAGGTAACTAAGTAAAAGTAATCAATATATGTACATATAGGATTAGAATTTATACAACACGAATACTTCCGGTTTTAATTGTTTTCGATTTATATCGAATTAATCAGATTTGTTTGCTAAATTTATTTTACATTTTATACCTAAAATGGGTTGAGGTTTTCTAAATATATACAGTTACAAATCTAAATAGGAACTAATCGCCTTTAAGGTGAGCTATTGTAATTAGGTATGTGATTTGTTGAATTTACTCAAAGTGTGATTTTATGACAATCTTTGTATTTGTATGGATTATAAGTGTACATATATCGTGAAGGTTATTGACATTAAATTTTATTTGTTATTAGCAATTTACTACTGGTTAAATTTAAAAACCATCCCGAAGTCTTTGAGATTTATTTAGCGCTGTTATGAAGGTTATTTAAATAGTAGGAATTATCACAAAATAGCGTAAATTAATATCAATTAACGAGTACTCTATAATCTGCCTCATAATAAAATCTGCTAAAATTTTATTTTATTATTTTTATAGACAAAAGGGGGGTAATATGGAAAAAGTTGTTCTAGTGTTAGTTAAAAGTTACTTAAAGTTTACTATGAAAGTGTATTCCATTTCACTGAAAATGAATTGGAGTCGTCCTTGGGCTTGATCACTGTAGTGAGAGAATGCCTCACCTGATCAAATTACGAAAAAAATTGTAATGAAAACCTTTGCGATTTGCGGGACACGACCTTTATACGTAGAACTATATATGTCTATGTCGAGATATAAATATTAAGTAGGGTTCGAAGGTTTCCGTCAACGTTAAGTATACATATACGATTAATCGTATAGTAAAGAAACGTTTATTAAACGTATACCGGTTGCATACTGAGTATTTTGGTGTTATTCGTGAACGTTCAGAATCCATATACAATTAAACGTTTAGAAAACGTATCCTTTTATGAACCTTATTTAGAAGTTTCAATCAACAACGGTTAATATATGTATAAACTTAAACGGTAATTTTAAATATTTCAAGTGAACGTTGAGTGTCCGTAAACAAATAGCTTCGAAATAAGCGATTAAGGAAGAAGCCACCGTATATAATATATTTCCAAAAATTACCTTAAATACAAAAGGATCACATCAACAAAACGTACAATCTGCATATCTGCATTCAAATTGCGGTCAAAAAGCGGCGCCAAACCGTCCCGCAAACGTTGAAAATCCTCTTTACGATTTGCGTGAAGAGGATCCGAACCGAAACATTAAACCGTAAATAAACGTAATATTTTCCGAATTTTATTCCGAATTATAACCGATTTTTCCCCCTTTATAAGGTTCTAACCTAAGAGTCACTTGGCGATTTCAAGTCATCCCACACAAATTTTTGTTATTATGCTTCTCTCCGTGAGGTTTGCACTATGTTTATAGTGAGACGAAGTCTTAATACATACTCGTAGAATAAAAATTAAAACCGAAACTGGGACCAGAACAATAAATGTTTGAATTCTTTTTCGGATTTTTTTTTTCGTTTCTTCTTTTATCTGTACCAGTGATACAAGTGGGCATTGAATATAATTTTACGACCTGGAAATTGACTAGAAAACGGTATTTAATTTATAAACCACGAATATTAATTTTTTATTGGTGGTTTGGCGTCTATTGGATGGGGGGACCAAAGTTGAGTAGATTAATCTACTAGCTCCGTAACCTTCCAGTAGGGTGCGCATCACGTGAGCTGCTCTGGTCATGTAATAGACAGCTGCGTGATGGATACAATTGTGTAAGGAGTAACCTGTTCACAATTCGCAAGTGTACGTGCTGCCTCCTCGTGGCAACCACTGGTAACTATGGTGATTTGGCATATTTTTGGCCGTTTGGCACAGGCTAAAGTACGGCGCTAAAGGAGAAAACCTTGACAAAAAACCCTAATCTAAGGGGAAACAGCATATGCTGATGGATGAATGACTGATAGGCTAATCAGTCCAAAATATGCGGACTCTGCATACTAGGCACCCTCCAGTTTTATTTAGCCTTCCTGTAGAAAGCTGGGTGACCTACAGGCGATTTGCAATTCCCAGCAACTCGTAAGACTAAAATCAAACGGAATACGGGGCAGGAGTAGGAATATACGGGAGTGGGGCAACCCTCTCGAGGTCCTTGGGCTCCAATGCTACCGCCTTTCTAGCGGAACTACATGCTGTAGTAAACATCTAGGAGGGAGAGCAATAAGCCCAGATAGTATGTATCACGTACCGGGAGGCAGTATTGTCAGGTTCATTAAGAAACTGAATATTGACTGGACGGATAATTAAGCAGGGTCCAGCACAATAGATTTTTTAGGTCGCAGTGCGTAGTGGCTGATCGCCCGCATGGCCCTCCAATAATAATAATAATAATCATTCTTTCATTGTTATGAAAATTATTAAATCATTATTTAATCGTATTCGTTCGTATAGGCACAATCTGCATATCTGCATTTAAATTGCGGTCAAAAAGCGGCACCAAACCGTCCCGCAAACGATGAAAGTCCCCTTTACGATTTGCGTGAATAGGATCCGAACCGGATCATTAAACCGTAACCGAATTTTATTCCGATTTTTGTCCCTCCGTTATAAGGTTCTCACCTAAGAGTCACTCGGTGACTTCAAGTCTTTTTTTGCATCAAAGCGTCAGAAGTTATAATGCTACAAAGCACTACTGCAAAGATCGCATTTTTGATCTTCTGCTACTGTAGAACGAATATAGTCCACTTTCAGGGGTGGTTTCATGAAATCCGGTACCGGTAAAATTTTGACTTAAATCGACCATTTTACAAAAAAATGGTATCACGAACAACGGCTTCGCGATAAATTTTCATCATAAATTGTCCGGTCGATATTAGTTGACGGATAGAGATTTTTCGTTTAACAAAACAAAATGTCAACCAAAAGTTTCTTAATGATAAAAATTAATTTGAAAATGTTTATTCATTAAAAACCATTCATTAATTTTTAATATGTAATATTTATTAGAAAAACTTAATACTTCTGAAATATATTGACGAATGCCATTTAGAAAAAACCTAATGGCCGATTTTATGAGTGAGTTAGATAAACGTGCAAAGAAAATAAAAATTAAATATCACGTAAACTAATTTTTTTAGCCAATTGGGCTTTCAATACAAATACAAATATAGAAACAATTTAACTCAAGTCTTAAAAGAAAGACAAGTTTGTGAGCAACAAACACATTGGGCGAAAATTTGCTCAATATTTTGTCCGAACGGATTTCATGATCTGGTCGGTTTTGATGGAGGTGACATTTTAAAAGCAACCGGTATTTCCGACCGGACTTTATAATCCCACCAAGATTCAACAAGTTGATCTTTCTCCATACCAATTGTATAATTAACGACCAAGACATAGGTAAATGATTATACCTTGGAGATGTCCTTAGTGAAAACTACTCGAATGAATCTTTCCAATAATCACACAATGAATAAGGTGTTTTTTTATTTTTTTCTGGAAACATTTTGTATTTAATTAAGTTTCTAACGTTAATTTAAAGTGTAGTTTGCCACTAAAAATAGTGTAAGAAATAAGTGGTAGAAAAAGTGTTAAAAAAAGTTATTAACGTTAAAAAATGTAGCTACACATAAAAGCGATAAATGAGAAATTAAAAAAACATTATTTTCTCGTATTTCGATTTAAAATTAATAATGCAAAAAGATTATACAAAATTGCCAATACTAAACAAATTCGGAATTAATCAAAACGTTACACGTTATATCAATTAATTAAATAAACCATTAAAAAGTTTTGAATACTAAAATGAGAGCGAAAGTGCCGCAATAAATCAAATAACACAAATTTAATAGATATGCTTATGTAGGGGCTATATTCTACGGATTGAGAATATAATAAGCTGGTTAAAATATGATGTGTTGGGCTCGAATGATGGTTTGGGCTCGAATGAATGGCAAATTTTCAAAGATGAACTAATTTTCCCAAAATGATTTTGAAGCGGTACTACACTAAGTCAATTAACAAAAATCTCAGAGATGTGCTCATGTACTGACTATATACAACGGATCGGGAATATAATGAGCTGGCTATAATTTTTGAGAAAATTTCTTAATTTTTGAAAATTTGTCATTCGAGCTCAACCCATCATAAGTGAATGGCACATGCATTCCTAGCCAGCTCATTATATTCCCGATCCGTTGTATATAGTCAGTACATGAGTAGATCTCTGAGGTTTGTGTTAATTGACTTAGTGTAGTACCGCCTCCAAATCATTTTGGGAAAATTAGTTCATCTTTGAAAATTTGCCATTCGAGCCGAACCCATCATTCGAGCCCAACCCATCACATTCTAACCAAATTATCATATTCTCAATCCGTAGAATATAGCCCCTACATAAGCATATCTATTAAATTTGTGTTATTTGATTTATTGCGGCACTTTCGCCCTCATTTTAGTATTCAAAACTTTTTAATGGTTTATTTAATTAATTGATATAACGTATTAAGTTTTGATTAATTCCAAATTTGGTTAGTATTGGTAATTTTGTATAATCTTTTTGCATTATTAATTTTAAATCGAAATACGAGTAAATAATGATGTTTTAATTTCTCATTTATCGCTTTTATGTGTAGCTACATTTTTTAACGTTAGTAACTTTTTTTAACACTTTTTCTACCACTTATTTCTTACACTATTTTTAGTGGCAAACTACACTTTAAATTAACGTTAGAAACTTCACTCCGGTATTTTCTGCCCCAATAAGGGAATGGCCCGTTCCGGTTAGCCGATTTTCACTAAAATTTACTGGGACTTCCCAGTTTATGAAAACCTTAAATATGAGTTCCAGTTCGATTGGATAAACCATCTGGGTTGTAGAGAAGACACAGATAGACACCATCTCTAAGACCACTTTTTCGGACTCAGGGTACCTCAAAACAGATAAATCTTCAAAAATCTCGAGATCGGAAAATTTTCTTGTTACTATACTTTATTTTATTAACGTACAAGAATGTATTAATTATGAAGCTTTCCCTGAATTTAAAGTTTTATGAGCAAAAACTAAGAAATGAACCGTGGAAACTCTAATTGTGGTCAGGGTGATGGATGAGAGGTTTCCCTTGTGATACAAATCATTTTAATTATTTTAGCAACACTTCGCAAATTTTGAAAGAATTTTACAATCCAACAATACTCGTATATGATTGAAAACTTTGATTCGATTAGTTGGACTATAGTCGAGGCAATGAACTACTAAAAAGGTCAAAAGTTCGGAATTTTTTAGTATAGGACGGATCGGAATGCGGTTTTTTACTTTGTACCTTATACAAACCGGAAATTGCATTGCTGCAGCGAAAAATGCATTTAAAAATGCAAAGATTTAATAACTTTGTAAATAAGAGTCAGAACTGGCCCAAATTGGGTACCCGAGGTTTTTTGAGGTCGCTGATCACGGTTATGATGTTCAAATTGACCCACAGCCGACCTGGAGGAGAGAAACTCGGCGCTCGGGAGTTTTTTAGGTCGCTGAATTCAAATATGGCATCGGCGAACACCCCACGGACACCTGATGCGCCGGAACCTGTACGCGGACGTCATCTCCGAGAATTTTCCTAACAAGAGTGCCAAAAACAACCCAAAAATCATTGTGGGGCGTTTTATGGGGCGCTGAATCCGAATTTCATGTCGAAAACGACCCCCCGAACACCTGGTGCATCGGAACCTGGTCCTGAAAGTCATCTCCTTGGCTTTTCCTGACACAATCGAAAATTTTTCGAGCCGGTTAATCCAAATTTAACGTCGAAAACTACCTTCCCAACACCTGGTGCATCGGAACTTTTATCTTGACATCGATGTCATTCCCATGAATGTCAACCAAGCCTGATGTCTATACTGCAATAGCTGTGTGGTGTCAGGGTTATGTAAGATATTTCGGGATCAAATTTCAAGGATCTAAAATTATCACGATCAAAAATCGTTAAAACTATTGCCTCTTGCAACTCTAAAATCAAAGTCGGCAATAAAGTAATAGAAATTGACCCCGACGTCCTCTTTCACAGAATATGGGCATTAAAAAAAATCATGAAGAAATGATAGACTACCTCAAGTGGGAGTTGTCTCCATTTCCTCAGGTATATTTCAATAATTTTGGAATGCTGAAGAATACAAAGTCCGATTTGTATTCATTGTTCAGAAAAACTCCCACGAATATTCGTGATCCTGAAAGGATATTTTTTGTTCTGGATGGAGGATTACTGATTCACAAAGTCAGATGGACAATCGGACGAACATTCTCGACGATTATGGAAAATTACATAAAGTATATTTTGAACCATTACGGCCGACGCACGATAGTTAATTTTGATGTTACCAAACCCTCAATACCAAAGAATCTGAAAGAAACCGTCGCGCTAATCGGGGAAGTTCAGCAGACGTCCGTTTTAGCGAAAATATGGCGTTACAAATACAACAGAATAAATTTTTACAAAATAAAAATAATAAAAATAAGATTATTCAAATGCTCCGGGCCAAACTGACCACAGTCGGGATAGTTTCAGACCAATGTGCAGCGGACGCTGATCGTACGATTGTAATGACAGTTCTGAAAGAATCCAGGGACGTTACAAAAAAGGTAGTCATAGTCGCCGAAGATATAGACGTTGCCGTAATATTGACCGCACTCTGCCCGGCAGATAATGAAATATGTCTACAGAAACCTCCAAGGCTCAATAAACCCGAAGAAGTATATACTCTTCACTAAGCTTGTCTCATATGCCAGTAGTTGCGAATAATATTTTGTTGCGCCATGCAATAACGGGGTGCGATACCGTTTCAGCAACGTACTACCAGGGAAAAACAAAATTTTTCAAGACCTTCCAGAAATTCACAGACCTTGAAGCTCATGCTGCGAAGTTCAAGGAAGCTGGTTTGTCAAGCGAAGAAATTTTTGAGAATGGGGCGCAGCTAATCCTGGCAATGTACGGTGCTCAACTGTCATTCAGGAAGCCGAATGTTCCTGATGAGTACAAGCTAAAATGGGACCAGTTACTACAGAAGTACAGGTTCCAAATGTATACAAAAACCGCTGTAAAGGGGAGAGTTAATTTAGGGAAAATTCTCCCCACACTAGACGCCATTCAACATCATCTAAAGAGGGTCTATTTTCAAGTGCCAGATTGGCTGCACGCAGACCAGGTGACCATGAACCCAACAGAATGGGGGTGGAGAAAGGAAGGCGACACACTGGTCCCTGTAGAAATGACACAAAAACCTGCGGCCAAGAATATTATGGAACTAATATTCTGTGGATGCGCAGGAGATTGTAATATGATGTCCTGTAGTTGCAGGAAGCACAGCCTCCTTTGCATTCTTGCCTGTAAAATTTGTGAAGGCTCAACTTGTAACAATACTGACAGATATTCAATTGAAAACGTTATTACAGCAGAGACAGAGGCCTTACATGACGAAGATGATCTACTTATGAATACGTCAGTTGATGATGAAGAAACTGAACAGACTAGCGATGTGTGTTTGGTTGAATGACATCGATGTCAAGATAAAAGTTCCGGTGTACCAGATGTTGGGAGGGTAGTTTTCGACGTTAAATTTGGATTAAGCGGTCCAAAAAACCTCCCATAACGATTTTCGGTTCGTCTTTTTCGATTGTGTCAGGAAAAGCCACGAAGATGACGTTCAGGGTCAGGTTCCGGTGCACCAGGTGTTCGGGGGGTCGTTTTCGACATGAAATTCGGATTCAGCGCCCCATAAAATGCTCCCACAATGATTTTCGGGTTGTTTTTGGCACTCTTGTCAGGAAAATTCTCGGAGATGACGCCCGCGTACAGGTTCCGGCGCACCAGGTGTCCGTGGAGTGTTCGCCGATGCCATATTTGAATTCAGCGACCTAAAAAACCCCCGTTCGCCGAGTTTCTCTCCTTCCCCGCGTGAATTTTGGGAGAGTCCCACGGAGATGACGTTCATCGGCGTTCCTGAGCTCCAGGTCGGCTGTGGGTCAATTTGAACATCATAATCGTGATCAGCGACAAACACAAAGTTATTAAATCTTCCAAAAGGCGTCTCAAAAAATGCATTTTTTGAATGCATTTTTCGCTGCAGCAATGCAATTTCCGGTTTGTATAAGGTACAAAGTAACCACATTTTTTACAAAAAAATTTTGGAAGAGAATGCAAAAAACCGCATTCCGATCCGTCCTGTACTAAAAAAATTCCGAACTTTTTTAGTTCATTGCCTCGACTATTTAGCCTTATTCATTTTCATTCATATTGCAAAGTGAATAGTTTGACACGCAAGTCATACAAATCTGTTTATTGTCATTTTTTTAATAAGTAAGATTTTTTGGGAATAAAATTTATGTATTCGCTTTTCCAATGGCTTTTAACTTGCAGAAGTCCAAACTCAATAACATCAATAGAATTCTTGAAGACTGAAGTAAATTATAATTTTTTCAGAAGATATTTTTAGACAACTTTGGCGAAGATAGCATGATTTTTCGGTAGTCATTAACTTAATTAGCGAAATATATTTTCAGTGGGCGTTAGCGATCCTACTGTGGCGGTTACTGATTTAAATTTTCACACATGCGATAAATTTCATTAATTGTTTAATACTACTACTACTATTGAAGTATAGTATTTCACAGCAAGTTATACGCAGTTATCATAATCTACCTACTATTTCAATTTCATCTGCTAGGGCTGTATGGGTTATATATCTCATGTATTTCAAACTCGAATGTCGATAACACGTAATTAACAAAGTCCTAAGTCCGAGAAAACGCGATTATGTAAGCATGAGAACTCGAAATTCCTTACATAATTGCGTTTTGTCACATTTTCAAACAAAACATTGATACTCATTTACTGCTTACAAAATCGGCCACTAGGCGTCTCGATTTTAGGATTTAGTGCTTTTATGTATTGTTTTAAGAATAAAGGTTAATTTTGTACATTGGAAATGTCTTAATTGGGGTTATTCAAATTATTCTATATTCTCGAATTTTATACTGAGTTGCGCTAAATACTATCGAACTAAAGATGCATAGGGATTAGGGTTGAGTATTTTGTAATAGAAATTGTCTGACATTTCGGAATAACAGTACAGAAATAAGATTCTCGAAACTCGAGATTTTGCTATTTTTGGATTAATCTAGATTTCTTAATTTTTAAAAATTATTTTAGGATTTGTTCATCAACTACCAACTTGATCGAGCCTAGATTTCCCAAAAAACAGACTCAACCAAAAAAAGTGAAGTTGTTAACTAATATCATTTCCTCGAGTGTAATATTTTTGCTTGCATGCATAATTCTAATTGCTTTTTTCTCCATATTCGCTGTTTGCGTGTGTGTGTGATGAATTGAAATGCGTACGAAAATGTTTTTGTTGTCTAAAAGTTGTTGGGCATTCTTGTAATTGAAAGTTAGGTGAAGATGTGATGATTTGCGAGCATTGCACTCATGGAGCAGTCGCCTCTGCGTAGAACTAGGCTTTTTATTTCTTTGTTTACCACTGTGAGTTTAACAATAGTACCAATATGGACCAGGTTTATTGCTCTGATATAGTAGCGGACTAGGCCGAATCCAAAATTTAGTATTATTTATCAACTGTACATTTTTCACCACGGGTGGGGTCCAGCCAAGTCTAATCAATATCAACCGCCCAAGAAATTTGTACATTTCAACTTTGAGACTAGG
Organism: Tipula vernalis; assembly: GCA_958295665.1. NCBI lineage: Eukaryota > Metazoa > Arthropoda > Insecta > Diptera > Tipulidae > Tipula > Tipula vernalis. The sequence goes on along the minus strand of OY282558.1, from coordinate 438,303,163 downwards.
AATTTGTCAAAGTTAAAGAATTTAGTTGAACTCTTGTTTAAGCTTGTAAGTTTAAAAAAAATTTATATTAAATTTGTATGAAATTCTAAGGATTCAGTAAATTTTAATTTGAAATTTTATATAATTATAAATTATAAAGAATTTGTATCAGATCCTGAAAATTCTAAAATAAATTGAATTTTCAAAAATTAGTATCGAATTCTAACGTTTCGTTAAATTCTGCAATATTAGTTTTATTCCAAATCCACCAGTCCTTTATAGTTTTATACGAACGAAATAGAGATAGAAAAAAATAGAATCGGCTGGTCTATAACTATTACCGACTTTCCATTAGTTTGACAATCAGCTCATAATTTCAATTTATTCAGTGCATGTTAGTGTTACATGAGGAGTAGATTGGACCCATATTTTTCGAGCATTGTAATTTGTTTCATTTAAAATTAGCAACATGGTGTTTATAAATCATTAAGAACGTCTATCAAAATCTCACAGAAAAATGGGAAATTATATGAAGGGCAAAAATTTGGATATTCAACGGAGGTATTTTTAAATTTGCCATTTCATTTTTTGTGCTTCGTTTCTAATTGTCTATGAGTATAAATAAGTTTGTTTGTAAATAAACTCGTAGACACAAATTTATAATTTCACATCAAAAAATATTTTAAGTAATCAGTTAAGCAATAAACACCCCTTCCGCATTGAATAATTATTACTAATGGCCAATTGTCTGAACGGTACTAAATCCCAGAAGCCATTAAATGTATAAGGATTATAAGGAGTGAGTAGGGAAACCAATTTTTAAACAAGCATTTAATAGCTACTTTTTCATACAAACCACTGACCTTAACCGACTTTATTACAAAATTACAAATAATACAATGATAGTAAGGAAAATATTGCATTGAATTCGATAATTACATCTGCGAAACTTGCAGAATGTGTAAAAAACGCAAAGTTGGAAAAAATTAACTTACGCATTCTGCGAGTTTCGCCGACGTATTCATTTCTCTATAAGTACGCAAGTTTATTAAACAAAATTGTTTGAATGTGATGATACATCAAAATTATTGCAATATAGAGCAAAAAAACGCATTTCCTGTGCTGTTCAAACGTCTCTGTAGTATTTAAATTCGAGTAGGCTTAGCAGTTTTGTGTTTTGTTAATTATTCCATTCACCTTCACCTTCACCGTTGATAAATTGTAAATTTGTATCGGCGTAAAAAATTGCATTAACATCACTTTTAACTTCACTGAAACCTTGAGGGTTTAGTAGGACATCTTTTAAGTAAGAAACACTGATCACTGCCAAATGGATCGTATGGTTGTACCATAATTGGGTTTCCCATTCAATCTCATTATCGTTTTTCCCGTAACGGCTAAGGCTGCTTGAAAAATTCTCAAGTGGGGCAAAATCTCGAACGACAGAGTGTCAAAAATAATCTGTCATCTGTAGATGGTTTTGAAGTTTTATAAAATGCTGTTTTTGAAGAGCGTAATTTTTGCAGAATGCGAACTAGTTGCAAGTATCGAAACAATATTTAATCAATCTTATAACGAATGCTTTTTGGTCGAATGAAAAAAGTGAGTTTTGCTGCATACACCACACCTGAATTCCACCCAAATTTTTTTTTTTTTAATTTGATGCCAATTTCCCATACATAATATATTTCGATTCCCATTAATATTTCATTTATAAAAATAAAAAAATCGTTTCATCATCCAACTGATTGCAAGTAGTACGTGCATTTGCCTACAATGTTTAATATTATTTATGCTTATAGTCTAAACAAAATAGCAAATGTATAATCCAGACGCTGTATTACTCGTAAAATAAAGAATTTATAAAATACATGACATTATCGGTTTTAAATTCTACCATGAACTAATAATGTACTGAATTATTTGCTAGCCATATTCTAAATGATTTATGATTAAATCGAAAAGGAAACATTTGTATTAAATAATACAATAGAGAAGCGGAAGCACGTGATTCTTTAAATATTATTAATAATTAGATTTTCTTAAGATTTATAATAAATAATACAGACATGTTAATTGTATATAGAGAGAAGATCAATTCTCCGCCATTGAAATTTGTACACACTGTTTGATTCAATTTTGAGTGCGAACGTGATAATATGATAATCTTTTAAGTCGCTAAGGTTATCATTGTCTGGCATTTTTTGATTTAATTTATTCTTTTTCAATGAAATTTGGAAACGTCATCTCATTATTTACTCATTAGATAAGTAACTATGTAATTATAATTATATTTTGAATCATCATGCGTAGACGGATAAACAGTAAAACCTCCATCTATCGATCCAACCAGAATTGGAGGTGGTTGACAATTGGTCTGTTTACACAAATATACCATTTAAAACTTATTAATTTATTGGTTAAGAGATTAATTTGAATTAATTTTAAGATACTGCGTTGTAGTTCTTTCATTATTCAGGAGAGGTTATCTAACCTTCGGTTCGAGAAATTCCCTGCAAACTAAATTACCCCCAACTCAACTTCAACTAAGCTAAGCTAGAACTAAATCTCAACCATTCACTTAACAATAAAGACAACGGCTAATTCAATCCCGCAATTGACTCAATTCTTTTCCCCAACCGAACCGCTCACTCAACTCCAACTGATCTTCAACTCAAACCCTATTTAACCCCATCTCAAATCTAACTCAACCTTTAACCCAATTCTGAGTTCAACCTTAATTCAACTCCAACTTAACCCCAAGGCAACCTTCAACACAACCCCCAACTCAACCTCAAACCCAACGTTTAACTCAACGCTCAATCTAATCTACACCTCAATCCCCGTCTCAACCGACAAAAAAGTCCCCAACTGATCGCTCAAACCCAATTCAATACCTTACTCAACCATAACTCAACCCGAAAACTGCATGCATACATAAATTGAACTCAGAGCAACCTTTGCTGCCCTGCCAATTCAAATCTCACCTCAACCCCCAAATAAATCCCCAACTGAACGATGAATAAATCCCAACTTAACCTCAACTCAACCCCAAATCGACTCCAAATTCAGTCCTCACCTCAATACTAAACTCAACGCCCTACTCAATTCCCAAATCAGCATGGTCCGAAGAAATACATTTGTGCGTGTTTCAGCTCAAGCTAACTTTCAACTCAACCCACAAAGCACAAGTCAACCCCAACTCAACTCCTATGCATCCATGAACTCAACTCAATCCTAACTCAACCGCCAACTTTAATATTCAAGAGATAGGCAGAAAATAATGGCAGATTAGAAAAAAAGTAAAATAACGCCCGATTAAATTCGGTCCGCAAAGATTAAAGTTGCCAAAATCCTGCCAAATATTACCAAACATTTTTTTAATTGAAAACTATTTTTCTCGACATTTTAAAGGTTCTTGAATACAAAAAAAAATAATGTCCGTCCGTATGTCTGTAGGTGGTCACGGTATCTCGAGAGCGGCTTGTTCGTTTTGGAATTTCTTTCGCCAATCTGTTCCTTTGAGTATGGTTTCAAATTCTTTATTTGATCGTTTAAACACAGTAGTCCGTATGCTGGTTTCAATCTGTGGTTCTTATCTTTGATTGAAATAATAAAGTATTTCCAATATGAGATAATCTTGTGCCAATCTTGTTTAGCCTCACGAAATCAAAATAACAGTTGTCCAAGGATTTCAGAACTATCTCATCTTATTTGGATTGCCTGACCGTGTTTGACTGGTGAAAACTGAGCACCAAGAAAAACGGTTCGGATTTCTCAGCTCCTATGAACTGTGATCTTACTTCTGTCCTTAAGACCATGAGGTTATCCATGAAGTATGCTGCTGGGTTGGTTGACATAATAGATATTTCGAAGCCGGGTGGTTTGAAAAGCTCTAATTTTACACAGGAACTAATGTGTCTAGGGGATCCAGAAAGTAAATTCTACAGTTTTAAGTTTGATTTTTGTGATTTAATGGTTATGTTATAGTCTAAGTGAGTCTCGACTGAGGGAGCTTCGTGATCTGGTGCGCGAGGTAGTAAATCTGTGGCCAAATTTTCTTTGTTGTGAATCCGTTGTAAATTGAGGTGTATAATCCATTTGGCGTGATTACCTTGGATTTCGGTCAGTTTTTGACTAAATCACTCATGTCAGACGTATATAGCCGGTATAAATAGTGAATTCCCACCCTTCGGCAAAATATCTGAAATGTTTGATTGCTAGAATTTTGTGTGATTCAGAGGATATGATAACGGAGTGATGTTAGCTAATTCACTTTTCAACTGTATAAATGCATGTTGACATTCATCAAGGCAAGAGAAATTCTTGGTTAAATTTTAATTAAATTTTTTAAAATTTAACCTCAAATTCTGACAATTTTTGCAAGAACTGTTGGAAATGAAGTTTGCGCCGTTCCTCGGTTTGTGATGTCATGACCATGTCATCGATGTAGACAAAAACGAAGTCTTGATCTCTCATTTATAAATCGTTGAAACGGCGAGAGGGTGTTGATTTGGGGTTGGGCGAGGTATTCAGTTGAGGATTTGTTTGGGAGTTGAGCCGAGTATTGAGTTGAAGGTTAGATTAAGTTGAGTTTACGTGCGTGCGCATGCAGTTTCCGAAACGTGTTGATTTAGGAATTGCATTGAGCATTGAGTTGAGGATTGAGTTGGTAGTTGAGTTGAAGGTTGAGTTGGCGTAGAGTTGGGGTAAGTTTAGAGCTGGGTCAAGGCAAAATAGCGCGCGATCAAGCCAAAATAGCTGAACCAATTTTGATGAAGCTTTCACAATTATATAGGTTTTATGGCTGATGGGGCCAAATGTTGTTTTCAAAGCATTCTAGATACTAAACAAATCATAGACAAATTTTTAATGTCGTTTTTTTTTTTGTTTTTGAAGTTGTTTTGATGACGCATTCTCAAAAACTGTCGTCAGTAACTTTTATGGTAATTTCGCAATAGAAGAACTTGTCGGAATTAATTTTTTCTCTTCTGTTTCCAAAAATTATTAAAAAAAATTTTCGCCGTCAAGTTCTTGTTTTGCGGGATTACCATAAAATTTAGTGATGACAGTTTTTGAGGATGCGTCATGAAGTGTGATATTTCAAAATCGAGGGTAGTATGAATTTAAAATAAAAAAATTGAGGTGTGGCCAACACACGACTTTCTTTTACGAACAGAGAATTTTGAGAAATTTTAGTTTTTTCTTAATTTTTTTTTTAATTTTTTGTTTTTTTTTTTTATTTGTGTTTCATTTTTGGAAACATTTTGTATTTAGTAGTTTTTTGTAAACCTTATACTTTTTAAGAAATTTGCAAAACAAATTTTCTGGACCAAGGGAGTGGCCACTTCCGGTTAGCCGATTTGGAGTAAAATTCACTGGGACCTCCCAATTTATCAAAAAAGCTTAGATCTGAAGTTTCAGTTCGATTGATTAAACCATCTGGGCTGTAGAGAGGACACAGACAGACTGACAGACTAACAGACTAACAGACTGACCGACTGACAGACAGATACCATTTCGAAACCCACTTTTTCGGACTCAGGAGACCTAAAAACAAATAAATTTCTAAAAATCTCAAGGTTCAAAATTTTCATGATTACTATACTTTATTTTACTAGAGTAAAAAAAAGTAAAAAACCCTAATCCATACGAATCGTTCGTTTAGTAAAAGTTCTGCAAAATTATTTTTTGGAAATCGCACCCAACTCCCAAGGGCCAATATCGGCCATATCCAACAATGATGACAAAGGTTTGGCTAGCACATGGAATAGGTCCCTTAATTACCTAGTTAGAAAACCCTAATCCATACGAATCGTTCGTTTAGTAAAAGTTCTGCGAAATTATTTTTTTGGAAATCGCACTCAACAATGATGATAAAGATTTCGCTAGCACATGGAATAGGTCCCTTAATTTTCTAGTTAAAATTGAGGTGTGGCCAACACACGACTGTCTTTTACGAACAGAGAATTTTGAGAAATTTTATTTTTTTCTTAATTTTTTTTTTTAATTTTTAAATTTTTAAATTTTTTTTTTAATTTTTTATTTTTATTTGTTTTTAATTTTTGGAAACAATTTGTATTAAGTTGTTTTTTGTAAACCTTATACTTTTTAAGATATTTGCAAAACAAATTTTCTGGACCAAGGGAGTGGCCACTTCCGGTTAGCCGATTTGGAGTAAAATTCACTAGGATCTTCCAATTTATCAAAAAAGCTTAAATCTGAAGTTTTAGTTCGATTGATTAAACCATATGGGCTGTAGAGAGGACACAGACAGACTGACAGACTGACAGACTGACAGACTGACAGACTGACAGACTGACAGACTGACAGACTGACAGACTGACAGACTGACAGACTGACAGACTGACAGACTGACAGACTGACAGACTGACAGACTGACAGACTGACAGACAGACAGACAGACACCATTTCGAAACCCACTTTTTCGGACTCAGGGGACCTCAAAACAAATAAATCTCTAAAAATCTCAAGGTCCAAAATTTTCATGATTACTATACTTTATTTTACTAGACTAAAAGAAAGTAATTAAATAAACGGATTATAGTAGTATATATAGTATGTCTCAAGTTCGATTCCAGCCAAGAACAATTTTTTTAAGAAGTCATACTTAACTATTATCTGATAACAGTAACGGCGGAAACCGGAATGGAAACGAGAGTTTTACCAAAGAAAATACTTAAAAGACATTGGCCGGAAACCCCTGATTCAAACACCACAGGTTTAAATACTATGCCAAAAAGGCCGGTGTTTTAAATTTTCACCAAGTTTAATACACTCGATCAAGAGGCCGGATCCAAAATTTACAAACTTAGCAACATAACTGAAGGCCATCATTCCAATTTACTATTCTGTGTATGGGAATCAAAATGTCTTTTGGGTCCTCTTATTAGGGCATAACCGTATACTCTAGATGTTTGGTTCTGTAATCTATAATAACACCCAAAATGTTTGAGGAGCCCGTAAATGTTGAAGCTTGCCATCATGTAAAACTGTAAGTAACACAAACAAAGGAAACGATCTGCTTTTGGGTTGAGCAACGAAGAGTGTCTGTCAATTTTAACCCGACCGTTCTGCAAGCGCAATTACACCCGGGGCTCGATTACTTTTTAGATATTTTTACTCGAACCCTGACTTGATTTAATCTAATTTTTGTCCCTAACCGATAATTTTTATTGTAATATTTATAAATTTAAGCTTTATGGTAAATTGCGAGAACAAACCTTTATAGTGGTTTCGGGTTGTCTATTAGGGAGTGCATTAAACGGACCTCTAAATTCTTTGTAATATATATCGAGGTAATTTCGCCGAAGTCCCGCCCGAAAGCTGAGACTAAATCTTAAAAGATATTCGGTGACAGTGCTGGTTTGTAGATAATTGGGATTCTATTTCAGTAGTGAGATGGTGGTTTATCGATTCCTCAATTTCTCAATTATTTCGAACGCTAAACGATAGTTGTCTATCACAGTATCCATAGTTTCAAAAAGTTTAAACAGTCTTCTTCAATCCAAACAACTTGGAGCAGTAATTTCAAGAGCCACAGCTAAAAGTTTTCTTTATACAAGCATAATCCTCTTACTGAAACCATTTTTATTATTGATCTATCGCGATTTGCGCTCTTGATAAACACCAATCACTATTTCATGTGATCATCCTTGTGTAAAAAAAAATGTAGAGAGTAGCTATTAATTTAAACCAATTACCAAACGTTTATTATACCAATACTATGATATCATATTTAAGAGTTTTGGAATGTCCAATTTAAGTTGACAGTTCTGGTTATAATATGTTACTTTTCAACGTATAAATGTTGTTCTTGAGTCATAAACTAAGAAGTTATATGTACTACTAACCTTCAGCCATTGTCATTCCTCTGAAGTAACATTAACTGTAGTAAAAAAAAGAAATATTCTACGACACAAACCAGTTCTTACATAGTACAATTGGTTAATTTGTATTACTTCGTCACGTTTTTTTTAAGTTTCATGTATTAAATGTTAGTCATAAAGCTTAAGGCGTGCATTTATTTTTTTGCATATACATTTATGTTCAAATCCATGACAGTGTAGATCACCTATGTATTATGCTATGCTTTGAATTCGTGTGAAGAATAATATTTCCCATTATTAATGTTACACAAAATTTTGTAAAAACAAAGTGTTATTTGAATAGTTTTTACTTCATAATAATATTAATAACAATATTTAAATAACAACTAATATTGTTGTTAGTGTGATAGTGAAACTTTTAATATTCAAAAACGTTAAATATAACACGCTCCATTTGTATATTGCTAGAAGTTGTAAAACTTTTGATTTTTATATTTTTTTTTTTTACTACAATTGAAATGGATGGATGATATATCGTAATCGTAATGTACCTATAATAGAGAAATACAAATTTACTATTGCATTATTAATATTTGATTTATTTTTAAATAAATGCATTATTTGTTAATAGAAAAATTAATAAAATTTATTGCCTATTTATTAGTTGTTTGTTTATTAAATCGAAAACGTTTATCAAGAAAAATATTAATGGGAAAATAGTGACTTAATAAATTATAAACTGGCATATCTGAAATTTTTTAAATTTATAACCGACAACGTTTCACTGCACTTTTTAACTACGTTTAGAAATGCAAATCGTAATTGTTGGCTTACAATTTAGATGATTTGGACAGTTAATTTGTTGCTGACTATATTGTGGAAATTTTCCAAAATGAATTTTTTTTTCTATTAGAGTAGAATTTATAATTGAAATAGACCGGAAGTGGCTATTTCCAGAATGGACCAAAAATTGCCAATTACTCTATAAAAAATATCCCGAAAATTTTGGTCAAAACAAGCTATTTACTGCAAAAAATTAATCGAAAGTAAGTATCAAAAAGTAAGATGTAAATAACGGCTTTTGATCAGAGACTCCTCAATTTAGATGTCTCTATTGTATCTCTCCACATTTTTCACTGCGTTTTTATTACTATAAAAGTCAAGCTAAATTTTTGACTTTATTATTCCTTTTTTCTTCAATCGTCATTCTACTTGACCAGCGGATTTATAACAGGCAATAAAGGCAGTTAGAACAAATGACCAATACAGTCATGGAAATAATTATATAGCTACCATTATTATTGAGGTTCTGATGCTATGTAAAAGGTTAATTTTGGTTTAAGGGAATAACTTCATTTATTGTAACAATGTTTTACATATTAAAGATTAATTTAAAAAAACATATATGCACTTTTGCATGGAATAGTAATTTTTCGTCTGGAAATAATTATATGGCCACTTTAAATTACGGTAAAAAAAAAAATATAATTAATAAGTAGTGTTCATTCCATTGTGTAGTATGACATCATAAATGCGATTTGGTATCGAATTCACCAATGATTGTAGCTGTGCTGGCCGTATATTTTCCCAAGATCGACGAATTGAATCTTTCAGCTCATCACATGTCTGGAATTGCCTTCCGTTTTTGTAAACGTCCCGAACCAATATACCCCATAAATTTTCAATGGGGTTTAAATCTGGGCTACATGCTGGCCACTCCAAAACTGATATTTGTCTTTCCTGAAACCAGTTTTTTGCTTCCCTTGACACATGAATCGCTGCATTGTCTTGCTGGAAAATCCATTCCTGGTCATTCAGTTCAGGAATATCTTCAACCATGTTTAATAATGCATCGTCTAAGAGATTTATGTAATTCGTAGATTTCATTTTTGAAGATATCCAGCATATCCGAGACTTGCTAAAGAAGCAAAAAGCACCCCATACCATCAACAAGAACCTCCACCGAAATTGCTGCTCATTCTTATCTCCGGTTCCTTCCTTAGATCATGCCAATAAAATTGGTAGCCATCCGGGCCATCTAAGTTACATTTTTTTTTCGTCGCTGAACACAACCTTTTGCCATTTATGGCATTTATGGCACTTTTTACCAAGCCATGAATTTTTTGGCGAAATCTAATCGTGCTGCAATGTGATGTGGCTTTAGTTGAGGTTTACGTTGTCTATTCGTCCATTTAACTTGATTACTTTCGCTTAGAATTTGCCGGACTCGACGATCGGTCACATTTAGATTTAATTCATGTTTAATTTTTCTGGAACTAGCTCCAGACTTACTAGCAGCGCAAATAATTTGGCGTTTTTGATGATTCGTCAACTTTGATTTGCACCCAGATCTTTTTTTCTGTCCATAGTTTTTACCCAAGCGAACATCATTGTCAATTACACCATGCGATCTATTGAGTCTTCTAGCAATTTCTCTATTTGAAAGATTACATTCCAAGTAGCTACTAATTTTAGCTTTTTCGCCTACAGTTAACTCCTTTCCACGTGGCATTCCTAAAAGTTTAAGTAGATATCGACAAAAGAATTATTCGTGTCTTTAAATATGTCTAAGCACCTTTACAAAATAAATATACCCACTTAAGCAAGTAATATTACTTTAAAAAACCAAAATATGTTCACTGGCTATATAAATACTTCCACTCAGTTCAACATTTTAAATGAGATTGAGAAGAAAGAAAATGCGACTGAACGAAATATTGCATGACTCACACTGTTATCTTACTTCTACGCATTAGAATATTGTATACGTATATTAAAATTTTTCGAGAAAACATCCGCTGTACGCGTTTGCTTCAAGTTATTTACTGGCTATATAACTATTTCCATGACTGTAGTTTTTCATTCAAATTGTGGTTTTATTCGGTTCCTTCAAAAAGATTTAGTAATAGACTTGGTTTGATACTATTTAACATTTTCTTGGTATACTTTATACTCCTTTAGATTTTTTAACTTACAATATAAAGCCTACAGTCTTACCCCGTAAATAACGCCTAGGCGTTTTTTATGTGAGAGTCTCAAAAATTAAGAAATTTTTAAAGTTCTTGAAATATTTCGATTGCAGCGACTATTCGTATATAACCAGAGCACCCTGTATGTAGGCTCTGGTATTACACATTTAACGAAAATTTTAAGTAAAAACAGTTCAGAAAGTTCACGCAAGAAATGTTCAGTAACGTTACGAGCAAACGAAGATAAAATTCATTTTTTTGTGTCATTTCTATTGTATGAAATGCGTCATTTTCTTTACATTTTTGTAACGCAAAAAAGTAACGAATGCAAAGCCTTTAGTATAAAGAAGTCTTCATAAACTGAATGATTTGATTAAGCAATATTGGGAGAGAAATAACAATAATGAATCCGAGAAATCATGGGTACAGAAAAACGACAACAAGTTCACATAAAATGGTGATTGTTGATGAAAATGTGGAGTTTTTCAATAATAATAAAAAATTAAATAAATTTTGTGATAAATTGGTGATCAAAATATTTTTTCTTTGGTGGATAATAAGTTTCGGCCATTAAAATTAGACCATTATAGTGTAATTTAATGGCATTTTGGGACAAATTAGTCTAACATTTTGTTCCACGATTTTTGGTTACTCGGGTTTGGGCAAAAACATTTTTTATCTTTTTGTAAAGGTGCACATGAGAGATAATTTTGAATGAGATAACTTCAACCTAATTTAGATGTTGTTGTTTTAAATTTTTTTGTTGTTTTAGTATTTTTTACCGACTTAAAAAAAATTAAAACTTATCCTGACGTTATTCAGGATCTATTTCCTAAAAGGCCTCCTTCAATACAAATAAAGAACAAAATTGTAAATTTAATAAATTGCAAAACTAACCCAGAATAAACCACTCTGGGCATTTCATTTGAATAAAACGCCTATTAGGTTGTTCGTTTAAAATGCCTAGGCATTATTTACGGGGGAAGATTGTAGTAACAAAAATTATAGAAGATTTATGTACATAGAGACATCTCATGTTATTACTCTCTGATTATCTTCTCCGATCTCCGTAACATAATAAAAATGCGAGATTTTTGTTGGTAAAATCTAGAATATCATTTTGTGATGGAATTGGTATTATGGAAGGAATAACAAAACAATTTTGTGTTTTTAATTTTAGTAATCTTCGATCACGGATTCAATGGGTGAATATTTTTATTTTGTACTTGACCAGACATTTTTTTTTTAAATCATCATTTTTAAAACTTGACACAGACGAAACATACTATCATACTTATAAACATCGCGAATATGTTATTTCAACGAGTGCAATGGCAAAAGTGCATGTTTATTCAAAGAGCATCATACCGACTGAAAATTTGTGAACAGGTAATTTATTCGTTTTTCGACAACTTAGCTGGGCAATTCCGGATCTGAGCCGACTCAGAATTTTAAAAAAATGCATTAAAACATAGGTTGTTCAAACATTAATAACAACATTTCACACACTTGCGGCTGGCGACATAAAACATTCTAAATGTAAAAAACAGGTTAGGCCCAGTCAAATCGCCTGTCAATTTAAATAGCTAAAATACATGTTATAAAAATTCGGATGGTTTACATATTTCAAAATTCAACTTTGAAAAATATCGGGCCGGCGAGGCTTATCCAGCCAGGTCGTTGTTACTATTCTTAAGGCCGTAAAACTTCCTTTTCACAAATTTTCAACCTGTATAAAATTCTTCGGATAAAACGTTTACCAGCACAGCGATTTTGGTCGCAATTTGCGGATTGAGTTGAGAATTACCGGAAAGCAATAGTATTGGGAAATTGTATTAGTGTCCCAAGAACAGATAAAAACAGAGAACAAACATTTGAAAAATAAAAAAAACAATTCAGTGTTATCTCATGCATACGAAAGGAAGGTTGTACATATTTTTATTTCCAGTAATTTTCTGTAAAATTTAAAACTAATAGAATGCTAAATTGAATAATAATTTAAAGATAAATAAATGTTAACTAAAAATGGAAAATAAGTCAGAAAAATATTTATGAACTATAATTTTATTAATAATTTGAAATTAAAAAAAATCACACGACGTACATCTTCCCTTTCCTGCGCTTGGATTAACACTAACTCAAAATCACTAATTTACTTCTTATATTTTTCACATTATCCCTAACAAGAAACATTAAAAATCGCACATTTATTTTGTCAGTGTCAAAGGGGAGTTTTTTTTTAGTCTTTTGTTTAACATGATGCAAATAAGAGAGATAAAATGACACGAAAAAGAGGGATATAAAATATAATGTGGTATGTGGAAAATATAAGAAGTAAATTAGTTATTTTGACTTAGTGTTAATTCAAGCGCAGGAAAGGGAGGATGTACGTTGTGTGATTTTTCATCATTTCAAATTATTAATAAAATTATAGTTTATAAATATTTTTTTCTCCCAACGTCTTAAAAGCCTCTTGTTTTAATACTGTTTTTTGGTATTAAAGTTGGCCTTTTTCTTACTATTTTATAAAATGTGTGTGTTGCTAAGCTACACTTTTAATCCTTGGTGTAAAAGTAGGTATTTTTAATACTATAGGAGAAAAATATTATAGTGAAGACACAATAATATGTATAATGTATATATGAAAGTATTTTTTATTTTTTTTATTTCGGAAAAACTTTTTTTATTCATTAACACAAAAAACTCAATTTACATACTCATTTAAAATAGTACATTGTGTCATTAGTGAAAATTGTGTCATGAATAGTTCCGAATAACACATACTATTTTTTCTTCAACGAAGAAATGCTTATTATAAACTAATTATACAAGTAAGTACAAATTATGTAATTAAAATTTCAAAATTGAAAGTAATTTTGTTGAAATATTTTGTGAAACTAAGGAGATCATGACTTCTGTTTGGTTTGACTATAATTGTAAGTGTCAAACTGCCAAGCTATAATTATAATATTTTTCTTGCGAACAAAATTATTTGTTCTGGATATTAATGTTAAAAGTACAATTTGAACAACTTTGATAAAAATTAAGCAAACCGGATTTGTCAACATTATTATCATTTGTAACCATATTGCCAACAATATTGGTAATTGGACTGGTACTGGGATCTTCGGGGGGTAATATTTCTGCAGCAAAGGTATCCTCATTTTCTACAGTATCATGAGCGGTTATATTTTCATGAGTAGTACTGTAGCTGGTACTAGTACTGTAGCTGGTACTAAGTTCATCGGGCCGTAATATTTTTATAGCAGTGTTTGTTTTATTTGTTGTGGAATCTTCTAAGTATCCCTCAGCTACAGTATTAGATTTCCAACCACCATGCCTTTTAAGGCAAGTGAGGTCACCGCCAGAATCTACAAGGAGTGTAGCTGAAGTTCGACGCAAGCAATGACCGGTATATTCACTTGCATTTTTTAAATTTAAATGCAATGCCACCTCTTTTGCAACGCTACTAATTTTGTGAATACCAACTACTACCCGATGACATACTCCACCCTGGTATTTTATAAAAAGACGTCGTTCCTCGAAATTTTCTGGGCGAAGAGCAAAGTACTTTCTGCAAATCCCCAAATAATTTTCTTCCAAAACAGTAAAGAGGCGCGATTTGTTTGTTTTGGAGTTGGGAATTTTTACCAACAAAGCTGATTGAACGTCTTCAATGTCATCTATCTTTAAATTTACTAGTTCGTCGCAACGACATGCACCCGCTACTCCCAGTATTAAAACAACCTGCAAGAAAAATACCAAAAAATAAGTATAAATATTATCTTTAAGTTTTAAAGCTTACCTTCATCATTAAATATGTTTTATCGGGAGCAAAATTTAAAAACAAGTCGATTTGTGCTTTATCGAGAACCCTCGATTTTTTTGCTGTGTAACCAACATTCTGTTTTTTTAAAAATGCTCGCAATTTGGAATATTTTTCGATGTTTACGCCATTTTTATAATTTAATGTGGCCTTAACCATAGAATATTGCGCCCAAAGAGTCAAACTTTTCATCTTCGTAGACAAATTGGCAAAGTATGCCAATAGAACGCTTTCTGAATATAATCCAGATTGCACATTTTTTTCAGTACACCACTTCAAAAATCGGTTATATGCGCACTCGTAAATCTTACGTGATTTTGATGGCAATAGGTTTAATACAATTTCCTTTGCTGTTTGAACCACATCCGGAGGTAAATTTGATAAATCTTCTGATTCAAACATTTTGTTCGCAAGAAAAATATTATAATTATAGCTTGGCAGTTTGACACTTACAATAGTCAAACCAAACAAAAGTCATGATCTCCTTAGTTTCACAAAATATTTCAACAAAATTACTTTCAATTTTGAAATTTTAATTACATAATTTGTACTTACTTGTATAATTAGTTTATAATAAGCATTTCTTTGTTGAAGAAAAAATAGTATGTGTTATTCGGATTAAAAGTGACTGCGCTTCGCCTCGCATGCAAATATAATTGCTCGTCAAACAAAGTATCACTTTTAATCCTAATGACACAATGTACTATTCTGAATTATTTTCCATTTTTAGTTAATATTTATTTATCTTTAAATCATTATTCAATTTAGCATTCTATTAGTTTTAAATCTTACAGAAAATTACTGGAAATAAAAATATGTACAATCTTCCTTTCGTATGCATGAGATAACACTAAATGGTTTTTTTTATTTTTCAAATGTTTATTCTCACATAACTCAAAAAACCAACAAATTTCAAAAAAAAAAGTTAAAAATATTATGAATGTGGCCGACGAAGAATGTATAAATTAAAAACCATTTATTTATGCTGCTTTTGGTTTTTTATATTGAAGATATCGAGTTGTTTTGTATTTTTGTTAACGAAGTAAAATGAATGTCTCGGTTACAACAACAATAGATAGAAAAACATGAATTGCTCATGTTAGAAGATAGGGAAAAATAACTCAATGTGAGCGGAAGCAACAAAAAGTTGAACCGATTTCACTTACTTAGCTTATTTTTGATACTTACCATCATGAGAAAACACACTAATACAATAAAAATATTTGACGGCACACAATAGCAAAATATATATTATACACATCAATCCTCATTTTGCGACCAAAATCGATGTACAGATCTTAGACCGTAAGTAAAACCCAATAAGAAAATACAGCTATTAAATTGAGTTAATCAACAGGTTGAAATACAAACTTTTTTATGAATTTTTTCTAAAATTTTATAATTTTAATTTAAATTTTTGTTAATTAAATAAATTTAAATTATTTTTTATTTTAATAATTTCCTAATTTTGTACAATAGGTATAGTTAAAGCTAAGGTATCACCTCAGAAACTGTTGGATACTTACACAACTGTGTAAACTGTTAGAAAACTTCCTGGATACCAGGGTAGACTGTAAGTGTTTGTCAGATGATGAAGCACAATATCATAATTCCCTCTATATCCAATTATCCCTATATCTTATGTTGTTGAATGCTTCCTATTTTTCCTGACATTAAGTACATCTGTAATAACTTAATGCACTTTTTCGTTCCAATAAAACCGAAACGCTACAAATAAAACGGTCCGAATTACATATTTAAATAAATGCTTTCTATGCTTTAACATCGTTAGATTTAAAAAACATTTAATTCTAGAGATTTTCAAAAATTATTAGCATTGTTGTTACGAGTGAAATAATTTAAAGGTTGCTTTAAAGCATTTAAATTTAATAGTCCGTAAACTGGTATAAGTCGGCAATTTACCCCTTTCAATTTATCCTAAACTTTCATTCAATAAAAAATTGAAATTACCTCAGACAAAATTTTCGTTAACATGTCTACTTTTTAATGCCGTATGGCATTTTTATGGCGACCTTTGATTTTCAAAGTGGCGGAGAATATATGGTAAACAAGTCTCTATTTTTAATAAAATTATTATAAAAACATAATTCTAACTCTGTTAATTTACTCAAAAGTGTGGTGGTTTGGCGTCTAGGAGGGGGGACTAAAGTTGAGTAGATTAATCTACCAGCTCCGTAACCTTCCAGTAGGGTGCGCACCACGTGAGCTGTTCTGGTCATGTATTAGGCAGCTGCGTAAAGGGTAACCTGTTCACCAGGTTCATTAAGAACCTGAATATTGACTGGACGGATAATTAAGCAGGGTCCAGCACAATAGATCTTTTAGGTCACAGTGCAAGGTGGCTGATCGTCCGCATGGCCCTCCAATAATAATAATAATAAAAATACTCGAAAGTGTGTAATTTTGGAGTCATTGATTACACATTTTTTATTAGTTTTTTAAAACTCGAAGATGGCGGAACCAAGATGGCTGCCAAAATTGTCAAATTTTTCGTCGTTCATAAAGAATTTGAGGTCAGAATTTTAATATTCAAGATGGCGGGTGCAAGATGGTACATCGAATATGGCCGGAAAAAGACCAACTTTTGGACGTTCCTAGAAATCAATAAAAACTTTTAGAGGGTTTTCGGGGTCGCTGATCACGAATCTGATGTCAGAATTTAAAAATTCTATCCCAAAAGCACCAGATTTCCGACAGACGCATTATGTTTAGACATTTTTTGAAAAAAACATAAAAATAATATGTACTTTCTTTCTATCGAAAAACTGGTACTTTTGTGATACTATTTTACAATTCTGATCTCAGATTCCTGATTAACGACCCCGAAAACCCCTATGTTGGAAAATTGACCCTTTATGGCGGCCATCTTGTGTCCGCCGTCTTGAATTTTCAAATTCTGACCCTAAATTATTTATAACCATCCCCGAAAACCCCCTAGATCAAGTTTTAATTGATTGCTATACTCGATCCACTATCTTGTGTCGGCCATCTTCAATATTAAAATTCCGACCTCAAATTCATGATCAGTGACTCCGAAAACCTTCTAGGACATGTTTCTAATGATCTTTATGAACGTCGAAAAATTTGCCAAATTTTGGCGGCCATATTGGATCCGCCATCTTGTAATTTTAAAAAACTAATAACAAATTTGTAATCAATGACTCCAAAACACTTTTGAGTAAATTAACAGAGTTAAAATTACGTTTTTATAACATTTTTATTAATAATAAGTGACTTGTTTAGCAAATATGGTCCGCCATTTTGAAAATCCAAAGACGCCATAAAAATGCCATACGGCTTTAGAAAGTAGACATGTTAACGAATATTTTAAAGCCACGCTTGTTTTTCTCAAGAAATTAAATGTGCATGGGTGGTGGCCGATTTGACAGGGAATGCCCCAAATATAAAAACTGTCGGAGGAATAACTTCTGTAAAATAAATATTTCCCATTCCCCATAAGATTACCAGAATAGCATCATGAAAGGAAAACCTTTAGTCAAGTACAGAATGACTAAATTTAAATTAGAACAGTTCTTGTATTTTTAATTGAAAATTTTAATTTATTGCCAAACACAGATGTTACACAAATTAGCCAACAGTTAGTAATTTAAGTCAATACGATGGCAACACAAAATCTATTGCTGATTATTTTTAAAACTACATAGAATCGAACGAGCTCCCATTCTTTTGTCAACCTAAAATTGAAGGTTTATATCAGCTTCAGTCAGATATTCTAAAAAAGAAATTCTAAAATTTGATTTCGAAATTTGTTAAGTATGAAATTTCTTTCAAATTTTGACGATTGTCTTAGCACTGGAATTAAAACTTAAAATATTTTTTTTAGCTAACAAACTAAATTTATTTAAATTTTTATTTTCAGATAAAAATGTTCGCCTAAATTCTCAAAACTTTTTTGGCTATTAAATCCGCGAATTTTAAAATTATTTAATATTTTTCTAAGTCGATAATCGATTAGTGATTCCTCAAAAATAGAATGCGTTTGCCACTTAACGAGGACGTACAACGAAAATTTGTAAATTTTACTTGGAATTTCTAATTTGGATGGCAGGGTACCCACAACTATGATCATCCTTTTACGGAAACTACGGACAATGTTAAATTTATTGAGCATACAAAATTTCCCAAAAAAGTTATCCTGTGTTGGTTACAACGTGGCCGAAAGTGAAATGTCCAAACTAAAATTTTTTGAATTTGGGCTTGGAGTCACGCCTGAGAAATAGTATAATAATATATTGCTAAAAAGCATAAAAATATCAATATAATATTTGGCCCGAATACTTTGGCTGAAACGGCTCGATTAAATATACCATTTGTACCTCTAAAAATGAAAATCCACCAAACACACCACAATAGAGGCCAATTGAGAATTTTTGGGCTTATTTAAATCGGAAGGCATATGCCAATAATTATCGGCCCAAACCGTCAAACATTTGAAGGACAAGATAAAATCTGAGTTGAAGAAAATATAAATATCTTCATATAGGCCATGGAGAAAATCCTGCTTAACCGCTGAAAAGCTCAACGGAAAGGAGTAATATTTACGGCGTTAGTTAACGTCGTTTTCTGTTTTCTCAGTTCTGTTTTAAAAGCTTTTAAAAATGGTTAAGAAGAACATATTTTGAAGGACGACTATATGTAATGATGAAAAATTGTAAGCCCTATAAGTACAAGCTTTTAAATATTTTCATCCATTCTAACTTTCCATGCTTGATAAATTTTGCAAACCAAGACAAATTCATCAACTTCACGTCGCCCTTTGGTTGGATTAAAATGAGGAAATTATTAAAAAAACATTTTTTAATTACCTCGCAAATCAAATGAATAATAATTTAATACCAAATCGGTTATACATTTAAAATTAAATTAAATTTTAATTACAAATACTTGTAGGAGGCTATGTAGAGATTTTGTATTATTGTTCAGCAAAATTAAATTTCAGGATGAACTTTAAATCGTTATTATCCAATTTTTAGTTTTATGTTATACATTTTCGTAATAATTTTAATTTTGTATATCAAGATTTAAGTACAATTGGAAAGTTATTATTAGAAATAGTTGCCCTTCTCTCTTCAAACTTAATTATAAATAAAATAATAGCAAAACCATAATGTTTAGTATTGTTGAATGTATGGAAGTAAACTAGGTTGAATATATTATTGTGTATTTTATACAAATAATATATAGTTTATTATGATTTGCCATTTTTACAATAACAAAAATTATTTAACACAATTTGTTTTGCTTTTTTCGTGTAAAATTAATAAAATATTGAGCAACTTACATCATATTTTGTATTATTATATAGCCAAAGGTTATGTGGCGGTTCATAAACAATAGAAATAAACATGTCGATATGCAGGCACACCCAGTTGGAAATGCTTATGGTCTAATAAAGCCAATGCCATATAAAAGGTAATTTATAAAATCTCATGACAAGATAATTTGCCCGAAAATAAAACCAACTTTATTTTAAAAAGTCAACCTTCCTCCATTGCCATCGACTTTATTCAAACTAAAAAGTTCAATAAATAAAGCATCGTTTTTAAAACAATTAAAATTATTAAATATGCAAATAATTAATTATATTTTATTAACACACTTCTGTATACACATGTGTAAAACCTTAACAAAAGAGAAATTTACAACTTTTAACCTTAACATCAAAACAATGAAATAGTTTACACTAGAGTGTACCTCAACAAAAAGATGTTGGATAAAGATATAAACAACTACCTTATGAAAGTTTAAAACATATTTAATGTACTAATTAGATTATGACTTTTTTGTGTTTTATTTCAGGTTGAATTATGAGCCAGGGTGGGTTCTTCATCAATAGATAAATTGAATGTTTGTAGGCCATTTGGAAATTTAGTATGTTTTCAAAAAATAACCTGACGAATTAAATAACAAAAAGTGAGTATAGTTAATTTACATATTAAAAATAAAATTAGCGTGCCAATTTGGATTTTAAGCCCTCCCGTATATCCGAAACCTAAATATTAGTCAAGGATTTTTTTTTTCTTGGATAGGTTACAGGTATTGTGTAATTTTCAAGAATTTCAGTTCAATTAATCCTACAATATTATTGGATTATTATTTTGTCATTTATTGGATTTTAGATCAACTACCTTCTTCCGGAATAATATAAAACAAATAAATTAAGTTTTTGATCGGATTTTTCGTTATTTTCACTTTGTCTTCAATAATCTTAACTTCTTGGTTTGTAATAGGTATCCGTTAAATATTCGCTGAAAAGAATAAAAAATATTTCTTAAAGAAACGTTGACCATCATTGAATTGATCTAATTTTTATTTTGTGGAATAGCGGTAATGAAATTCGAAAAACCAGAGTAGCATTTTCATTTAAATATCTCTATCGATCCTTTCATTGTTATACTAAAGAAGTGGATGTTATATTGAAGGCATTTATACTCTAGTTTTCAAAACTTACAATTTAACTATGGGGCTAGATTCTGTTAAAATGATAACTTTTCGTGACATTTTTTATTAGTACAAACGAGCAAATGACATTTGTAACAGTTTCTAACAAGTGTGTTTTTTGTTGGGATACCATCATATTCCCCATAGAAAAATCCCATTAAATTTTTGTTCACTACTACAATATGAAAACAAAAGGAATCTACCTAATTTCATGTCATTATTGCGGGAAAGGACTAATGCAGCTTTGGGAAGTTTTTTATTTTTGTACGTGAAATACAAACGTAAATATTGTTAAAAATGTAAACATTTTTGAAATTTTTCTAACATTTTCCTGTCATCGTTGTGCAAAGGGTCCAATGCTAAGCGGCTTTGGGGAATTCTCAATTTTAGTATGTGAATAACTATTAAAAAACGTAAATTTTTGAAAAATGCTCCATTCTCTATGAATATTAGAATTTCAAAAAATCGTCACAGCGGGGGTTTGGGGGGCGGCAGTCTTCATTCTCCTAGGTATAAAACGAAATAATATTTCAAAAATTTGTTATATTTAAAAAACTTCATTTTTTGGAATTTTTTGAGATTTTTTTATTCTGGATAATGATACCAACCAGGGATGAAAATGTTGATCCTTTAGTACTTTTTTCGGTCCTTTAGAAAATAAAAAGTACTTCGATACTTTTGATCAATATTTCAGTCCTTTCGAAAAATTATTTATATTCAATTTTTTCTGTAAACGCTACAACTCTTCGAATTTCGACTAAATTCAATTCTAACCGCCGAGATGACCGAATACTGACAGCAAACAAACGTAATAATGCTTTTCCCTCTAATTTTGGTGGGCAAGGAGGGTGGTCTTATTCTTGTAATTGTAACTTGTGGCGGTAGTCCATTCGGTGGTAGGGAAATACAGTTGTATCTATTATATTACTTATAAATAACTACAACGGATAAGTAAATAATTTTTAGTTTAGTTAGTAAATTTTATCATATATTTAAATTTTAGTTACAACACCAAGCGTAAATTCTAAATACATTTATATTGTTAGCACGATGTGCTCAATCAAACTAAATTTAATTAAATCCGAAAATTATTTCAAAGTTAGAGAAAAACGAAATTCAATTGTAAAATACCATACTACGAGCGAATTCAGTTTTCGGTAATTTTGAAGTAATTTTCACATTTAATTATATGTATTTAATTTGATCGAAAACATCACACTAATATTATAAATAATTATAAATATTGCAATTCGGATACTAGGTCTATTCCACTAGCACAATTCCACTGCACACAATTCCATTGGCACAATTCCCGTTTAATTATAAAAAAAAGTTCAATTAAAAAAGTTACCTAAAGAAAGAACTACGAATGTTAAAGAAATGGAACTGTGCCAGTGGAATTGTATGTAGTGGAATCGTGTCGAGTGGAATTGCTCCCTTCACCATTTTAGGAAAGGTATACCCTTCTTTTATTATAAATTAGCTTCTTTGCCCACTTCAGTTTTTATTAATTTTAAACCCATAGTTATAACTATCTTCGTAATTACAATAATACCAATAAGTAACGCAAGTTAAATTGTTCGTAAGTCGAATTGTGTTAAGTGGAATTGTCCCAGTATAATTTTGTCCAGTGGAATCGTGTCTAGTGGAATTGTGCTAGTGGAATAGCCCGGCTACGACAATTCGTGCTTGATGTGGATAGTCCCCAATTCTATAAACAAACTATCCGTGCCTACTTCTAAGTAATGGTTAATTTAGCAACAGAATACCAGACTCTAAAGCTTCACACAAAATCACCATTTAACCTTTTAACTGAACTCTCCTAAAAAGAAAAAGCTTAAATATGTTTTTGTTACTTTTAGTGACATAAAAGTGGAAAGTCGCCAGTTAGTGAAATATCGTCTTCTTAGAATTATTTTTGTCTATGTCCAATTTTTGATGAATTTGAGTTATATATGTAGCTAGGGTAAAACGACCGGTAAATTCGGCTAACTCCAATCGTTTCTGAGATATTTTTTAAAAAATTTGTTAATTTCCACAAATTTTTTCTGTCGTTATTGTCTGTGTTTTTATTTATATCCGTGCGATTTGGCCTATATCTAGTAATTTTTACCTATACTTATTTAAGATTAAATCTCCTGATATTAACATCAAAAAATGGAAATACAGAGATACGTTCAACAAACAATTTAATTTGGGGTTCGATTATCCTAAAAAGATCTGTGCGATAAATGCGGGGCATCCGTAGAGCAAATCAACGAGTACGAGGCACATACTATATTCTAAATAAAAATTACCTAAGGCAAACTGTTTAAAATTTTCAGCTTTGATTTGCACAATGTCTTCCAACTCCTCAAAGCTAACATTTCGAACTTCTTTTATCAGGGAAAATTTTGCGTGTATACTTGAACGGGAGAGGTTCTTGGTGATAAAGAAGTTTTAAGTGCAATTTTGTACGAATTAATATTATAAGGTAAATATTTCATTCGAAATAGGTAACAACTTTCACATTTTTAGGTATGCATCTATTTGTGGCCGCGAAGATACTCACATGGCAAATGCGCTATAAAAATGTTGGAAAAATATATTAATTCTCATTCGGAAGTACAAACCATCAGATAGGTGTGTGCTGCAAAACAGGAATTGCATTATGTCCTTTGCTTTACTTTTAAATACAAGCTCACCGCCTGCCCAGAACTGGATTGAACAGAAATTTTCGGAAGCGTGCCATACCAATATGCAAGGCATTAACTCTGCGCATAACGGTTTGGAAAGAAATTTTAAAAATAAGTTTTTATATTCTAAGGAAGACAAAAGTTCACTGCAATACAGACGAAATGTTCCGATTACAAGGATCATAACGCAGCCTAGAAGTTAAACTACAGTCAGATACAGTATACCAAAACTAAACATTTAATTTATTAGAAGGGGTCATCCTACATAAATTATCGCTGTGGTTATGAAAGTGATTTCATTTCTGTGAAAATATCACAGAAAAAATTAAATGATACCGGTTTACCCACAATCCTGCCTCTTTCAACCAGCGGAAAAATGTGTTCACAGAAACTGAAAGATTTGTTTGACATGCTTATCTACATGCCACCGGTGGATCAGGTATTTTGTAAGAATATAATTGAAATCTGGAATGGTCGTTCACCGTCCTCTGGAGGGCAGATTTCACCTTCAGTTCAGAGTGAAGAACCAGTAATTAAAATTAAAAGAGTCTTAAACTTTGTCCGGTTACATATCTATAATTTTTAGGATGTAGACAAAATGTTATGTATGTACATGTAGATAAGCCTTTTAAGAAAAGTTGGTTCAAAACTAGACATAGACAAAACTTTTAAATTTTGAAACTTAAATAATTAAAATACTCTTTGAGTTCGAAGCATTGTACTTCGTAATTAAGCTTTCTTGTAACAAATCTATTTGGAAACTAAAATTTAGTAATGAAATCGCTCAGGAACATTTCTAAATTTCCAGCTAAGCTTCAAATGTAGTTTTCTCCAATATAAGCCAAATACTTATAAGGACAAGGATAATTCGGAGCCAACAATAAGTAAACACATCAAAAAATTACAAAGTACTTTAAAACCCAATTTAGTCCTCTGTTTCTGTTGCTCAACATTTTAGTACTTTGAAATTTATGTCAATTTCATCCCTGATACCAATTACCAACCCTTTTTTGTTTATATTAAAACAGTTGGCAAACGCAATGTAAGATTGAAAAGATAGATAAAAATTGAAAAAAAAATTTTTTTAATTGTTTAAGGCATATATTTCATGAAATAATTTATAACTGAAGAGTTAATCAGAGAAATATATTAATTGTTCATGGCAATCCCAATATTTTCGATTTGGCAAATCAGAAAAATATAGAGGCCAATCGCTCATAATATATCTACTGAAAAAAAGTAGAAATATCTAACCCCTTCCCCGTAATTTTGGCTGAAGGCCCAAAGAGTTATACCAATGTACCACTCTGCAAAAATGAGAACCCTCCATGAGTTCTTTATATTGGTAGCTTGGTTTCGTACTGAAAAATTGGTCTACTCATCAGGCAGCTACGATTACGACCAAACTACAAAAAATTACACTCTAGCCACATACATTAAGTATCTGGCCAGAACGTATTGATATAGCGAATTATTATTCACTACATCAAATATCAAAAACCCATGGAGAAACCTCATTTGTGTGTGTGTGCCCTTTGTCTGTATGTAATCAGTTGATTTTTCGGGCCAAAATTAAGAGGGGGGGGAGGGGGGGGGGGGGGTAGATATTTCTACTTTTTTTCAGTAGAAATATTATGAGCGATTGGCCTCTGTATTTTTCTGATTTGCCAAATCCATGAATCTTTAATATATTTGTCTATAGAAAATGCCGAAAAATCAACTGATTACAGACAGACAAATTAAATTCTTAGTTAATCAGAGATAACATATTTAACGTTCACATTATTAAGGATTGGCCAGATTACAGAGATGTCTTAGAAATGTAACCTATATGGATAGTTAGCTTATGATAAGGGCTTTCAAATAAAATTTGAATACGATGACCGAGATTTATTTGTTATTGATGAGATGAAAGGTACCTATGTTTCGGAATTTGAAATTTTGATTAAAGTTGACAAAGTAATAAGCCATTATATAGCAATTGCAGATTTGCAGAGAATAAACAAATTAAATATAAACATATCGTATGTAGCCATATACACCACATCTCTGTAATCTAGCCATTCCTCGGTGGATCTCAACATTTAATTTAATTGAGGGTAATTTAACAAATGGATTTTGGGCCCACAAATACGACATTTCTGTGACATGTCTGTTTTCTTGAGGAGAAGCCCTTATAATAACCTAATTAAGCTATACACCACATTTCTGAGACATTCTGTATGTGTGAATCTCAAAATTTCAAATTTGATTAACATACGTTTCATCATCAATAACAAATGGGTCTTGGTCATCTTATTCAAATGAGGGTGATTGTATTTGAAAGTCCTTATCTTAAGCTACCCATATAGGCCAAATTTCTGAGACATACGTTGTCTCTGATTAACGTTTTAGTTATAAATTGATTCATTAAATATGTACCTTAATCAATTAAAGAGAAAACTTCTATTCAATTTTTATTTTGTCTTAAAGCAACTTTTTGTGTGTCTCACATTGCTTTTGGCATCTGTTTTACCAATACATGCGCAATTTTTTGATATTTCGATAAATTTTGTACCGCCATGTTTTGTTATTTTCCTGATTTTGTCTTAAACTGCATGGCCATATTTTTAAATTCTTCTAATGAGTTTTAGTGATTTAGACTTTAATGCTGCATCCCCAAAAACTGTCGTCAGTATCTTTTACGGTAATTTCGAAAAAGAAGAACTTGACGGAATTAATTTTTCATATTTTTTCAAAAATTAGGTACTAAAAAATATTTCGCCGTCAAGTTCTTCTGTTGCGAAATTACCATAAAAGATACTGACAACAGTTTTTGAGGAATTTTAAGCCATTGCACCACTCTTAAATGTGAAACCAATTCTCTCTTAAGATGACAATTTTCTCTAATTTGTCATTTTATTTCTTGTGTCATTTTGAAAAAGTCACTTGATCAGAATCACTTTTCAGTACTAACAGTATATTGTCATTTTTAGGCAGTTAAAGTTTTAGTAAAATGTCACAAAAAATGTCATTTGCCAATTATTCATTCAGTATACCGGTATTTTTTTTCACACGGTAATTGGGCTTTTTGTCTGAAGCATTCTTTATGGACAATTCTAGCAATCCAAAATCACAATTAATGTAAAATCTCTAACATATATTTTGTGACCAGTATCAGGTGGTGCTTCGACGCTGCAGGTCCGTTATAGTAAATCTTAAAAAATTATCAAATATTCTTATATTTGATTTGCAATAGTTTGCTTGCTAGCCGATCGAGAATTTACCCTATAATTAGTCGAATTTGCTCAGATGGATTCCAACTGTCTCACAGTACTGGGTATATATCGAAATTAGATATGTGAATGAAGTACAATGGTGTTGGGCCGAAACTTTGAAATACTCTAGAATCTGTGAATTTCTACAATTACATGTGTGCTACTGCAAAATTGGCTAAATTCTACGATTCCATACCCTCATTGTGGGTGCTTATATACCTATGTCCATAATGTAGCTCCATACACCCTCCCTTATTATAAAAATTCTGCTTTAGTGCTAAAGCTGTGTTCTTCGATTCTTAAGGACTTGTTGGGTATTTCAGGGCTGCCATCATGAGGCATAGTTGTAAACAAACTTAATTAACTAATTATTAAAATTTTAAATTGTACTTCATTGAGAAATGCGAATAGTAAGAGTCATCGTATCGACACATTTTGAATCCATTTTCATAGCTCAGATTTTTGCAGATGTAGTACCATCTATCACCAATATGATGATAAGTCTAAAGTCAATATCCAAAATCGACTTACTTATCAGAGTCGACAAAATAAATCAAATTACTTATTAAATTAAATTAATTTTCGCTCACTTTAATTTATTGATAACTAAATTTATTTCTCTATGCCAATATAGCCTGATACAGCAGTATTTATTTGTAGGCTTCAGTGGGTTATTCGACTGGCATTCCCAACGATTACAACAACAGAAATACTGGTTGTCACAAATTATCATAGGCACAGCAGAAATTTTTGCCACACCAAATAATTATAACGCACCGCAGTAACGTTGGCGCAGCAGTAATACCATACACAAAAGGAAGTGAAAATTGTCCCCACATTAAATAATTCGGCTATATATATTGATAATTTATTTCTTCCACTGACTGCTAAATCATTTTTTACAAAGTTTTGACATTTCTAAAAACTATTATACATAGAAATTATGACAGTAATCTATTACAAGTTGTACCCGTTATTTCGGCAGTGTCCCAGATGTATTTAGTCCTTGCAGCGAACTCTTCAATATTTTCTTCTTATTTAATCATACCGAATCATCTTTGATGGGGGGATGGGAATGTGGGAATGTCTAATTTTTTCGGCCTCCCACACGAGTAATACCGCCTTCAGTAATGTTTTCAGCTCTCTAGGGGAACACGAAGTGACAGCTCGCTTAAATTTCCTTTAGATTTAGATTTCCACAAACAACCGCATTTTTCACCAACAGCCAAATCAAACAAGTACCATGAAAACTACGATACCTTAGAAAAATGAATTAGAAGAAAACTGGCTTTCGACGGTTATGCACACGTCGAACCGTTCTTCTCGGATGGTTACATTACGTGGATTATGTACAATAACCTTTCAATTTTGACGACTTAACTGCAACCACCATAACTTATCATCAATGAGTTCATCTAAAATTATACTCCGAGCTGCAAACTGCAGGGTTATAGTCAGAGGGCACATGATTCCAATGTGGCCTAGGATATGCTATTAATGTCTGCAACGAACGTTGCAAACCAGTCTGGGTAGTTTTTGAGTTGGAACATAATATTATTTCTTCTATTTTAATGCTTAATGAGTGATGGACGTGTGACATTGGATTGCTCAACAATACTGCAGCTTGTAGCTCTAAACGTGGCAAGAAGATTCGATTTACGGGAGCAACCTTTGTTTTGCCTACCAATAGCTTTGAAGATCTATTTTTCACTGCATATATCACGGCACCATAAACTTCTTCATTTGAATCAGCGAAGCTATGCAAAACTACTGAGTTCACCCGTATATTAATCCACCTGTTGATTTTTATTTTGTTGATATTTTCGAAACTGCTACGAATTTTGAGCCAAATTGTTTTGATATCAACGGGGCAATTCATCATCCCAGTTTAATGATTTGAGCCATAATTTTTTGAAAAAGGCTTTTGATTTTGATGATTAGCGGTGATATCCAATTAAGCGGATCATAAATCTTGCTTGCTTCCGACAATAGTGTTTGTTTTGTATTTATAAGCAATTTCCAGTTCCAAATTAAACACGGCACTTTAATATTTAAATTATCTTCTGAAATTTCCTTTACATCATCTATAAATCCTAATACTACGACGTCTGGATGGTTTGATTTTAATTTCCGGAGATTAAACCCATAATCCTTCAAATAATCAACAGTAACAAGATCAACAACTGAACTATCTCCGCTGGATTCTTATTTTCTATTCGACACTTCCAAAATAGCGCAGGTGGCTAAAAGTGCTCCTGGTACATTTCCGTTCCGGTTTACAATATAAATGCCTTTGGTGATGATTTTGAATCCGTTCTCCAAAGTATTTTTTAACATTCGACATCGTGTGCATCAATCCATACCATTCGATATGTTTTCTCAATGTCACCAGGCAAACTATGATCAGCGAAATCTCAAAAGGATTTTAATCAAGGGAGATTGTACAGTCGGCGGACCAACTTGCAAGATTTCATTCAATGATAATCCGTTACTATCCTTTGATGAATCGTCAAATACAATCCTTAACTTTGACTTTTTGCTATCTTTAGGAACGCCGTGATGTGGTAAGTGATAATCTTTCGGGTTTGCTTCGCCAATATACTTCAAATGGTTTAAAGGTATACACTCGCTCAAAAATGTGTGGTATAACGTTTTGAACTGAGGATCTCTCTCGAACCGATGTTCCATTCCCTTCAAACAAATATATGCGACACTAAAATTTGACGTTAGACGATTTGCAGGTGACTTGAAGGGGAGTTTAACTATAAACTTGCCATCGTTTGCTAAACGTATTGTTTGTTGAACACATCTTCACATTATTGCTCCTGAATTGCATATTTATTAGATGCAGGCGTATATTGTCCACTTCCCAAAATATTCGTAATGTTCGATCAACATTTAAAGTTGTACTACAACACGGTAAAGCTCCACTTGTACTACCAATATTGCCTTTGCATGCGACAATCCATCCAAGTTTCGTATTAAATGCGCACGAGTTCATAAATTCGATTTTTCCATCATTTTCCAAAATATCAAAAAACTCGTTTACTCCAAGTAAAATATCACTGGGCTTGATACGTTGAAAATTAGATCTGAAAGCGGTCCAACTGCTGTAATAAATATGATCTTCAGTATGACATACGCCACCATTTGTTTATGATATGGTCCAATTATTTTTGATATACTCATTATATGTACCTAAGTTGGTTTTGAAAATCTCATCACTGGAACCCTAACGGTTGATTTGTCCAAATGTAGCATTTGGACATATCTTTCATTAATGAAACCCGCTTACGATGTCGAATCCAATAAAGCTTAAAATTGCACTAGATCACCGTTGTGCGATTTTATGTTGATGGTTGCGGTAGGTGGTTTCAATTGCTTTTTACGATGCAGTTATTATCTGCTGTGATTCTACATTTATGCTATCGGTATTACTGGGATCGTCATCCTTCTGCAGAAACATCTGATGTTTTCTTTGGCATGTACTACATTTATAACGTAATCTGCACTTGTATGCACCATGACCTATGAAACAATTAAAATTGCCTTGCGGTTTTCATTTTGTCGATTGGCGTCATATCAATAAACATTTTGCAATCATGTAAGTTGTGAGGAGATCCTTGTTTACATAATTGACACGTTGCTGTTTTTGCCAGTGTACGTAAAACTTGTGGTTTTTGAGAAATTCAAAAAACCGAATGCATGGATTTTTTCGACCGTAACACTCGTGATTCACTAAACAACTTATTAACTAATATGTGGATCGTAAACCTCGAACGAAACC
Organism: Tipula vernalis; assembly: GCA_958295665.1. Classification (NCBI taxonomy): domain Eukaryota; kingdom Metazoa; phylum Arthropoda; class Insecta; order Diptera; family Tipulidae; genus Tipula; species Tipula vernalis. The sequence goes on along the minus strand of OY282558.1, from coordinate 438,272,337 downwards.
ATCTGATATATCATACAGCTGGCGGATACTATTAGGAATGCGTTGTGAAACTGGTGGCTAACCGAGGAACTGTCGAATGAACTTGTTGAATGAATATCTTTTCCGGTTGAACATTTTACGTAATCGGTCTACAGCTTCTTTATATTTTGAATTGTAAATTGGTATATATTTTATTAGAAGTGCGACATCACCCTTAAGGAAGCACTTAAGATAAAGTAATTTTTCAGCATCCGACAATGTACTGTTGTTAATTTGCTTTTCAAACAAATCCATGAATGATTGTCAGTCAAAATAGCTTCCTGAGAATTCGGGTAAGCCAATCCTTGATTATTTGATATTACTGTTGGGTAGATTCGTTGAATGTTTAGGTTTGTTTATACCCCTGTATTTGGGTAAGATTATTTGATGGACTAGACGTCGATAAACCGGCTGTATTAAATGAAATCGATGACCATTGTTTTTGCATTGTACTGTTCATAACGTTTACAGCTTCATAATAAAGAGTTTCTACTTCCTGAATTTTGGACGGCTGATCTGTAATTCTTCAACTGTAACCTCGCGATTGTTAATGATGGTTTAGGAAAATTCTTTAATTCGAAGGATGGACTGATTTACGGATTCGAGAAATCTTTTTATTGACTCCATGGTGTCGGCTATTATTGGTGTCACTTTGTTTCTTATCACTAATTCACGTGTCATAAATAAATTTCAAGTAACAAATAACGGTTGTTCCCTGCTACTAGGTATCCTGGAGATTTTTTTAAGCCCGGGGCGACCTCCTAATCCCTAATTGACGATTATTTCAATTCTTTCAGACAGTCTCCTTAAAATATCTTCGATTATTCCAATTTAGCAGGCAGTTCTATTTTTATTGTTGAATATGGCCATCTGAAATGGAACAAAACTATATCTTAATCGATTAAGATTTTATGATGAATTTCGACGCATTCGATGAAAATGGGTTCTAAATTGATTTTTGGTAAAAAATCTGGAATAGGGCAAGAGACTAGCCTATTTCTTAACCGATTACGATGAGATTCTTTGAACTAAACTCGATACATTTATGGAACTATGGTGTTTTCTAATTATATCGGATCATCAGTTTGAATTTACAGCGAACAACATGGAACAGTTCACAGCGACCCATATGAAATCAGGCGCTTCCTATAGAGCCAAAAAAAGTAACGTTAAACTGAGTATATGTTCTTTCTAAAAACGTATTCACGTTTCATGATGTAGACCAACGTAAACTAGTTAAAAAAAGGAATGGAATTAAAGTACATCATCAAGATGATCTTCAGCTTCACAGTTGTCGATTACTTCTCCATCTTGCATTTCTATGAAGCTTGCGTGCGACAAAAATGGTAGGCAATGTTTGTTTTTATGTTTTCACACGACGGACCGAATGCAAAAGTTGCAACCTAGAGTACGACTGTGGCTAGTACTCGAACTAATTCCAGCACTTGGCTATCATCTTAGGGAATCGATATTTTCACATTTCTTTTCAATGTGTTTGGATTTGCTGGTATACATATATTTTATGCGTTCGATGTTAAAAGGCCGAATGTCGGAAGGCCGAATGTCGAAAGGTCGAACTCCGAAAGGCCGAATGGGTCGAAAGGCCGAATGGGTCGAAGGGCCGAATAGATCGGAAGGCCGAATGTCGAAAGGCCGATTGGTTCGAAAGGCCGCAAGTGTTGAAAGGCCGGATGTCTAAAGGCCGAATGGGTCGAAAGGCCGAATGGCCGAAAATGTGGAAAGGCCAATTGGGTCGAAAGGCCGAATTTTCGTTAAATTTTCCTTCATTTAATTGATAGAAATCAATATTTAAAACCATTGAATTTACTTCTTAACGTACAATAATTTAAATAAATTGAAAATACGTGCTAATAAATCCTGTCTATGTAGCATATTAATGTGATAACATTTTATCGGAAAAAAAAATTTATTTAGTTTTCTTTTTTTATTATAATTAATTCATTTTTAATTATATGACAAAAAAAACGTAAGAAGATTTTAATATTTAAGGCGATTTATATTTATTATTATTACTATTAAACATTTTTATACCAAAATTTTGATAAAAAAATAAATTTTGGTTTTCATAAAAATATAAATTTTGAAAATTTTCACTCATAAAAACGGGAAAGCATCATATGAACGAAAAAAAAAAAATATCGACTTAATAAAAATCTCGAATGAAATTCAGTGATCGAAAAAAAAAATATCGAAATAAAAATCTCGATTTAAGAAAATCGAAAAAAATTAACTCGAGTACAAAATATCGTTTTCCCGATTTGACAAAATATCGAATTCGAGATTTTGATAATTGGTTTAATATATGTAGAAGAGAATCTCAGTTAATTAAAATACATTAGCTCAATTTAAAATTTTATTAATAATATTTCAACAATAATACAATACACAAGTAAATATTTAATTTAATTTAATGTTATAAGCTAAACCTACCAAAAAATTTAAAGGGTTTAATGAAAGCTGGTGTTCCAAAATATGTTTTATATTGTTATTTTTCGAAACCAGTTCCCGGTTTAATTTTTTGGTATTACCGGCAATGACTTTTTCTATCATGGTCATACTATTAACATATTCCACTTGCAAATCTTTAATTAATTTATAAACGCCAACGTGTGATCTACCTACAATTATTTTAAGACGTCTATGCCATGCCTCAACGTTATTTTGTGTTCGCGGCATATGATCTGTTATAAGTTCGTTAATTGACCATAGTAAAGGTGGAAATCTAGGACTACTATTTTTTGTGCCATACAAGTAGTTCTTTTCAAACCAAGGCAACATTTTATGGCTGTTCTTACATAAATAAGGCTTTATGGTTTCGTAATACTTAATTATTTCAGTGTCTGGTAAGAAAGCTAGGCATTTCAACATTCTCATGTTGAGCGAGAATTGTTCATCACTCCCATATTTAGGTGTTAATTTTTCATGTTGTATCCTCCGAAACAAAATTTGTCCAAATGAAAATAACATGCTTTGTGGAGTAGGCTTGGAAAGTAATTTTTTGACGCATTGATCATTGCAATCTCGAAATCGGTCATCATATACTTGGGTTTTAGTTCAATGTTATTATAGCAAGCTATATGCAGGATTTCATAAAAAACTTCATTGTAACAGTCTTGCGATTTGGCACTCATAAGGCAAAATAATAATGGCATAGTAACATCTCCTATACGCCCATGAATAGTAAATAGTTGGGTCATTATGCTAGGAACCACATTAAACGTTCCATCCATAAGCCAAATTTTTGTTTCTGATAAGTAGTAGATGCTTTTGATTGTACCCATTACAATAATTTTATTTTTACCGAAGGTCTTCTCCGATAATACAAATAAATCACCTAAAAATTATTTAATTTTTTTTTGTATGGAACAACTTTCAAGCGAAATGTTTTACCTTCAACATGCATCAAATGAGTTGGAATTGTTATGGATTCCAAAGAAGTGGGTTCCTTTATAGTATTCCTCCTTACATATTTGATCTTATTTTTCAGTGCTTCTTTTTTTGGGAGATACACCCTACAATTACTTTTACAGCTGATCAAACCGTCATTGATAATTTGCGATGGCGGTCGTGTTGAGTCAGCTGTTTAATAAACTCGTTAGTTTTTAGTACCTCGATACGACTAGCGACAGGTTCATGATTGTGCTCTTGTGACAATTTTGTAATTGTGTGTTTACCACAATCTAACTTCGTTGATAATCGTCCTCGACAACCCATTTTTTTTTATTTTCACATGACCACCTAAAAATTTCGGAAGTGGTTTTTTCTAAATTGTAAGAAAACCCGTTCAATAATAACTTATCTCAGTTTTTATTGGTTTTAGTTAGTTTAATATATTTATTAAGGTTATTCGTATCCATTTTTGAAAATTTGCAATTTTTTGTTTTTAATTTAAATTAACTTCAGTTGCTGAATAATGTGTGTAATGTATGTAATGCTCAGTCTACTGTATATTACATGAATGTTAACCACAGCCTTCTAAATTTATTGAATATTCATATTCATAGAATTGCTAATGGTAGTGGTATAGTATATGTCAGGTAGAGGTAGGGATAACTACACTTACAAATTACATTTGGGTACAAATGTTTGTAAACACTTACCACAATGTTAAGTCCTCTGTAGACTTGATCTTCGGAGAAATAATGATCGATTTTGGATAAGATTTGATATTTATAATCGGGCCGCCCGATTATAAATATCAAATCTTATCCAAAATCGATCATTTCTCTTCGAGATTTTCAATTCGAGATTTTCCTTTTTCGAGATTTTTTGTTCGAGATAATTCTTTTCGAGATTTTCAAAAAGGGATTTTATTTTCGATCTTTTTTAGTTCGAGAAATTTTTCTCGAGCATATCTTTTTCGACCATCTATGCCCAACCCCATAAAAACATGAAAAATTAAAATTAATTTCGACACAACGGCCTTTCGACATTCGGCCTTTCGACCTATTCGGCCTTTCGACACATTCGGCCTTTCAAAATTCGGCGTTTCGATATTCGGCCTTTCGACCCTTTCGGCCTTTCGAAACATTCGGCCTTTCGACATTCGATCTTTCGGCGTTCGGCCTTTCGAAATTCGGCCGTTCGGCCCTATTCCTTTCGACCCTTTCGGCCTTTCGAAACATTCGGCCTTTCGACATTCGATCTTTCGGCGTTCGGCCTTTCGAAATTCGGCCTGTCGACATTCGACCGTTCGGCCCTATTCCATTTTATGGATGTTGAATGCAGCATTAGTTACAACATCTTAAGTTGGAAAACAACATGTGTTTGTCTGGAATTGTAGTCCTGTATAATATTTGGCTGGAAACGGAAGATTAATCGAAAATTTTCATTGAAATATAATAGTGCATCCAATAATTTATAGCAAATCCATGCAGGTGCCACAAGGTGGTGCACATGATTTTAAAATCGTTTTCGACATTACTGTTGTGTCGTCAATGCACGCGTTGGTTTATCTTAACGAGGGAATCAATACAAACTCCAAAGTACGGTACGACTATGTAACGAAATCAATTGCGATTGCTTGAATAAATCAATTACTACGAGTAAATCTAATCTAAACAGTAAACACCTGAGGAATAACCTGTTTTAGTGAAACAGTTTTTATACGCTAAATAGCATGTCTAAGTTTTAATAGAATTCGTTATAGTATGAATAAATTCAAACCCAATCCAATTATTGGAAGTGCAAATTATTGTCTGACATTTATGTGTTAATAAAGTTACATAAAATCTTCATTACATCATTAAAGCAAAAACAAAACAATATTGTGGTTTTGTCTCACATAGTTACGCGAAAATAATTTCAAGGTAAATTTTGCCATATCCTCTTTAATAAAAAAAAAATATTTTGCCATTATTTTCATTGTTGAAAGTGAAGTAAAATTGAATATTATAATTTTTAATTGAAATAGTTTATAGAGGTGGTATAATAATTAAGTTTTTGTCATCTCGTGCATCATTAGTTTTTACCCTTGAAACACAATATAATTTACTCCTTTGACATTGTGTTAATATATAGCCGTGTATTACAAAATAAAATTAATAAATGTATATTTTACAACAATCAGCTACCATATATTAAATTACTGCTTGAAAGGTCACCTTTGGTCATCATTAATATTAATTATGCTCGTAAATTAAAGTTTTATAACAGTCTCACATGGGATATACTTAAGTATTTCATTTTGTAGTTTAGCATGTTATACTTTAATTAAACCGCACAGACTTAAAACCAAACACCCATTGTTATTATTAAGAGGGCTACCCAAGATGTGTTTATACATATATATGATTTATGTCCAGTAAATGCTATTTTCACTTTTTAGTTTTTTTTTTTTTTATTTATACGAGTAGTTATTCGCGATCTATACACTTTCTCAAAGCAAATAAAGCGTTAAAATTGGTTAAATAACAGCAAAACAATCAAATTTATAGAAAAAAAAAATCACAAGTCACAATAAAGCGCAAACATTTACTTAAAACCCATAAATAAAATGCTTATGTATTGTAAAGTCTTGATTACGTATTCCGTAAGCGCGCGACTCAATATGTGCTCATTGGCTATTCGAATTCTAATAATAATTATTTTGAAAAGTTTTTTTTTTTGGTTTTGTCTATAAAATTTATGTTAAATGTTTTTATCCCTGACATTACAACAAACTTGATTATATACATAAGCATACTTGAAATCGTATTGTAAATTGAAATTTTATACGTATTCAAGTTCAGCTTATAAATTGGCGCATATCGAACATGCTTCTGTTATATAATGTACCGTGTGTGTTATACCCTTAATTAAGTTTAAAACAAAAAGTTAAAAACACAAGTTCACAAGGGTTAAAATAAATATAAACTTCCTGCTTATTTAATTTGAAAATCAAAGCCACAAGAGTTAATGTATGTACAATATATAGCAAATATTCTATATAGATATTGCAATTACACCCATAAAAGCTTTATAATCGTACAAATTATATAAACATCTTAGATAATCGTTTCTCGCTCTTTTTTAATTAAATTTCTTGAATTTGTCACAGCCAAATGGCTTTATAATAAGCATCATGCGAGCTGTGTTAATATTTTGAATTGTCATTATAAAATAATTAACCCTTTTATTGTTTGTTTGTGCTTCAGCATATAAATGATGCATTTATTAATTAACAACTAAACAATTTAAGATTACATGGTTAACGCGAAGACGGTTAGATAACAAAGTAAATTAATTAATAAATATTGTAAATATTAATTAAATAATTATTATTAGATTTACTTAGATATTAACCTTGACTTAGTGTACAAAATCAATACTAAATATTATGAGTATTTTATTGTGCTTATTGGAAAATAAGGCTATATTCTAAAACTATAGCAAATTCTAGTTTTTATAGCAGTTCAATGGGTTTTACTTACCTTTTTGCTGTTTGTTTATATTTTATACTCCTTGTCTGTAAAATATAAATCAAACGGCTGTATGAAATAACTCCTAGCAAGGGTTCTGACGTTTTATTCTGAGTTTTAATGCCAATTAGAGAGAGCAATAAAGCCCGTTGATAACATTAACCTCAAATTTTTTTCTGGCGGCTGCATGTCGATAACGAACACAATGTGAATGTCGATAACCAACTAGTAGATTTTCTATCAAATATTGTCAAATTGTCCACCGACGAAATGTATTCAACAAAAATAACAAATCCTAAAGTTAATTAATTTTTCTCGAATATTCGTACAAAATTCAGAGGTCCCGAATAATGATGGATGGATTCCCAAGATTATGGAAAATTTGACGATCCAGTTTTGAACCGCGAGCCATAGTTTAAGAATCGCTGGACTACATGTAAACATTATCAAATGGCCGGTCCCTGGCGTCGACCATAAATTGATTTTTCTCCAATTAACAAAAAAAAAAAATTTAATAAAGTAAAAATTAGCGTACACAGAAATAGAGCTGTGTGAATATTGTTAAGAAGAAAAATTGTAAGAGTTCATCTGTATTAGTATGATTCGCTAGTACTTAACGCACAGCACATTCTGTATATATAGAATGTAAATTGTGGTATAATCAGTCCAGTCGCCGCGGCCTGATGAGAAGATTGATTTTTTCATAATCATAAGCTCATCAGTTCGAAACTGGATTGAATTCTCTTACATTCTTCGGAACATATTAAAATCATATAGTTAGGTTAGGTTAGGTTAAAGTGGCTGCTATCGCACACTTAGGCCAATAGTGGCCCATTTTGATACCACAGGATCTTATCTCCCTTTACCCCTGAAACCATCCAGTGCTACTTATGTAGCGTAAAATATCACGTACTCCACAGTTCGCGAGTTCCGAAAGGCTGTCCATACCGTACACATCCAAGTATTTATGTCTTCTGTATGATTGTGCCGGACACAATTGCCGGTTGATCCCTAATTCACATTTGCTGGCCCATTTGGTAACGATCAATAGTGCATTCTGCATAACATCTCTAATCGTGTCCAAATATTTACCTGATACCGCTGTCGCTACATCATCTGCGTATCCTACAACCAATACCTCCTCTCTCTCTCTCTCCAGTTCCAACAGCAATTCGTTAATCACTATACTCCAGAGAGAAGGGGACATTACACCTCCCTGCGGGGTTCTTCTAACCACCTGCCTTCAAATTGTGAACTCCCCCAATTCTGAGGTAATAACCCTTCTTAACAGCATATGATTAATCAACCTACTTATAGGGTAATCCACCTTCAAAGCTGACAATCCGTCCATGATCGCCTCCATCTTTACGTTATTAAAGGCACTTTCAATATCGAGGAATGAGACCATACAGAACTCCTGCGAGTAAATTGACTTCTCAATTGTGCGTACCAAAGCGTGAAAGGCTGTATCCACCGACCTCCCTTTACAGTACGCATGCTGTGATATTGCCCAATTGCTGGGTTAAATTTTTGATCGTATAAATACATCCACCATCCTTTCCAATGTTTTCAGCAGAAAGGATGATAGAGTTATAGGCCTCGGGTCCTTCGGCTAAGCATGCGAGCTTTTCCCCGCTTTCGGAATGAAGACCATCTTGACCTCCGTCCATTTTCTAGGAATATAGACAAATCTCAGACATCCTCTGAAGATCATCTCCAGCCAGGGAAGGATGACTGCCAAGTTCCTCTGGATCTCCGCTGGTATAATCCTATCTAGGCCAGCCGATTTATAAGGCTTAAACCCGTTCATTGCCCACGCAATCTGTTCCCTATCCACGATGCCCTCCATTTCTATTGAAGGTATTTCTCGATGAGCCCCCGGCTCCGTCGAGTCATCGAGGCTTCCCGGAAAGTGCGTATTTATTAGAAGCTCCAGAGATTCCATACTAGAAGCTGTCCATAACCCATCCGGCCTAATTAAATAACTAGGACTGGTTGGGTTGGTAGAAAGAATCTGCCTAAGGCGGGAAGTCTCAGACACCTCTTCCATTTTACCACAGAAGAGTCTCCAGGAACCCCTTTGTGCTTTCCTCAACTCTCTTTTATAATTCCTCAGGTCCTCATTATATGAGTCCTAATGCCGAGCTTCCCTGGTATTCTTGGCCCTATTAAAGGCTACCCTAAAAGCCTTCCGGTAAGTCTCCAACCCAGAATACCACCATGTCGGCTTCTGTTTGCCCCTAGGTTTTATCAGGTTTCACGCAGCATTAAATAAAAGATTGCATGCCTTTGTGACAATATCAACCATGCAATTCAGTTCTTCTACTATCGCCGGAAGTTCTGGAACCTCCAGCGGCAATACCTCCTCTAACACCTCCCCATATTTGTTCCAGTTTGTCCTTCTAGGATTCCTGAAGGCTTTCCGGGTAACAGGGTTGACGTTGAGGTTATATATTACATACCGGTGATCAGAGAATGAGTGAATTCTCCACTCTCCATCCCCTGATCATATGAAAAATATTATCTGACGCAAATGTCACATCCAAGACCTCCTGTCGATTCCTGACAATAAATTTTGATTCTCGCCCAATATTGCAAACTAAAAGGTTAGTATTTAATAAGTATTCAAAAAATAACTCACCTCTTTCATTAATGTCTGTGCTTCCCCAGATTGTGTGATGCGCGTTTGCATCACATCCAAGTATGCCACCTACCTTTCTTTGACCTGCTTCCCGGATCAGTTCCCCCAGGTTATCCGGTGGAACCTCCTTCTCCCGATCCATATAGGCTGATGCTAGCCATAATTTTTCACAGCCAACCTCAACGCTCGCCGCGGTACGTCCCCACTACTAAATTGAGGAAGAAGAAAAATATTCAAATTATTTTTCACCAAAATACACGATCTGATCTTCAGAGAAAGGGAGCACGCTTGAACAACCATCATTTCGGTATCCGTATCCGTCTCCGGAAGATCAACACCTTCTTTCCCGACGTTTACTCCAGGCTGGTTTCCCACTTGCGTGTCCACTGCATCCTTCTTATACACATTGAGAGTGATCGACTCGAATCCGAAGCTGATCACTCCCTTTGTTTCCGCGAGGAGAGTTAAGGACTCCCTGTTTAACAGCATAACTGTCAACCTATAGACCCCTTTGGCCTCCTCTTGTTTCACTATCTTCCAGTTCTTTACCGGAAGATGTGGGCTACTGGCCTGGGTGATCTCAATGACCTCTTCAGGCTTCCCTGGCTTGGTTGGCAACCTCGGTCTACTCGGAATATCCTCCTTACTGACCGACTCTAGCTTCGCACCCTGCCATACCCCGCCCCAACTTAACGCGCCCCTGATACCACCCCGCATCCCTACAGGACGGTGGGGGTCCCGGATTATCTCTCAGAACTTCCAAAAATAAGGAGTTCAGTTCGTTGTAAACCAACTTCCATTTTTCAGCCATAATACTCCCGTCTTCCTGACCCCTGTCAATGACGGCTAACATCAAGGCAAGCTCCTTCAAGATTTCGCTGAACAGCTTCATCTTTTGGTCATTTTGGGCTCCTGTGGTCACCTTGGCTCGTTTAGCGTCGCTCGGTACTTCCTCATCAAGTGACCTCATTCTTTTCGAACCAAGATCCTTATTTAAAGTGCCGCTGCCGACAACTTTCCTCGCCCATGCCACGGATTCCTTTTGTCCTGCTGTTAACTGCCCCTCTGGGGTCGCAGTCAGCCTTTCCGAAATTCTGTGCGCCGACCGTTTTTCACGATATCGTCGCTTCGCCGGAGGGACCCCTTCCGATCCCCTGCTTTTTTGTTTGGCTCCGGTTCCGCTTCTACCTGGCTTTAATGTCACGGTATTGCTTCCCCCCGCCGCTAAGGAGAGAGCCCCACCTTTAAGGTTCAAACTACTCCCTTCCTTGTTGCTTCCCGGTTTTTGAAGGGTACCGGCCCCTATTTCTTTGATTTTGGTATCATTCACGCTATTCCCACGAGTATCGAAGAAACATGGGTCCACCTGTACAGAGATCCGTATACACAGGTAAGGGTAAATACAATTAGAGGTCGCCAGGTATCCAGGGGCTCCGTTAGTGACTGGAGTTTGTTAAATGGGCCCCCAGCCTAGTTGATCATCAGCACGGGTCGCTTAACACCTTAATCCAGCACATTCGGCTCGCTAGCACCCCAGCCTCCCAGCACTCCTTCCCTCCGCTCCACATTCTCTCTCTCATTTACCTATTCACATGGAGAGCCCAATCCAATAGGATCCATTCCATTCCCAGGGTCACCCGTTTATAGGGTACGTACCTCACTCATCACCCGCGGAGACTCCGGAGGTGCAGAGAGGACGTGACGCACAGTCCGCCGTGGTTATTGGTTGATGGTTTTCTGGCGCCATCCGTTCACCTTTCCATGCTGGGCATCATGGTCACTCAGAATTTAATGAACTGAGGTTAACCACTCCCCAGTGCCTTGAGACTCTCCCACCAGCTGGACTGCGGTTGGGGGCGGGTTTTACGCGCTAACCTACCTATCGATAGGCCGTCCACTATCCACCGCCTGTAACCCCCCCCCCTCCCTTCCCCTCCCCCCGATAGCTGCAGTACTCCATGGGTATTTCAATCAAACTTGAAGGAGAGGTTACAGAAGAATTCCATTATATTTGTACAAGCGGCTTAAACGAAATGTTCTGACATGGTCTGAAGCTAAGCAAAGCTTCACCCATGATGCGACGGAGATGATATTTCACCGAACTTAGTTCCGCTTCCCACAGATCTGCGGAATGTGACGAAGTAAGAGGGATGAACCTACATTTGGTGCCATCATCTGTCAGCAAGGCTTAACCATCTCTGGGTTGAAATTTTTTACACAGCGTCGATTGTTGACACAATCGCTCTATAAGTGTTGAATCTGGATGTGGCAAAGAGGAAATTTTGGCGGTAAATCTTTTGCAAGCAGTCATGAATGTGTTGGTGCTTAGAAATTTATTAAATATTTACGAATTTTTAAATTAGAAATTAAGGAATTTTATTTAATTTACTGTACTTTAAATTACTATGTAACTGTAATTCCTATATGTATTAAAATACTTCGACATTTAGAAAATTTAGGAATAAGCAAAGTTAAATATTCTAGAATTTAGAACAATTTAAATAATTCGAGAATTTGATATTAAAGTTATTCGTCTGCTCAACGCTGACAACGCTCTTTTATGACAACGAAGTTCTTCTACAGTGGCTAGATAGCTGATTTTAATATTACAATAGTAAAAAATAGATTTATGCAGCTAAGAAACCCGAACATATATTGGAGCAGAGGAAGATTGAAGTTATGATTAAATTTAATATTAATTATCTCATAATGGCATTTCAATGTTTCTTTCATATCGCAATTTGAGAAGTGTAGAGTCTGTCGGTCTGTAAGCTTTCTATGATATTTCTTAACCCTAACTATAAAAAGATTTTTTGATGCAGCTATGGTATACGACTATGAATGGAACATGTTATTCTTAATCGATTTGGGTAAACTTAATCGATAACATCTAACTTACTTTTATGCGTTGAAACAATAATAATCAGTCATTGTACGTATTGACTTAATAGTAAACAAACAGATGAATCTAATAACAGCATATTTTTAGTTTATTTTAGTAGCAAACAGTAGTTTGACCGTTTAGTTATAGATTTGAACTCAAATACAAACAATAGAATTGGTAAAATTATTGTTTTCTAGATATAAGATCTCTCATAACTTTAGTCTGTAACACAATCCGGTTTTTCCCAGAATGTAGCTTAGAAGAAATTGTGACAATATGAATAGTGAAATTATTTTTAACATTAAAAGAAACACTTGAACAATATTTTTTCCTGCAAAAAGATCCTGATAAGGTTTGTTTTTACCTCTAAACCCTTGCAAAGATTATTTATCAATAATTAAAAATCGCCAATAATTAATTAAACATACTAGCATTTTTCTTTCTGTCGGTGTTTTGTAATATTTGGACATAAAAAGTAAACGAGTGCCATTGAAGTTTCCGTCCCGACATTAAAACTTCAATAGATATAAATATTCTAATAAAAATAATTAATCAAATTAAATTTAAACATTTTAATCTAAAATTTTATAAATTACGAAATCAATTTCAATTGAGTCCTAACATTAAATCATTAATCATTTAAATATTTTTTATTGACTTTCTATTCAACAACAATATTATTTACTAGTGCTGTCTTTAAGATTTTACCATTTATGAACTACTCAGTTACGCGGAGTATCTCTCTTAATATTGTACCTCAGCAAACACCAAAAATTATCCGGCTGTTGAGGGTCAAATCTGTTACTTTTATTTCCTATTGACATTTCACAAAAAACATGTCTTAATTCTAAAAAAAAAATTAAATTACTTGTATGTACTTGCATAACATAAAAATGATTTAAGTGAAAGGAATATTAAAATTCGTCATCTTCGTGTATCAACGCACGGATTATAAGTGTGTCAACGTCCATGACTTTACGTCATTTGGCTAATTAAATTAAGAACAGGTTAAAACTTTTCTAAAATATTTGTGGATGTCTAAAACTAGTTTTTGTTTACTGATATTTAAGCTCTGTTTCTAAAAACCAACATAAATCATCATGATTGTAATGAATTAAATGTGTCGGCTATTAAATTAAAAGTTGTCGCTGAATTCCAAAAAAAACAAAATTTAATTTTTGTCAATCAACTTGTATTTGTATGACCTTTATCAGTGGTGTAAATAAATTTTTGTCTAAATTTTTGAGCGAAGATCTAATGTCAATATCACAAGATTAGAGCTTGAAGCTTTGTGTATAATGATATTCAAAATAATATTTGAAATGTGTGTCTCAACACTTTTTTTTTTGTTTTTTTGTTAATGGTACACACTGAACTTTTAAGATATTGTGTACTTTAAAGTAAACAATAAACATACAAGACGAAGGTTAAATTTTAAACTTACAAAAGTCATCAGTCAATATTTTGGTGTATGCGAGAATGTGTAGCTTATTTTTGAAATCACCTAATTTTAAATATCATCCAATTTGACAAACTTGCCGACATTGAAAACAAATTACTAGTTAGCAGTTTTTGGTTGTGCATATAATATGGGCGAGGCCATCAGCTGCCTCGTTTCCTTCGATTCCAGTATGACCTAGAACCCACATAAGTGTTACCTTATTTGAGCTTGCCAGATGTTTAATAACCTTCAGACAATCCCATACCAGCATTGACTCAACGGTACAAGACCTAAGAGATTTTAAGGCCGATTGGCTGTCTGATACAATATACATCTTTGCATCGTTTAGGCCTTTTGCTATGCCTATCCTAGCGCAAAGTTCTATAGCATGTACTTCTGCTTGAAAAACGGTAGCATTGGTACCCAAGGACTTCGAGAGGGTAGTGCCACTCCCGTGTATTCCTATCCCCGCCCCATCTTCCGTTTTTGATTCATCTGTAAACCATACCACTCGCTCAAAGGATGGTCCACCTGTACTCCACACATCCCAGTCAGGTAACCTAACACAGAATGGTTTGTGGAAGTCCAGTTTAGCTGGCATACATTCGGAAGGCATTCCTATGGTAGGGTCTGTCTGAAATTCCTTAAGGATTTCCAGATGACCCACCATATGGCCTGGTTTGATATTTCCTTCCGCCTGCATTTTCAGGGCCATAATGCAGCATCCTTTTTAACATGCAGGTGTAACGGTGTCAGTCCGAGAAGTGACTCAATCGCCGCGGTTGGACATGATTTCATTGAGCCCGTAATACCGATGCAGGCTATACGCTGAACCTTATTCAATAAGGTTTGCGTTGCCTTCTGCTCAGTTTTAGGCCACCATACAACCGATGCGTAGGTAACCATGTGCCTAATGATTGTAAGAAATGACCGGTAAATCATTTTTGGTTGTAGTCCCCAAGTACGCCCATATAGTCTTTGACAGGCCCAGAAAGCCTTGGTGGCTCTATTTTGAACTTTCAACAAATGTTGGTTCCAGTTCAGTTTTTAATCTAGGATAACCGCTAGATATTTAACCTCGCTGGAAAAAGGAACAGTAGTAACCTTTAACGAGGGAGCTGTAAGCGCAAGCTTTTTCCTCCTCGTAAAAGGAACAATGACAGTTTTGTTTGAATTGACACTGAGTCCTTCCTGGTAACACCACTGCCATATTATATTGAGTGCATTTTCCTCATCAAACTTTCCTCTGATTATGATAGCCACATCATCCGCATAGCGCTGGACATCAAACCCATGGGTTTGAAGAAGGACCAGTAGTCTGTCAATAACCAATGACCAGAAAAGAGGAGATGGTACGCCTCCTTGGGGACAGCCCTTTACGGCCCTGATGGTTACTAACTCGCTACCTAGTCTGGCAGTAATCTCACGATGTTCCAGCATGGAACGGATCCACCTAATTGTAGAAAGCGGAACCCTTTTTTCCATTGCTGCCCTCTCTATAGATCCATAGGAGGTATTATCAAACGCCCCCTCAATGTCCACAAAGGCACAAAGGGCAATTTCTTCATATGCCACTGCTATTTCAATCCTCGTGATTAGACCGCTAAGGGCCATCACAGTGGATTTACCAGTTTGATAGGCAAACTGTTTCCGATGCAGCGGATTTTTTCCAAGGATCTCACTTCTTATTTGATAGTCCAGGATTTTTTCCATCGTCTTTAATAGAAACGATGTGAGGTTAATTGGCCGATATGCCCTGGCGTGGGTGTCGGGACGACCCCCCCCCCCCTTTGGTATAAAGACCGCATTTACCTTCCTCCACAGTTTCGGAATATAGTTAAAAGCATAACTTGACCGAAATATCTGGATCAAGCTGGGGAGTATTTCCTCAATACCTTTTCGAAGTAAAGCTGGAAAGATACCATCCCCTCCAGCGGATTTGAAAGGTTTGAAAGACCCAATAGCCCATCGCACCTTGCTGGGTGTGAATATTTTGAGGGATGATAAGGGTCCACTTTGGCTCCTACCACTACTGAATCTGGAAAGTGGGTCTCTAGCAGTACCTCTATGGTTTCCTTCCGGTTTTCAGTGAACCTCCCATCTTGCTTCTGGAGAAGTCCTAAACCATTGGAATGATCCCTGGAAAGGACTTTCTGGAGACGAGCTGCAGAGGGCAATTCATTGATTCCCTCACAGAAATTCCTCGAGGTAGCCCTTTTGAATCTTCTTAATTCGAGATTATATTCCGTCAAGGCCATCTTATACTCGCCCCATTCACCGGTGCGTTTTGCCTTGTTGAATAATCTTCTCGATTTTTTCTCAGTTTACCCAGCGTCCCGTTCCACCAAGGGACCATCTTTGTGGACTCTCTTCGCTTAAACGGGCAGCTGTTCTCGTAAGCCAAGTGTATAGAATTATGCAGCTGGTTTGAACAAATCTTCAAACCCTCTGGATACTCTATATACCCCACAACCGAGGGCATTTCTGATTCGAGTGAGACTCTATAGGAGTCCGGAGTCCCAGTCGGTCAGTTTTGGAATTCTGACTTCCAGCTGCTGCATGGTCTGAGCCGCCAAATCGAATCTGATGTGTAAGTGATCCGATAATGAGGCCTCTTCAGACACATGCCAGCTTTTAACCAAGTCGCTGAAATGTGGACTAGCAAGTGTCAAATCTAGGACCTCTTGCCTAATCGCATTTATAAAAGTAGGTTTCCTTCCCCTATTGACAATGTCTAGATTATTTAAGATCAGAAATTCAAAAAGGTACTCACCCCTGTTATTGATGTCCGTGCAACCCCACACAGCAATTACAGGTCCCGAAACCTATTAATAGAGGTATCAACCATCGTAATCGGAGAATTTTAGATTTTTGCCGCCCAAAAACTTGTGGGCTATAGCACAGTTAATTTTCAATAAAATTGAATTTTCTAAGAAATGTTTAGAAAGAATCGAGCAATCAAAATGAAAATTGTCACAGCAATTACAGGTCCCGAAACCTATTGATAGAGGTATCAACCATCGTAATCGGACCATTTTAGATTTTCGCCGCCCAAAAACTTGTGGGATATAACACAGTTGATTTTCAATAAAATTGAATTTTCTAAGCAATGTTTATAAATAATCGAGCAATCAAAATGAAAATTGTTACAGCAATAACAGGTCCCGAAACCTATTGATAGAGGTATCAACCATCGTAATCGGAGCATTTTAGATTTTTGCCGCCCAAAAACTTGTGGGCTATAGCACAGTTGATTTTCAATAAAATTGAATTTTCTAAGAAATGTTTATAAATAATCGAGCAATCAAAATGAAAATTGTCACAGCAATTACAGGTCCCGAAACCTATTGATAGAGGTATCAACCGTCGTAATCGGAGCATTTTAGATTTTTGCCGCCCAAAAACTTGTGGGCTATAACACAGTTGATTTTCAATAAAATTGAATTTTCTAGGAAATGTTTATAAATAATCGAGCAATCAAAATGAAAATTGTCACAGCAATTACAGGTCCCGAAACCTATTGATAGAGGTATCAACCGTCGTAATCGGAGCATTTTAGATTTTTGCCGCCCAAAAACTTGTGGGCTATAACACAGTTGATTTTCAATAAAATTGAATTTTCTAAGAAATGTTTATAAATAATCGAGCAATCAAAATGAAAATTGTCACAGCAATTACAGGTCCCGAAACCTATTGATAGAGGTATCAACCATCGTAATCGGACCATTTTAGATTTTTGCCGCCCAAAAACTTGTGGGCTATTTTCAATAAAATTGAATTTTCTAAGAAAGGTTTAGAAATAATCGAGCAATCAAAATGAAAATTGTCACATCGGCGTCACAAAGGCGCCTTCGGACGTCCTTTGTCGTAGGTTTATCTGCCAAAACATTGGCATGGCTCTAACCCAGGAGCCATGGGTGACATGTAACCAGATTAGAGGTATATCAAATCAAGTGGGTAAGTTAATTTATCATAACGGAACTGAGGGTCCAAGAGCGGCTATTTTAGCCAGTTCACAAATTAATTTTATTCCCATTTCAGAGTTCAACTCCAGGGACTTGGTTGCAGTAATGGTGGAGGTTTTGGGTGAAAGAGGCAAGCAAGAGGCTATAATGGACTCCGCCTACTTTTCTGGAGACTCGGAGTTAATACATCCACTTGAAGTTAGGCGTCTCATAGCTCATTGCAAACGTAATGGGCTGGCCTACCTGATAGGATGCAGTGAAAACGCGCACCACTCAATTTTATTGAAAATCAACTGTGCTGCCGATTACGATGGTTGATACCTCTATCAATAGGTTTCGGGACCTGTAATTGCTGTGACAATTTTCATTTTGATTGCTCGATTATTTCTAAACATTTCTTAGAAAATTCAATTTTATTGAAAATCAACTGTGTTATAGCCCACAAGTTTTTGGGCGGCAAAAATCTAAAATGGTCCGATTACGATGGTTGATACCTCTATCAATAGGTTTCGTGACCTGTAATTGCTGTGACAATTTTCATTTTGATTGCTCGATAATTTCTAAACATTGCTTAGAAAATTCAATTTTATTGAAAATCAACTGTGCTATAGCCCACAAGTGTTTGGGCGGCAAAAATCTAAAATGCTCCGATTACGATGGTTGATACCTCTATCAATAGGTTTCGGGACCTGTAATTGCTGTGACAATTTTCATTTTGATTGCTCGATTATTTCTAAACATTTCTTAGAAAATTCAATTTTATTGAAAATTAACTGTTCTATAGTCCGCAAGTTTTTGGGCGGTAAAAATCTAAAATGCTCCGATTACGATGGTTGATACCTCTATCAATAGGTTTCGGGACCTGTTATTGCTGTTACAATTTTCATTTTGATTGCTCGATTATTTCTAAACATTTCTTAGAAAATTCAATTTTATTGAAAATCAACTGTGTTATAGCCCACAAGTTTTTGGGCGGCGATAATCTAAAATGGTCCGATTACGATGGTTGATACCTCTATCAATAGGTTTCGGGACCTGTAATTGCTGTGACAATTTTTATTTTGATTGCTCGATTATTTCTAAACATTTCTTAGAAAATTCAATTTTATTGAAAATTAACTGTGCTATAGCCCACAAGTTTTTGGGCGGCAAAAATCTAAAATGCTCCGATTACGATGGTTGATACCTCTATGAATAGGTTTCGGGACCTGTAATTGCTGTGACAATTTTTATTTTGATTGCTCGATTATTTCTAAACATTTCTTAGAAAATTCAATTTTATTGAAAATCAACTGTGTTATAGCCCACAAGTTTTTGGGCGGCAAAAATCTAAAATGCTCCGATTACGATGGTTGATACCTCTATCAATAGGTTTCGAGACCTGTAATTGCTGTGACAATTTTTATTTTGATTGCTCGATTATTTCTAAACATTTCTTAGAAAATTCAATTTTATTGAAAATTAACTGTGCTATAGCCCACAAGTTTTTGGGCGGCAAAAATCTAAAATGCTCCGATCACGATGGTTGATACCTCTATCAATAGGTTTCGGGACCTGTAATTGCTGTGACAATTTTCAGTTTGATTGCTCGATTATTTTTAAACATTTCTTAGAAAATTCAATTTTATTGAAAATCAACTGTGTTATATATAGCCCACAAGTTTTTGGGCGGCAAAAATCTAAAATGGTCCGATTACGATTGTTGATACCTCTATCAATAGGTTTCGGGACCTGTAATTGCTGTGACAATTTTCATTTTGATTGCTCGATTATTTCTAAACATTTCTTAGAAAATTCAATTTGATTGAAAATCAACTGTGTTATAGCCCACAAGTTTTAGGGCGGCAAAAATCTAAAATGGTCCGATTACGATGGTTGATACCTCTATCAATAGGTTTCGGAACCTGTAATTGCTGTGACAATTTTCATTTTGATTGCTCGATTATTTTTAAACATTGATTAGAAAATTCAATTTTATTGAAAATCAACTGTGCTATAGCCCACAAGTTTTTGGGCGGCAAAATTTTAAAATGCTCCGATTACGATGGTTGATACCTCTATCAATAGGTTTCGGGACCTGTAATTGCTGTAACAATTTTCATTTTGATTGCTCGATTATTTCTAAACATTGCTTGAAATAATCGAGCAATCAAAATGAAAATTGTCACAGCAATTACAGGTCTCGCAACCTATTGATAGAGGTATCAACCATCGTAATCGGAGCATTTTAGATTTTTGCCGCCCAAAAACTTGTGGGCTATAGCACAGTTAATTTTCAATAAAATTGAATTTTCTAAGCAATGTTTAGAAATAATCGAGCAATCAAAATGAAAATTGTTACAGCAATTACAGGTCCCGAAACCTATTGATGGAGGTATCAACCATCGTAATCGGAACATTTTAGATATTTGCCGCCCAAAAACTTGTGGGCTATAGCACAGTTGATTTTCAATAAAATTGAATTTTCTAAACAATGTTTATAAATAATCGAGCAATCAAAATCAAAATTGTCACAGCAATTACAGGTCCCGAAACCTATTGATAGAGGTATCAACCATCGTAATCGGAGCATTTTAGATTTTTGTTGCCCAAAAACTTGTGGGCACACAGTTGATTTTCAATAAAATTGAATTTTATAAGAAATGTTTAGAAATAATCGAGCAATCAAAATGAAAATTGTTACAGCAATAACAGGTCCCGAAACCTATTGATAGAGGTATCAACCATCGTAATCGGACCATTTTAGATTTTCGTTGCCCAAAAACTTGTGGGCACAGTTGATTTTCAATAAAATTGAATTTTCTAAACAATGTAGATAAATAATCGAGCAATCAAAATGAAAATTGTCACAGCAATTACAGGTCCCGAAACCTATTGATAGAGGTATCAACCATCGTAATCGGAGCATTTTAGATTTTCGTTGCCCAAAAACTTGTGGGCCATAGCACAGTTGATTTTCAATAAAATTGAATTTTCTAAGAAATGTTTAGAAATAATCGAGCAATCAAAATGAAAATTGTTACAGTAATAACAGGTCCCGAAACCTATTGATAGAGGTATCAACCATCGTAATCGGAGCATTTTAGATTTTTGCCGCCCAAAAACTTGTGGGCCATAGCACAGTTGATTTTCAATAAAATTGAATTTTCTAAGAAATGTTTAGAAATAATCGAGCAATCAAAATGAAAATTGTTACAGCAATAACAGGTCCCGAAACCTATTGATAGAGGTATCAACCATCGTAATCGGAGCATTTTAGATTTTTGCCGCCCAAAAACTTGTGGGCCATAGCACAGTTGATTTTCAATAAAATTGAATTTTCTAAGAAATGTTTAGAAATAATCGAGCAATCAAAATGAAAATTGTTACAGCAATAACAGGTCCCGAAACCTATTGATAGATGTATCAACCATCGTAATCGGAGCATTTTAGATTTTGGCCGCCCAAAAACTTGTGGGCTATATATAGCACAGTTAATTTTCAATAAAATTGAATTTTCTAAGAAATGTTTAGAAATAATCGAGCAATCAAAATGAAAATTGTTACAGCAATTACAGGTCCCGAAACCTATTGATAGAGGTATCAACCATCGTAATCGGAGCATTTTAGATTTTTGCCGCCCAAAAACTTGTGGGCTATAGCACAGTTGATTTTCAATAAAATTGAATTTTCTAAGCAATGTTTATAAATAATCGAGCAATCAAAATGAAAATTGTCACAGCAATTACAGGTCCCGAAACCTATTGATAGAGGTTTCAACCATCGTAATCGGAACATTTTAGATTTTTGCCGCCCAAAAACTTGTGGGCTATAGCACAGTTAATTTTCAATAAAATTGAATTTTCTAAGAAATGTTTAGAAATAATTGAGCAATCAAAATGAAAATTGTTACAGCAATTACAGGTCCCGAAACCTATTGATAGAGGTATCAACCATCGTAATCGGAGCATTTTAGATTTTTGCCGCCCAAAAACTTGTGGGCTATAACACAGTTGATTTTCAATAAAATTGAATTTTCTAGGCAATGTTTAGAAATAATCGAGCAATCAAAATGAAAATTGTCACAGCAATTACAGGTCCCGAAACCTATTGATAGAGGTATCAACCATCGTAATCGGAGCATTTTAGATTTTCGTTGCCCAAAAACTTGTGGGCACAGTTGATTTTCAATAAAATTGAATTTTCTAAACAATGTAGATAAATAATCGAGCAATCAAAATGAAAATTGTCACAGCAATTACAGGTCCCGAAACCTATTGATAGAGGTATCAACCATCGTAATCGGAGCATTTTAGATTTTTGCCGCCCAAAAACTTGTGGGCCATAGCACAGTTGATTTTCAATAAAATTGAATTTTCTAAGAAATGTTTAGAAATAATCGAGCAATCAAAATGAAAATTGTTACAGCAATAACAGGTCCCGAAACCTATTGATAGAGGTATAAACCATCGTAATCGGAGCATTTTAGATTTTTGCCGCCCAAAAACTTGTGGGCCATAGCACAGTTGATTTTCAATAAAATTGAATTTTCTAAGAAATGTTTAGAAATAATCGAGCAATCAAAATGAAAATTGTCACAGCAATTACAGGTCCCGAAACCTATTGATAGAGGTTTCAACCATCGTAATCGGAACATTTTAGATTTTTGCCGCCCAAACACTTGTGGGCTATATAACAGTTGATTTTCAATAAAATTGAATTTTCTAAACAATGTTTATAAATAATCGAGCAATCAAAATGAAAATGGTCACAGCAATTACAGGTCCCGAAACCTATTGATAGAGGTTTCAACCATCGTAATCGGAACATTTTAGATTTTTGCCGCCCAAAAACTTGTGGGCTATAGCACAGTTAATTTTCAATAAAATTGAATTTTCTAAGAAATGTTTAGAAATAATTGAGCAATCAAAATGAAAATTGTTACAGCAATTACAGGTCCCGAAACCTATTGATAGAGGTATCAACCATCGTAATCGGAGCATTTTAGATTTTTGCCGCCCAAAAACTTGTGGGCTATAACACAGTTGATTTTCAATAAAATTGAATTTTCTAAGCAATGTTTAGAAATAATCGAGCAATCAAAATGAAAATTGTCACAGCAATTACAGGTCCCGAAACCTATTGATAGAGGTATCAACCATCGTAATCGGAGCATTTTAGATTTTTGCCGCCCAAAAACTTGTGGGCAGCACAATTGATTTTCAATAAAATTGAGTGGTGCGCGTTTTCATCGCATCCTATCAGGTAGGCCAGCCCATTGCGTTTGCAATGAGCTATGAGCCGCCTAACTTCAAGTGGAGGTATTAACTCCGAGTCTCCAGGAAAGTAGGCGGGGTCCATTATAGCCTCCTGCTTGCCTCTTTCACCCAGAACCTCCACCATTACTGCAACCAAGTCCCTGGAGATGAACTCTGAAATGGGAATAAAATTAATTTGTGAACTGGCCAAAATAGCCGCTCTTGGACCCTCAGTTCCGTTATGATAAATTATCTTACCCACTTGATTTGATATACCTCTAATCTGGTTACCTGTCACCCATGGCTCCTGGGTTAGAGCCATGCCAATGTTTTGGCAGATAAACCTACGACAAAGGACGTTTGAAGAAGCCTTTGCATGATGCAGGTTTGTCTGCAGGCAGGCGATGTATGCCGTCATTTTTCCTGCTATGATATTCTTTAAATTTTAAAAATTCTGAAAATTTTTTGAAGACCCTAATATTTGATGAAACCCTTTAAATTTGTTCATTTCTTGAATATTTTGAAACTCTTAAATACTTTAAGTTCTTTTAATTCTTAAACCTCTTAAAAATTCTAAAATTTCTCAAAATCTGTAAACAAATACAATACAATTTCTTAGATTTATTTTAATTTTTAAATTCTCAAATATACTTTTTATTGAAATCATAAAATTAAATTTTCAAATTTCCTTAAATACTTAAATTTCTTGAAATTTTTATTCCGATTTTCTCAATAATTTTCTAATTCGAGAATTTTTAAAATTTCGTGAAATTTCTTAATGTTTTGTAAAATTTGGAAGTCTAAATTCTTGGTATCATAAACCACCTTATTTCAAATGTACGATTTTCTTTTAGGCATCCAAATTCTAAAGGGCTCTAGGAAATAACTTCCTAAACCATAAATAAAATAATTCCCAAATATTACTTACGAAAATGGAATTAATCCCCAAAATTATTTGGTTACATTTGGGGCTTTCATTCATACGTTATTTTGGACTTATTTCGTTATGAAAGTATTATCTAAATATCGGATACAAAATAACAGCCCAAAAATTATTTCGAAGACATATTTCAAAATTAAATCTTCATTTTCCAGATCATAACTTTTTTGAAGTAAAATAAAAAATAAAAATTAACGAATTGGGATTGGAATTAAAAAATTTACAATGTGATAAAATACAAAAATCCCAAAAAAATACAAAGTAAAGTGTCCGTTTAACTAGGAATATCCCTTTGAACTTTGAGTAAGTATAATATGAAAACAAAAAACTGCTACATAATTTATTGTCATCCTTGCGCACCGAGGACCAAGGCTTAGTGGCTTTGGGGTCCACTATCTTAGTATGTGAATAATTATTAAAAAACACAAATTATTGAAAATTTTTTATGAATGCCAGAATTTCAATAAATCGTAACAACAGGAGTTTGGGGTGGCAACCACGGTCCTCTAAAGTAAAAAAACGAATTAAAATAATATTTCAAAAATTTGTTATTTTTTAACCTTCACTCCGTGTATAGCTTACTAACACGTTGTCTGTGTATAGGGGTCAATCTGACGCCATGGATATCTTCATATATTTCATAGGGAAAGTAAATAAAAATTGTTTATCATAAGATGCGTCATATGATATTACTTAATCTTCATCCGAAACCATTTCCTTTTCTTTGATGAATTCTATGCATAAGGTTTTGACGACGTGGTTTGGACAAGAAACATCTTGGTTGCTTGCTAATCGTCATAGCCATCACTATAGGTTAACACTTTATAACCTATTAGGTCGATTGCTGTCCTTACATTTTGTTTAACTTTCGAGGGTTGGAGAGCTGGCCTGCACCAGTTGCATAATCAATTCTTTTAGAAATGATTTTCTTTAGGACAAAACTCACAAGTGTTGGATTCTTATTAAAACAAAACTTTGAAGATTTTAATTCTCATTTTTTTAAGTCCGCCCTACTAATAAACTCTTTGGGAAGATCGGGTTTATTTTGTCTAATTGTTCCAATAAGTATAGTTTTTCTTTTATCTACAAAAGTTGCAAGGCTAGAGTACAACTAGTGAATATTTGTTCATCGTAATTGTTCTTCCTTTGTTGACGCACGATGAGGATATCCGATGTAACTAAATTCATGGCGTAATCAACCGAATGAGGTCTCCCTGGTTGCCCATCAACATACACTTCTGCGTTCAACAGCCACAATATTTAAATTCCATACTTCCCTAGTTTTGAAGAGAGATCTGGAATGCTCCCAATCTAGCGGTCTTCAGCCGCTCCTGTCGGATATTATAGCTCGATAAAATGGACGATCGTCAAGACGGTATAATTCTTCCAATCGCTCGTCCCAGTTCTTATGGGTGCCGATCAGAACAAACATTTCCACCGAGTTAGTATATCATACCAAGCACGGTATTTTCCCCATCATACCAGTATGTATTTCTTCATCTTCAACAGTGGCAGTATCAATATTTTCTTGTTCATTTCCTCGATCATCAGCGCCAAACAGAAACGTTTATCGGCTCAGCTTATTCACCCTCGTCGCAATCGGAAAAACTCAGGAAATCAAAAATCTGACACCTCAGGAATAGAATTTTGCCGAAAAATTTACGACGCTTTTGTCTTTTCCGAGCCATAAGAACTGTACATACAACCAGGACTAACTATTTTTTCTGGTAAGCACCTTAAATTAAAAAAACAAACTGAACCAGAAATATCGTTCAATGATAGTTCGGGGCAGTTTCTCTCTCAGTGTCGCTTACTACTATTGACATATACAATAAATTCATAAAAAGTAAATCATTTCTTGATTTATTTAGAAAATAATACATGGAAAGAACTTGGGATCATTTTCGTAACTACCAAATTTACAAGTAAATTAGGCCCCCGTTTCATTGTATTGCCTGTATAAGATATTAGTTGATCGTATTTGAAGAAACGTATTTTGTTCCATTTTAAAATCGACTGGTATCAATTTGACCCCATTACACAGAGAGAAGGTTAAATCTCGATGTTATGTTCGGTGATTATTTTTTTGGGGGATTTTGTATTTGGAAATCCGTCTAACGGCAATATTCAATATTAGATCTCTCGCATGAGGTTGTTTTTTCATTGTATAGTTGTTATTTCTATTGAGAGTGCATGGATTATGCACTTATTACATAAACTTTAAATTTGTGCCACAAGAATGTGTTGCAAAAAGCAAATTCGGTGTCTGCATCATTATTATTGATGATCATATTTAGCGATGTTGATGTATACATTTTATAATCGCTTATTGCGCAAAATACATTAATCCGTCATTGTTTTTATCAAGATTTACCTAAATTTTTATTTCGATGACTTGTTACCCCCGATTTGACTTGATATTACTCATCGTCGCAAATGCATTGCGATTTATGTAACATCATGAAGTTAAGTGTTTACTTGAATATTATTTGAAAGTTTTAAATCATATTTTTTGTATGCCAAGTGGACTTGATTCTTGGTCAGATTAGCCGTAAAGTTAATATATAGATTTGTAACGTTTTCCACTCGGTTGGGTTCGGGTCTAAGTCAATCCTGCGTTAAATTTTTTTACTAAAATCAATGAAATACATTTTTTTATACTTTATTAGCCTGCGTTTTTTCCCTTCTTGGGGAGGTATTAGTGAAACACCATATTTTTGCACCTGCATGCCAGGGGATAACCCTATTTCCTTTGCTCCCGCCCCTAGGGCGAGTGGTAAGATACTTGTTATTACTTTTTGTTCATCCGTCCATCCGCCCTCCCAGTTTCCTCCCAGTGGGTGTGCTTCTTTTCCGTCATCGTTAAAATTCTTGAGTCGCTACGGGTTTTCCATTTTGTAACAATACACATCCAACATTAAATATATAGATTAAATGTTTCGTTTAACTTTTTGACTCATTGAACTTGTTGTTCCAGCTTAATCCACCTAAATTCTACGTTTTTCTACGTAATTGACGAATTTTTGTAATTCGTTTTACTTTGGATCACCCATTTGGCTTATTCCTTTTATCCTGTTCGGAACGATGTTCATGCCTTCCCGATTGAAAATATGTCCTGAGAAATCGACTTGTTTGACTTGTTGAAAATCTCTTAAAATTGAAGCAGCGAAAAGGCGCGCTAAAAACGCAAAGCTTTCTCGAATTATTTTCTAGCTTAAGGTAGGGGTAAGGTTTGTTGGCTTTTAGCTTAATGTTTCTATTTTTACACCAATGTTTCGATGGCTTGATTACTTCATCATCATCAGGGTGAATTACAACAATAAATAAAAAATAAAAAGTAAAAAAAATCTGGATGAAACCATGCGATTCAAGAAAAGTTTATACAGGTGATATCCAACCCCGAAATTAAGATTTTGTCATCTTCATCCTCTTGGCGTATTTTATCATTTTCTACCATTTTGATGAGCTGTCAAATAGGTGTTAAATAGTTAGCTTTATGAGGCTAACTATCATCATAAAAACAAAAGGTGGAATCGAATTGAGATTTTTAAGAATTCCTTTGGTTTTCTAAACAAGACACTGTGGAGTATATTTATAGGGTTATTCATAAGCATTTGGCGAAAATCAAAAATAATTTATTTGGTTTTTATATGACATTTAATGGTTTTCGTGACCTGTTACATTTTATATGTGTAGGTACAGGAAAATATTTTTTGACACTAGATGTATAAAAAACTTTAAATTAAGTTCTATTAAAAATACATTCTTAAACTAATCTTATTAAAATATATTTTTATTAAAATCCCATTATTATAAAAATTACAATTTTAGATTTCGTCATCTAAATGTGGTCCAAAATCTAAAAATTCCAGAAGTTCAGGTGAATTCTCTGCATATTCTTTCCTGGACGCTTTCTATAGAAGGAAAGATATAAATGGATCGGATGATACCGCAAGCATTCTATATAAAGATCCCTATTTTGTCAATCAGTAGTCTTTATTTTTAGACTCCTGGGCCTCTTCAGAAAGTTCTCCAATTGGCAAAATATGATGCATAATTATTTGCCTTCTATACAAGGCACCTTGAGTACGGTAGGAGTCAGTTCTATATCTCTATACTTCTATATCTCTTTTTCTATATTCTGGTTTTGTAAAAGTTTCATTGTTTCTTTTGTAATTTGAGCAAATTTGTCTGCGTTTATTAAATATTTGTATTTTTATAAGATAGAAGATTTAAAATTATTTTAAATTTACTTGATTTATTGTTGATTTGATTTGATTTGGTTTATCTTTTATTAGTCCAGTTTCTTATTTAATTTTTTTTTTTCAATTTCAATTTTTCGTTGCTATGTTCTTTCCATTTGATTATTTTTAACTTTAGTAGTTTTTTTTATGTAATCGAGATCATAGGCAAACTTTAATATAAACTACAGCGTGTAGTGGCGAAAGCCCATGTTGGCAATACTCTTCTTCTAGTACAATTTGTGTACTTTCGAATTACTTTTGGCCTGCTTTTGCACAAAGGAAACGATTTCGTAGAACTTGTTTCCGAAACAGCGTTAAAGACTTTCCATCAATCATTGTTAAAAATAATTTGTGTTCCACAAATATTTCCCTGCCATAACAAATCGTACATTTACCCAACCTTAGAGGTTCGATTGAAACCATAAACAACATATCTCAATCTGAAGATTCTGGTGATTTACCTGCTATGTTCTGCTTATATTCTGCTTATCTTGATGATCCATCACAGCCCCATTTGCTGAATAAGTTAAGCTTTGCGTTTATTATACATTCAATAAAATCTTCAGTTTGCATTTTTAAGATAAGCTTTGCAGTGTGATCTAAAAGCATTTGCAATTTTATCTCTGGAATACACTCATCCTTAGCCACTATTATTTTGTTATAGCTTAGCAGGACATCGATGATGTTGTCTTTGAGTGATGCACTAAGAGTATTACAATTTTATTTGTATAGTCCCAAATCTAAAAATAATGCCAACTCTGTTTCCGCTGTGTATTTGTATCGATGAACTAATAACCACCGGTTGTTCTTTGTTTAAAAGTAGCTCTTCTTTATAGCACAGGCCGACTACTTACTTTTACTTTCTCTTTCACCTCAACCTCGACATTTTGTGAAATCAAATTTGAATTACACTCAGTTATTACATTGGAATTGAAATAAAATTTTTTAAGTCTGAAGAGATTAAAAGATTTCGAAAAGTTATTTGTGTGCTAAAATCAAAATAAACTTTAAAATTTATATGGATATTCACTATCTTGTGACTCAAAATACTTTACCTGTGTTGACAAAAACTAGAAACTAGGTATTTCTAAACTAGGGAATTCCAAAACGATGTTTCCAAAAAGCACTTTAATCTGTAATTAGAGTATAACTATGGATCTTTAAAGTAGAATTAGGGACATAAGCGATTTCAAGAATAAAGTTTTCGGGTCCAAAAGTAATTAACCTCCTCACTAAGGTCTTATGCTTTTATACTACGCTTATCTATAAAAATTCCCAATTGTAGTTACCGCGAATATATTATTGCGAAAACGAAATAAGGAAGCAAAATAGCATTACGAAAATTTTCGTAATCCGATTTCAAGAATGTGCCATTTTAGGGTTTTCTTAATACAGGTGAACCTCGTTTAACGAACTCTCGAATAACGAATCCTCGAATTAACGAACATCCAAAATTGTTGAAAAATCTCGTATTACGAACTTCAAACCTCGAATATTATTGTAAGTACAGTTTATGTACATAAATGGTAAAATTTTAGAAACCATACAAATATTTTTTCGTCAAAAATAGCACATACAATTATTTACCTCGCACAACGAAACCTCAACTAACGAACGGTTTTCAGGGACACAATACGTTCGTTAAACGAGGTTTGCCTGTACTTGACACTAACTCCGATTACAAAAACTTTCGTAACGGTTCAAGAATAGCAATAATATATAGAGGATAGCGAATATGTGAATATTTAATTCTCTTTTTTGTTTAAAAAAAATTCCCCAAATATTTAAAAACTATAAAATGTGTTTTTTTAGTACATTTACTAATAAGCCTAAATACACAGGTAATTCAAATATCAACGAATTTGCTAATGGTTAATACCATAAATCTAGTAAAAAATTATGAAGGGCTGAAACATCATAAGGTGGTCAGAACTTCGGTCTTAATTGGAAATGAATCTCTTAAGTCAATCTTCAGCTCAACCTCCAGCTCAATATACAAATCAACCCCCATCTCAATCGTAAGATAATTCTAAACATAATCACCAAATTAACCGCCAGCTAAACCCTCAAATCAATCAACAAATCAACCCTAAATCAATTTATAAATCAACCCTTATTCTAACTCCAAATCAACTCTTAAATAATTCTCCAATCGAACAACTCACTTAACCCCCATGCAGGCTAACTAAATCCTAACGCAACTTCAATAAACTTAGTTCGAACCAAATCTCAACCGTCTGCTCATCTTATACCATCATAACAACATACCATCATGCCATCATACCATCATACCATCATACCATCATACCATCATACCATCATACCACCATACCATCATTCAAACCATCATCACAAATCAACTCAATTTTTGAAGTTTTAGAAATTCCTCTGTAGTAAGTTTAAACCTGATTATAATCTCTCAAGAAAGAGATGAATGTTTGAGATATTACCAGTGACCTTTCTTAAGTCTTAAATAATATTTGTATAAAGTTTGCTTCAAATCGTTCAATGTGTGTGCATTTGTTTAAATAGCACACACATATACTGTATATATATATAAATATAAATATATATATATATATATATATATATATATATATATATATATATATATATATATATATATATATATATATATATATATATATATATAAATACTCAATTTTAAATACAGTGAAACCTCATTTCAACGGATATTCAATTTAACGAAATTCTCATTTCAACGGACAAGCTTTTAAGTCCCATGCAACTGAAGTTTTTCAATAAAAACCTCCCTTAGATAAGCTGACACTTTAATAGAGCACCCACGGACAGATATTTCTGCGTTGATACAGGTTTACACTTCAATTTGTTCCTTTTACACTTCAAATTGAACCTTTAACATTTCAAATTGAACTTTTTACATTTCAAATTGAACTTTCAGCAAATTATATGTACGGCGAATTAGGATGGACCTTGGCTATTTCTTAGCCGGTTTTACTTAAATTTGACATCCATGATTGAAATGGGATTCTTAAATGATTTTTGGATAAAATTCTAGAATATGGCAACAACTTCATCTAAAACTCATTTTAGAACCTCATTTCCATCGCACATGTCAAATTTCATCATAATCGGTTAACAAATAGCCAAGTTTCATCTTACTTGGCCATATCCATGTTCCAGAACTTTATATAAAAAAACACTTTAGATTCCCATTTCCATGGCAGATGTCAAATTTCACTTAAATCCGTTAAAAAATAGCCAAGTTCCGTCCTAATTGGCCATATTCCAGAATTTCATCTAAAAATCATTTTAGAATCCTATTTCCATTGCACTTGTCAAATTTGATCATAATCGATTGAGAAATAGGCAAGCTACATCATTAGAAATCCAATTTCCAACGCACATGTCAAATTTCATCATAATCGGTTGAGAAATAGGCAAGTTCCGTCCTAATTGGTCATTTTCCAGAACTTCATCTACAAATCATTTTAAAATCCTATTTCCAACGCAAGGAATAGCCAACTTCTATCCTACTTGACCATATTCCAGAAATGCAACTAAAAATAATTTGATAATCCCATTTCCATTGAAAATGCTGGATTTCATCAAAATCGGATAAGATAATAAGAATCCCAATAAAATTAAAAAAAAAAAAAAAATCACAAATCCTCAGTTTAACGGACACCTCATTACAACGGACAACTTTTTTGGTTCCGTCGATTTCCGTTATAGAGAGGTTTCACTATAAGTAGATTGCTCAACTACTCACTAAACCCTAATCCAACCCCAACTAAACCGCAACTCAACCATAATTCAACTCGTAGACGGAACCCAACTTAACCCTTAACTCAATCGCAAACTCTACGCCAAACTTAATCCTCAAACCAGTACACCTGTCCCTCGATTAACACGGTACTTGATTAACACGGATTTGATTTAACACGGTCAATGAATTGAGACAAACTCTTGATTAACACGCACAGAAGTTTCGCCGCGTTAATCAAGTGCCGTGTTAATCGAGGGGCAGGTGTATTAGTAGCGATTAACACGGTTTTAAGTTATACGGTAATTTGGCGAAACGTAATTACCGTGTTAATCGAGGGACAGGTGTATATATAAAAAATTGGTTAACAACTCGCTATATCCTATCCAACTCCAACTCAACCAGCAAATTGATCCCTAACTTAACCTTCAAAGCAATCCCAAATTCAATGCCCAATTCAATAATAAAACCAGCATAAATATAAAAAATTCTTAAATATTTTTATATAACCAGGTGTTTTGTGTCAATTCCTTTGGAATGTACCTCACCCTCTTGACGTACACTTTCCAAAAGCTTTTCAAATCTCCGCATTGATCATAGAAACAGATTGGCGAAAAAAAATCCAAATCAGACAAGCCGTTCTCGAGATAGCATGGGTCAGACATCCAGACGCCCAGACAGACCGACGGACATTTTTTTTTTTTTTTGGTTTCGCAAGCTCAGGGGCTTTCAAAACGTCGAGAAATATGGTTTTGGGCCAACCAAATTTTTCGTCACTTTTGACAGGATTTCAATACTTTGGTCTTTTTAGACCGAAGTAATAGCAACTTTTGAATCCAGTCGTATTGAAGTCTGAAAATTTGGCTTTGTTAGTTATAGAATGTTTACTTTCTTTTTAAATTGATTTTATGGCGATGAAATCGCAAAATGGACAACAGTATGCGGCCTAGAAATGTGATAATGTAATGCAGGCCTTAAAACGAATGACAAAAATGAAAAACAACGAATTTTACTTCATATTTTTATTCTAAAGGGTTATCCAAATGAGGCGCAGGAAAATCAAAAAAAATTAGCAAAGGCGCCATGTTTGATTTCTGTCATTTCACGTCATTTTGTTAGTTGAATATTGGCCATTTATCGCTATGGAATCGTATTTGATTAAAGATAGTGTTAAAGTTATTTAAGTTGCTACGCGTGTGAATATCGACGAATTGCAAAAGTTCTTCAAAAATCGCTTAATTTCGCGTCGCGGAAATGTGGATCATTGCCGAGATAAATGCCATAGAAACGTCCCTATTGGAAAATGTCATCAACAATTTTGACCATCGGATCGACGTCTGTAAACCCAGCCGTGGTGAACATTTGAGTGATATCATTTTTCTTACATCAATTCAATTCATGATTCAAAAACAAATATTTTTAGTTTTAGTTTGCGTTTATTTTCCTGCGCCTCTCGTCAATAAGTCTACTTAGTATGACTAATATTTGTTGGTATCTCCTTATGAAGATATGGTATCTGCTCTTCCATGAGAAAAATTAACGCTCTCTTAGATGGTTCTTTGTTTCCTTTGTACTGCTATAGAATCTATTTGGTCTCTTTTTAGGGTAAGTAAAACCTTTATACTCCGACTTGTAAATGAATTTGTCCTGATTTTGATTGGCATACTTTTATTATTTTCACTTCGTGCGTTTTCGCTACATGCGTACTCTTAATGTTAGGGTTGCTATTAGCCTATGCGCTATTCTTAAACAACCAATGTGTTCTAAAATAAAGCTTAATAGAGCAGTTACTTTCTTTTCTGCAAATTTTGTAATGATTTTATATAATTTCACCCAATTGTGTAACAACAAAGAATGAAACCTTTTAAAAATGAATCGAAAATATTCATTAAAATAAATTACAATAAGTTATTACTTCCTTAATGTTTTTGAAAATAGGAACTAAGTGAATGTCTAATAGGTTAAAATTTTATGTCTTATAAATGAATAGGGC
The DNA here is from genome assembly GCA_958295665.1 of Tipula vernalis. NCBI lineage: Eukaryota > Metazoa > Arthropoda > Insecta > Diptera > Tipulidae > Tipula > Tipula vernalis. The sequence goes on along the minus strand of OY282558.1, from coordinate 438,238,306 downwards.
ATTAACTTTACGAGTAAGTAATTAAAAGGTATACATATCGAGACGTGACTATAATATAGAAACTCTAAGCCCGGAAATTATTTTTTATTTTTAAACTCGTATTCATATCTAATTTGTAATACAAACAGGCCTTAGTAGAACGCATATATTTAATTCATAATGAATACATAAAATGCGATACAAGCGACCTAAACACATATACCTAAGACGCGATTTGTCCTCTAAAATTCTAACGAACTCTTTTTATTAAATGTTAGTTGGTTTAACGAAACATAAAAAAAAAGAAACAAAAAAAATATAATTTATGTTATCATAATGCAAGAAGTTTGCTAAAATATCTTAGAACATACATTTTATGTAAACAATGTATGTTCATAATACAAAAAAAAAAAAAATTCAAGGTGAATATTTATGAGAAAGATCGGTAATTATAAATTCTAAATATAATGATAACTCTAAATTATGGGCAATATATGTACATTACAAAACATGAATATAGGCAACCGTGACCGAGATTAGAACAGAATATTTTTTTATTTGTTGTACTTGGGCTAGAATTTGTGGTGTCGATCAGCCTAATGGATGGATTAATAGTGTAGAAGAGAATTAGATGTATAATTATATTTTTTTATCGTTAGTTTTATCCTTGATCTCAGTTTTTTTTTTTTTTTTTTTTTGTTCGAATGATCTAGACCGCAATTTTGAAACAAACGTGCAGCTTAATTTTCATAAGGCACACTTGTAACTAGTAGACAAAAATGCGTGTAGTAATTAATTTTACTATTTTATGTATTATTTATTTTAATTGATATTTTTTTTTGCATTTTATTTTAGGTAAGTGGAATACTATATCAATAAAGTTATGTTCGGCAACAAAACCATGTATGTAAGTATAAATAGAATTGAATGTATTCTGAATAATTGTCGAAATATGGTATCAATGTACAATAAAAGCAATTTTCCTTTTAGGGAATTGTTACTCCAATTGAGGTATATGTGTAGTAAAATTGAAATATACTGTACTAAATGATTTACCCGACTATTGGTCGGTAGCCTAAGTAATACGTATTGTTACGTTTTTGCCTTGTTAAATAAGGTTCGTATCACTGAATTGTGAATAATACAAAATCAATTTAATTTATCTCCAACGAATTTATTTATTTCACAAAATTTATTACAACACATAACAACATATCAATAAAAATTCACAAAATCACTTTATATAAATTATTCTTAAATTTTACTGTTCACTTATAATTTTTATTTCCACAAAAACACTTTTTAATTCCTTTTTAATCTTTACTCTATCGCTTACCAAATATTACTTTTAATCTTACAAGTTTACTCTATCGCGTTCCAAATATGAATAATCTAATTCGATCTTGTTCGCCCTTTTATATACATAAGCCAAGCTTCTCGAAAATTCATGACTTTTCCAGTTAGAATAGTGTAGAACAATTTTATCATGGAAAATTCCATTTTAGTACAGTTTAACATTGAGCTATTAATTTTACTTATTCTATCACACGCTAGGTGTCACCGTCACACTACCCCTCACCTAAGCCTGTTCGTCCCGAACAGGACCCAAATCACCTCCTCTGTACATGGCTAAACCTATCTAAAAGCACCACCTTCGATTTACCTCCTTGTCCTTTCCTAGTCCTGTAGGGTGCCGTCCATACAGGTTGCAGTTTCGTCGATAAATCCTCCTTCTTTTGTTGCGAGTTGTGAAGCGACACCAATTGCCTTTCGTGTAATCCTTGGCTATTTGCCCGTATGGCATATCGAGTTTTCATCCTGTCGCCCGACACTTGCACTCCACTTCGCACAACTCGGCCATTCTTATACAATATCTGCTTAACCTGGTGTTCATTGGGTTCCTCAATAATTGTTTCAGATTTCGATGGCAGCTCCTCGCAATGACTGATTGTTACTCGCCTTACTGTCGTATCCGTATCGTTAAATTTAAGTTTCAGCTTGATGTTATCGCTACTCAATATTCCTCGTCCAAAATCCAACACAAAGCCATTCATCGTCGTGAAGTCCGTTCCCAAAATAACCTCGTCCACAATGTCTGCGACCAGAACTTCGTGTGGGAAAAGAGTTTCGCCGATCCTTATGCTCACGATCTTTTTCCCTTTAATCATTGCACTCTCCCCATTGGCCATTCTTAATTTTAACCCATCAACCAGCTGCACTGCTCCTGCGATCAAATCTTTCCGAACAATTGTGTAGGTTGCTCCGGTATCCAGCGTATTAATACACCTCCTCCCATCAACACTGCCCCTAACTGTGACGCTGCTTCCGCCTCGTGCTTCACTCGTAACAGGGATGAATGTTATGGGGCAACCAGACGGCGAAGCCAGCTTCGGTTCCTTCAAACTGACTTCTAACCTTTCCACTTTACCGACTGTTGCCATCCGCTCATCCGATTCCTGCTCTCCTCTTCGTGCTCTTTCCACAGAAGATGGTGATCCGTGCCGCTTTCCTCTTGCTTCCAAATAATCTCGCGAGATGTGGCCAATCCTGTTACATACCCAACATCTTCGCTCGCTGCTTCTAGACCTTTGTCCCGACCGTTCGGCGTTTGTCCGCATAAAAGGTGACGATCTCATCTTTCTCTGTATAACACTCCGGCAGTCCATTAAGATGTGACCCAACTTGTCACATTTCCAACACTTACATCGAAAACTTTGTTTAACCTAGACGTGGAAAATATCGGAAAGTATAAGAAAGTAAGAATCGACAAAATTGGAATAAAATCAGCCTGTAGAGTGTGTATCTGAAGTTGACTCGTTTTTATGTGATTTTTCAATAGCCACCGCAGGAAAAAGTTCCGTTCAAGTTTCCCGTGGGAAATCTCAGAAAATTTGAAAAAGTTTCAAGCCAAAATAAGAAATGAATGTATAAAATCAGCCTCTAGAGTATTATGTCTGGAGATGTATTTTGCTATTGTGACTTGTCAATAGCTAACGCAGGAAAAAATTCAGTTCAAGTTTCTCGTGGGAAATCTCGGAAAATTTGATTTTCCAACAATAATTAGAAAATTTGTATAAAATCAGCCTCTAGAGTGTTTATTTTGTCTGGAGATGTATTTTATTGATGTGACTTGTCAATAGCTATTGCAAGAAAGAAATTCAGTTCAAGTTAATAGAGGCTGATTTTATAAAAATTTTCTAATAATTTTTGGAAAATCGAATTTTTCGAGCAATATAGCAATTGACAAGTCACATCAATAAAATACATCTCTAGATATAACCCTCTAGAGGCTGGTTTTATAAAAATTTTCTAATAATTTTTGGAAAATCGAATTTTCCGAGATTTCCCGCGGGAAATTTGAACTGAACTTTTTTCCTGCGATAACTATTGACAAGTCACATCAATAAAATAGATCTCCAACTTTCGGCTAGCTTTAACAGGGTCCGATTGATAACGACTCCGTTTTTTATTTTCGGCTGGGATAACACAATCTACATTACTGATTTGTTTTTGGTTCCGGTTGGGATTACACAATCTGCATTACCATATTTATTTTTGTCTGGACTACCGCAATCTGCATTATCGACTTTTCACTTTCGGCTGTCAACTTTCGGCTAATTTTAACATTATTAAATTAAAGCCCTTTTTAGGGGTTAAAACCACCCCTTAATTTAACCTCGAAAAACTCTTCTTTCGATACATCTCAGCTTCTACTCCACTTTTTTATAAAACAAATTGGTAATTATTCCTCATAAAAGCACAAGTATTCCATAGTAAATTAGATTATAAGGGTTGCATCTCTATTTTTTAGGGGATGAAATTAGCTTTTTTTCGCACATTAAGGGGTGGTTTAAACCCCTAAAAAGGGTTTGGTTGCCGATAAAAAAATGGTTTCGTTAATGTCTCACAGAGTACTTACTACAACTTTGAATAGTTTTTATAATTTCTTGAATTTGACAGTTCAAAAGGTTCCCTTGTTAGCAGTTTTTCGCAGCTAGACTATAACAATAACATTTATTCTTAAGATAGGTACAACAATACCCGAGTAATTCGTTTCGGGTAGTCGGGCAGTAAAAAATTATAAATTTATCATTTTCAATTATCGTTTACACAGTAAAGAGTTTATCAAAGTGGTTGCGTTTTAAACGGTTTTATAGTTGAACATGGGACAAATCCACGTGCTTATAAAGTACAGTGAAGTTATTTTACCCGATATAATTTTGTAAATATGTTTATTAAAAATTATGTTAATTAACCCTCCTGAACGCCTTATACAATATATTGTACATCAACTTTCATCGTTTCGATTAACCGTTATTTTTAAGTTTTGTCTCATTTCTATTGTGCGATCGTTCCCTTATATACATATTTTGATTCATATTACAGTTACATGAGCAATGCCATATCATAGCAGTGCATAGTTGTGCTACGTATGCTATTTTTGGAAGTAAGTTAAATTTAAACTACGGTCGAAAGGGTTAAAATACAATTTTACTGAAGGGATTTTCAAAACATGTCGTCGTTTGAGTATTATAGTGTCCTATGTCCATTTCTTATTTTATTTGACTTTGTATGGGAAAATTGTAATAGAAAGGAAATTTTTCATTTTTGTGTCACTTACGTGGGAATATGTTGTCTAAAAGTTTTTTAAAACGAGAAACCAAGGTTCTATATTGCACCACTATAATACAAATACACACCATTTTCCGCTAAACCGACCAAAATTTTCGCAAATTTCTGGTAAAAGGTGCACCTCGATAATGGTTAGAGATACAGAAAAATACCGATTATGAAGAAGGAAATTTGTTTGATCACCTTGGATGACCTTGGATAGGACAAAACTATGTTTTTTGCTTGCTTCCTTGCGGTCATTTTGCAAGCAGCTGTTGAGTTTATTAAGGACTATCGAGAGGGTGCCTCACAAGCAACTCTTTAAAACACCTTTTTGCGTACACCTTTCGTTGCCAAAAGAAGAATTTATCAATAAATATATATTGACAATGGCTCAAATTTCGTTGAAACAGATAACCTATTACAGGACAATTTTAATAAATTAATTACGAATTCGTATTTCATTTCTGAGTATTCCTCCAGACAGTACTTTTCATGGCACTTATCCCTCACAATTCACCAAACTGTGTTGACAGCCGAGAAAATGGAAAGCTTATTAACTAAGGTCAAACGCATTAGGTACATTCGGCAGATATTGACGTTCTAACACCGTTGTACTTTCTGATCAGTCATGCAAGTACAAAGATGCTAGAAGTTGACATTACTCAATCTATGCTACTTAATAAATTTTGCTTTAGGTAGTTCCTCATATTTGTTTGATTTTAAGGTAACATGGCATAACTACAAGGGTAGTGCAGATATTTCCAGTTCGATCACACAATGTGATGATTAATGAATGTTAGTAAAAAAATTCCTCCCTCCTGAGTTGAATGCAGCAGCAAGTAATTTTTATTCGACTTTTTTTCGATAAATAAATTTTGATTGATAATCAATAAATCAATTATTATTCTTATTTTTGATTTTTATTGATATCAAATGATTTAACCTTTTAATTATACAAACACACTCAATTAATCTCAGTTTTGTGTAGGCCTCAAATTGAAAAAAAAAAAATAAAAAAAAAATAAAACTTAATCGAAAATTTGTAAGTAAGTGATGAGTACTTATTTACATACTATATGTATATTATGGACAGGCACAGCGAAAAATTTCATTTTCATTTGGAATTCATTTCAAATTAATAAAATTTAAAGAAAGTTGATTTTAAAAATCATGTCATATACACTCTCAGGTGTGGATGTGAGGGAAATAAAAAAATACAATATGTTTGATAAATTATGCCTTGTTGCGATGGGAATTTATTTTTAGCTGTGGCATAGAAGCAATTGTATATGTTGGTAGTTTGAATTTAGCTCCATCAAAGAATACGTAGAAATCCGACAGTTGTTCTAAACTTGTAACCCGTTGCTGCATACGCAAGTTTGTGCCCTGTCACATAAAAGCTTCTTGAAATTTGAAAGTAGTTGGTTCGAACTATCGGTGAAAGGTCGAGGTGGTATTAAAGAGTGTAGTAGTAACGTAGCAATACGCCTTCGAATCTGTAATATAAAAAACATTTAAATTGAAATAAAAAATCAACGATTATTAACAACGTTGTTTACACTGAGTAAAAATTAGTATGAAATTGATAAAGAGTACAAATTTCAAATAAAATCGTATCTGTCCGTTGCAAATTATATTTGTTTGATATATTTTGTGAATTATTAATTTTGTGGAAAATATATTTGGTTGGTGTACAATATTTGGTTTGTGTGAATGGAATTGTTGTAACTGTATAATTCCAGGATGTTATAACAAACTTTCAACGAACGTTGCATTGAGCTTGGCTTTCCATTATGTTTGTGTTCGATTATTATGTACGAAATTATTGTAATGCGTGGTTGTTAACAATTTGGATTTCGTTTGGCGATTGAACTGTTGGTAGCAAATTTCTTTATGGTTTCTACTAATAATTGGATTCTCTTATTAATTTGATCGTGTATTTGGAATTGATGATTATTTTCTTGTACGACCTGGTTCATAGTACTATTTATCATTCGTAGGTTGTAAGTGTCTTGACTTCCTGCTAACCATTTCCAAGCTGTTCTTCGGTGGTTTAATATTTTATTTGATAAAAATTGTTGTATTATTTTTTAAACTTTGGCTGAATTATTATGTATAATTCCAACTTGTCTCTTATAATATTGGTTAAAATATTGTAATAGAATCTACAGTAATTTCTATAAGATTACAACCATTCGTGTCGGGTGTTAAGATATAACTTTATTGGTATTCACATGTATCTGACAGTTGTACATAGGTTAAGGTGGATTTACATTACTAGGTTAAGGTAAGCTTACATAGTATCGTTACATCCCCTTGTTTTTTTTTTACATATTATTATATTACATATACATAGTCTTACTTAATTCTAAACTTCATTTTCTTTATTTTTATTATTATCTTTTTCACGATGGTTAGCTTATGTAATCTTATAAAAAATATAATTCAATTATAACTAATTTTATATAAATCCAAACTAATCTTTTTTATTTTATTTTTATTGTTCAACGTCAAGGAACGAACCGTGCAATTTTATTACTTCTCTCACCTGACCTATAGATTCAACCATGACAATGGTTTAATTACCCTTCCCGATCGTGTAGTTATTACTTCTGTATTACGGTCTCCTGGTTCAGTACCTGAATTATTTCGTTGAATTCTTCGAGATTCACAGTCATTATTTTCTGTCGTTATTCGGGTTGATTTACTTCTTTTTGAGTCATCCGGAGTGTCCGGGGTGATCTCCGTTTTAGGTTTGATGTGAGCTGTAGTATTAGCCAAATGATGTTTGTTTCTACGGAATGTTCGCTCATCGTCTGTTTTCACTATCAGCGGCCGTGGTGCATCTGGTTTACCTATAACTGTACCTGATGTCCACTCTCTATGTCCTGTTTGTATTCTGATTCTGTCATTGATTTTTAAATCCGGAGTTTCTTTAGTCCCTTTGTCGGCATAGATTTTTTGTTTCTGTCTTACTCGTTGTAAATTTTCTGTGACATTTTCAATTGATCTTGGTTTAAGAAGATCTTTTTTGATCGGTAGATTCGTTCGAGTCATTCTGCTTAGCAATCTCTGATTCGGTGATTCTAGGCTATTATCCCTTGGTATATTTCTCAGATTTTGCAATGCTTTATAAACGTCTGTCTTGTCTTTGGAACATTTTCTTAGTAGTGACTTAACGGTTTGAACGGCTCGTTCCGCCAAACCATTAGCCCTTGGAAAATGTGGACTAGATGTTTCCTGAACAAATTCCCAATTCCCTGCGAAATTTTTAAACTCACGTGATTAGAATTGAGGGCCGTTATCGCTCTCTAGCACTTCTGGCGTTCCGTGTATAGCGAACGATTTCTTCAGAATTTTTATTACTTCCGCAGACGTGCTAGTTTGTAATTTTTCGAAGTCCACTTACCCTGAGTAGCTATCCACTATTACCAGATGTTCTTGTGATTCGAATGTAAATATGTCGGTTGCTACTCTTTGCCACGGATATTCTGGAATTTCCTTGTTCAAGATTGGTTCGTTTACATTTTTCCTTTGTGTTTGTTGACATATTGAGCATTTCTGTACGAAGTCAATCACATCCTTGGATAAGTTTTTCCAATAGAATAATTGTCTTATCCGTTTCAGTGTGCTCATAATGTCCAAGTGACCAGTGTGTACTGTGTTTAGTATTTTTTCAATTTGTGTGTTTGGCACTACTATTTTGTCACCTTTAAAGATAATTCCCTCGTATACAGCCAGTTTCTCTTTGAAATTAATAAAATGCCTAATACTTTGCGAGATGCCCCTTTCCTTATCAGGCCACCCATTTATGATATATGAGACAACCTGACTGAGATCTTTGTCCATTTTGACATCTTCTGTCAATTTATACTGCGTTTCTGGTGACATAGGCAGGATTATTTCTATTTGTAACTCTTCCTCCTTCGTATTGTCGAGTTCCGTGATGCAATCTCTGCTTAATGTATCCGCGATTGGTATCTCAGTACCTTTCTTGTATACTATGTTAGGTGCATATTGCAACATATCGAATATTATTCTACGTAATCTAGCTGGAGCATGCTCGATTGTCCTTTTAAAAATTGTTTCTAATGGCTTATGGTCTGTTTCTATTTCCAGGCGTTTACCTTATATGTACTCGTGGAACTTATTATAAGCAAATTTTATGGCTGTCGCTTCTTTCTCGATCTGCGGATAGTTTTGTTGCGCTTGGGTTAGAGTTTTTGATGCATATGCTATAGGTTGGTCATTTTGCATTAATACCGCACCCATCGCTTTTTGACTTGCGTCCACTGGCAATTTAACGTCTGCATTGACATCATAATATCTCAAGACTGGAGCTGAAGCTAAAAGTTGTTTTAATTTGTCGAATGCTTGCTGTTGTTCATAATCCCATACAAAGCTAACTTTCTTTTTCACTAATTCCCTGAGTGGCGAAGTAATTTCAGAACAATTGGGGATAAATTTAGTGACATACGTAACCATTCCCAGAAACCTTTGTAGTTGCTTCGTATTTCTGGGTGTCTCGATTTTTCCGATGACCTCAATCTTTTCATCATCTGATGTTAGCCCTTCAGATGATAAAATATGCCCTAGGAATTTAAGTTTTTTTTATTGAACAAGCATTTGTCCCTATTTAGCGTCAAGCCAGCTGATGTGAGTTTTTTAATCACCTCTTTTGTTCTGACTTCCTGCTCTTCACTCGATGCCGCATGAATAAGAATGTCGTCCATCGAACATTCTACATTCTCGAAACTATCTAACATTTGTGACATTATTTGTTGGAACACCTCAGGAGCCGACGCTAATCCAAACGGTAATCTCAGGCAGGTGTAACGACCCCATGGTGTCGAAAACGCCAGATATTTCTGCGTTCTTTCGGTTACTTTGATTTGCCAGAATTCACGTTTACAGTCTAAAAACGTAAATAATTTTGATCCTTTAACTCGTGCTGATATTTCTTCTAAAGTTTTTAGTGGATAATGACGTCTAAGAACATTTTTATTTATGTTAGAAGGATCTATACATACTCGCATCTTATTTTTTTCTTATAATGACTATTGGTGACACCATTGGCGTCGGTTCTTTGATTGGTTTAATGACTCCTAGTTTAGTCATGTTCTCTAATTCGTTTTTACGTTTAATTTTTTCAAACCACGTTTCGATTTCTCTCGTTCCTCTCCGTTGACCAACATATCGAGATACAATTCTTCGGCTTCGTCGTCGAAATTTTCATTTAATTCATTAATGTTTTTATCTCTCATTCTGCATGCTATTGCAAGATGACCAACTTTCTCACATTGTCCACATTTCTTGCCGTATGCAAAACAACTTTTTCTACCGTGTTTAGTTTTACAACGATTTCAAAAGAAAATTTTCGGATTACAATTATTATGGGTCATGTCAGAAACCTGGTCATCTCTCGACTTTTTTGTATCATTTGACTTAATTCTATCTGATTTCTTATATCGTTTTCGATTGATTTTTTACTCCTCTTTGAAAGTGTAACTTCAATTTCTTCGTCAATCGAACATAAACACCGAATTGTGTTCTGTCATCTGTCAAACCATATTAAAACGACAAGTCAAATCGAAAATGACAGCACAATGACAGTACTGTTTAGTGTATTTGTAAAAAGAGGGGTAAAACTACCAAAAAAACTGGAGTAGTCGAAATTGCACTGGTGTAGCTGTCAGTGCAATTTTTTTTTGGTCAATCGAATATTTACAGGGTAAAAAAATTACACTTTTTGCACTGAGTGCAATTCAATTTGGTCAATCGAAATTCGAAATCCACATTAATTTCTATAACATGCAATGCTTGATTTTCATTTATTTCAGATAATTGCTTGCTGGTTGATTCACTCGCTTGACATATATCTATTGCTTTAGCTAGCTGTAGTTCAGTATCGACCAACAAACGTTCTCTTACTTTGTTTGAATATACACCTACAACTATATTGTCACGTAACATTTAATCGGCTAATTTGTCAAAATTGCACTTCATTAACTGACTTTTGATTCTTGTATAGAATTCATCAAAATTTTCGTTCTGTGCTTGTGACATTTTATTAAACACATACCGTTCATACGTGATGTTCTTCTTTGGTGTAAAATGCTCGGCAAACCTTTTTAACCACTGCGTCGTAATTAATTTCGTCTTCCTTTAGCTGGAATGTCTCGAAGATTTTTCCCGCTTCGATTCCTAAACACGTCATCAGCGTAGCCGCTCTAATTTCTTCCTCTTGTTTGTCTAGCTTCGTTGCTTTGCTATAGAACTAGAACTGTTGTATCCACACTTTCCAATCATCCGCTATATTTTCTGTGATGATTAATTGTTTTGGTGATCGAAAATGCTCCGCCATGTTGTTGGTCTTCTCGAACTGCTTTTTCTTCGATAAGGACTACTATTTTAAATTTTTATGAAAAACAATTTCCGCGTGCTTTATGTTTTTATTTATTTTATTTAATTATTACTCAGTAATTATTATTGATTCGTGTTTTTTTACGTTTCGATCAATCACTGTGTTCCATTGGAAACAATTTACTACTGTCAAGTACTTGTGAGTAGATGTTCAATGGAACGCAAGTTTTTGTGACAGTAGTAAAACATAACCTCAATTTAAACAAAACTGCTAGATTTTAATAAAAAATACGTTGATCTGTTAATAATAATAAGTAATAAAACATTAAACAACAAAATAATTAAAACATTTTTACGATTTAACAATTGCGCGTCGTATCACAAACATAAACAAAAATTTTGTTTTAACCCTAATCGAACCAACATATTTTTGTTATGCCAGTAAATTCAAATTCTAATCAAATAATTTACGAAAATGTTTGCAGAGAATGAGTAGATGTCAAGGACGTTGTATGGAAATGTTTCAAAATAAAATACATACAAGTACATAACTAAATTAACATTATTTTGAAAATCGATGCATTTATCAAACGAGCCAAAAAGGCACACCTTGGTTGGATTAGAGTTAAGACATGACGTTTCACACAACCAAAATTAGTACAGAGCTATCTATTAGAATTTTATAAACTAAAATCCGTCTTTCGTTAATTATATGCGTAACTACTTCTAACAACTACACCATTACATGAGCATGAGTAGTTGCGAGTAGATACAAGTACTTGTTAGTAGTTTGCTAACGCCAATGGAACACGCTTAATGATTATCCCGATGATAATCGATTTTTATTTTATTTATTTTTTTAGTTTTCACTTCTGACACCATATAAGATTACAACCATTCGTGTCGGGTGTTAAGATATAATTTTATTGGTATTCACATGTATCTGACAGTTGTACATAGGTTAAGGTGGATTTACATTACTAGGTTAAGGTAAGCTTACATAGTATCGTTACAATTTCTAGATAGGTTCGTAAGATTAATTCGATAAATTTTCTTTAGCCCTGTTTAAATTTGTCAATTATTAATCCTAACTTTGTCGCTTCAATAACCAAAATCTTTGCCTTTTTTTATAAAATAAGAATTAATAACTTTGCTACTAATAACATTCTGAAATGAAACAAAACATTTACAAAACATTTTAGTCGTTTAATTTTATTTTTATTTATTTTTATATTTCTCCTGGTCATAGATTTTGGTCGCAAAATGAGAATTGAGTAATAAGGATTTAATACATGCTACGTTTCACGTCTAACGGGCCGGGCCACCTCTTTACCCAAAATTTAAAACATCCAAAAAATATCTTAAGGCCACCAATATTTTCGTTGAATAGTCTACTTTCGAATGCTGAGTGCTATTTTTGAAGAAAAAAAAGATGGCGGCTCAATATAGCGACAAGAATCAGAAAACCCAGGAATAGATAATAATGAAATTTAGTTTTTTAGCCTAGTTAAGTTAAAAAAAGTTCAAAACTTAGTAAGAATGTAATATTGACTAACTGGTTAAAGTACCCAACACCACCATGGCGGTCCCAACATGGCCTCTGAAAAAGAAAATTCCATAAATTGTGCAAACAAGTGATCATTCATGACAATGTTCGAGTAAGATAATTCTTTTTCTCACCAAAATGCACCGGCTAGTATTGAGATGTTAGAAATTAGTGATAACTTTCAAAAATTCAAAGCGTCTTTAGCGCGTGGGTTCGCTGTACCGCCAGCAAAACTAGCCTCTATTTATTACTCAAATTTCTTTGTAAAATAAAATAAAATTAAATAATCGCACTACGTATATCGATAGGAAATTTCCCTTAGAACACCTTTTCCATGTACTATTTCTTGAAGTTATTTGTGAAAATGTAATCGCAACCCCTTAAAAGGAGTGCGGACAATCCAATTTACAACCTTTTCCCCATTCGACCGACCTCAGCGCTCATCAAATTCGTAATATACGTGAAAAAATACATCTTTTAAACAAAAAAAAGCTTCTGACCAATTGCTTTCTTTCAAAAGCTCGATTTTTTTCTAATCTCTTTTTACTCGATTGGTTTTGTTTAAATTGTTTAAAACAAGTTAATTAAATAACCAGCTAGATACATTGATAACTAGCTTTGGTCTTTGATATTTCTTCCTAAAATGCAAATTAACCGAATTATTTTTAAACCTTTGTCTAATTTGGCTGGACAATAAAGGAACATTTAAAATAAAAATTTCAAAAAGGAATCTAATTGCCCCGATTCTGACTTCGACAATACAATATGGGTTTTATGATTACTTAATTTGGAAGATGTACTTAATTAGAATAAAATTAGCCATGGTTGTGTTTCTAAAAATAACCTTTGGTAATCTAACCAGTAACTCAATATTACATTTTTACTGAGTTGTGAACTATGTATATGTATTCTTGGATTTTTGATTCTTGCCGCCAAATTGAGCCGCCATCTTTTTTTTTAAACGGCACTCGACATTTCAAAGTAGACGTTTTATCGAAAATATTGGTCCCAAATATTCTTTGAATGCTTTAAATTTTGGAAACGGACTTGGACCGGTAGACATGAAACGTCTCATATATTAAAGGGAGTCAGACAGAGAAATAAATGTAGAATGATTA
>OY282558.1:437552322-437624486 GCA_958295665.1 Tipula vernalis | reverse complement strand
GTGACCCTTGCCTCAAATAATATTCTTCATATGGTTAAAAATTGGAGGGTGGATAAGGAACACTCCTTTTCTGATCATCGATATTTAACCTATAGCCTCGATATTCACCCTGCTACCCGGGAAGCCTTCAGGAACCCTAGAAGGACCAACTGGAGCAAATATGGGGAATTATTGGAGGAAATGTTACCGACGAGGGCTATGGAGCCCCCCTACGTTACTAGCGCATGCAACCGATCCTTTCGCGCTGCCTGCCCACTGGCTAAGCCTAGGGGTAGGAAAAAACCAGTATAGTGGTCCAGGGAACTGGGAACCTATCGTAAGGCTTGTAGGATAGCCTTTAATAGAGCCAAAAATACAAGGGAGGCTCAGGATTGGGACTCCTATAAGGAGAAACTCGGAATTTATAAGAAAGAATTAAGAAAGCACAAAGGAGGTCTTGGAGAATCTTCTGTGATAATATGGAAGAGGTATCCGAAACCTCCCGCCTTAGGAAGATTCTTTCCAAAAGTACATCTAGTCCTAGTTTTTTTGATAAAACCGGACGGATCTTGGACAGCTTCTAGTGGAGAATCTCTGGAGCTTCTCTTCGAGACACACTTCCCAGGGAGCTTTGAAGACCTGTTGGTGCGTAGCAATCATCAGGAATCACTGTCAGTAACCACAGAGGATATCGTAACCAGAAAACGGATCCTATGGGCACTGAGGGGTTTTAAACCATTTAAATCGGCTGGTCCGGATCAAATTATACCAGCGGAACTTCAAAACAACTCAGTAATTATTCTTCCCTACCTGGAAGCTATATTCAAAGGGTGTTTGAAGCTGGGCTATATTCCTAGGTACTGGACGGAGGTCAATGTGGTGTTCATACCGAAAGCGGGGAAAAGCTCACATGTCTATCCTAAGGACCTAAGACCAATAACTGTATCATCCTTTCTTTTGAAAACCATGGAAAGGCTGCTGGATGTATACATCAGAGATAAAATAGGTGCCAGGAAGTGGGCATCGTCTCAGCATGCGTATACAAAGGGTAGATCTTTGGACACGGCTCTGCACGCCTTGGTGTCTACGATTGAGAAATCGATTAATTCGAAGGAATTCTGTTTGGTGGCCTTCCTGGATATAGAAGGCGCCTTTAATAATGTGAAAGAGGAGTCAATCAAGGAGGGATTTTCATTTTTGGAGGTGGACGTTCCTCTGATAGGGTTAATCAATTATATGTTGGGAAGCAGGATTGTTAGCTCGAAGTTGGGGAACTCCACCTTCAAGAGGCGAGTAACTACGGGAACTCCGCAGGAGGGGGGGGGGGGTTCTGTCCTCTCTTCTCTGGAACATAGTGGTAAACGGGTTACTACTTGAATTGGAGAGAGAGGGTATTGAAGTTATCGCGTACGCAGTAGACGTAGCTTTAGTTGTAACCGGGAAATTCCTGGGCACGATTGTAGACGTAATGCAGAATGCGCTTACCATCGTTACGAAATGGGCTGGCAAATGTGGACTTGGTATTAATCCGTCCTGTACGACTTGCAGCCGTAACTCAGTGGAGGTGTCTTAGTATAGGACACTCTACTATCGTCAGATCGTTGAAGGATGAGCTGGCGAATCTTGACTACATTAAACCTACTCTACGCTTCGAGAAGCGATTTCGGACCTCCTTCCCTTCAAGGGAATCCTGGAGGGATAGACCGTTATCGGAAACCGAAGCGTTGCAATTCTTCACAGATGGCTCCAAGCTAGACGGCAAAGTGGGAGCTGGAGTATTCTGTGACAAATTAAATGTAAATATTTTTATTCGTCTCCCTGATTACTGCAGCGTGTACCAAGCTGAAGTCGTAGCGATTGAGGAGGTCATGACGTGGTTGAAGCATAATGTGTTATCCTCAGACGATATCACAATCTATGTGGACAGTCAAGCGGCGATCCGGTCGTTAGAATCGGTGTCTTTGGCGTCACGGGTGGCGTTGAGTTGTCACTAATCTCTAAATGAGATAGGTGAGCATTTCAACATCCAGGTAGTCTGGGTCCCAGGTCACTCGGGCGTCATGGGGAACTGCAGGGCAGATGAACTTGCTAGGCATGGTACGACTCTCCAGCTGCAACCGGAAAGGGCAAGTCTGGGGAGGCCTATAACAGTGCTGAGACAAGCACTTGGGAAGCAGGCGCTATCCTCAGCGGGGGAAAGGTGGTCTAACACCCTCACCTGTAGAGTTGCAAGACAAGTTTGGCCAAAGCTGGACTTGGGGCGCACTAGGGCATTAATATCCTTACGCAGACGTGAATTAAGAACGGTCGTAGGAATTCTCACGGGACACTGCCTTTTTGGAGAACATGCAAGAAGGCTGGGTCTGGAGGCTAATGAATTCTGCAGAAGCTGCTTGGATGAAGAGGAGGAAGGGACGTTGGTCCACTTCCTTTGCTCGTGTCCAGCAATGGCTCTCAGAAGGCACAAATACTTAGGTAAGTTCAAGATGGACTGCCTATCGGATCTAGAAAACATTAAAGTGCGGGACGTCTTACGCTACATAAGTAGCTCGAAATGGTTTCAAAAGGGTTAAAAGGGGATACATCCTGTGGTATCACAATGGACCGTCACCGGTCTAAGTGTGCGTAAGCAGCCACTCCAACCTAACCTAACCTAACAGTAAAGTTGTCAAACTAAATATTAATGCCTTCGCAATAAAACCACCGAAACATTTATTTGTCAACCACGATGCGGGACATAAATCAGGTATCAGGTATGGACAGAGTGGAAAGAGGCACTTCAATATTACCGTATTGCAACTGAGTTGAATAAAAAATCAGAGGAAATTCAAGCAGCTACATTGTTAGCTTCTCTCGGTCAACCAGCTCAACGCTTAATAAATAATTTGGGTGTGACTAACGAAGAAAAAAAGAAATAAAAGTCATATTGGATAAATTAACAGTACATTTTGCACCATTTCGTAACAATACGGATGAAAACAATTGAAACGCTTTCGAACGAATTCAATGCCAAGTGAAACGTTATGATTATAGAAATGAGAATGCTGATGAAATCAGAACAAACTCGCTAAAATCTCTTAGTCGAAGGTAGTTTGGTCCTACAAAGAGCAAAGAGAATATGCAGAGCAGTCGAGAGAACTGAAAAAGGAATACATGAAATATAGTAGGAAATCACTGAATTAAATACATCAAATGTAAAAAAAATGTGATGGTATAAAGGGTCACATCGCAATAAAGTGTCAAAAGATGTCGTTACCCCTTGAAAACAGTGAAAGAGACAGCAACTAAAGTAAATGTCTCTAAATATTTTACGCCTAACTTGATTGTAACAAAGGATTTTGGCAAATTCTTGTTACGGAAAGGACATCCAAATATTTGGTGATTGCCACGCAAGGCGGTAGATTTAGATACTTACGTCTACCATTTGGCAGAAGTTTTTTCGCAAGTCATGAATGAAAGAACGAGTTAAATTACATATTTTTACTCCAGCATGTTATGAAGCAGATCCAGCAAAAAATAAAAGCGACGAACGTCAAAAAGTGACAACGACTACTAGGTATGATTACGTATTTGCATAAATTTATACCGAATTTATCGGATATTACTGAACCAATATGAGTTTTATTGTAAAAGAAAACATCGTGGTTTTGGGATGCTCAACAAGATGAAGCTTATCCAAAACTCTTAAAAACTCTTACAAGCACACTAGTTTTGACGTATTTCGAAGTAAATGTGGACTTACAGCTATCTTAGCATAATTGCCCATAAACACGAATATGTTTATGGTAAAAAACTGCTAATAGAAACATATCATAAGCCGTTGGAAACAATTTTTTAAAATACCGTTAATAAAGACCCCAGCACGTTTACCATTCGTCAGAACGGAGCACTTCTGCGGCGTCACTAACAGGCACCTTAGGGCATAGGTAAAACGCTGGGGAGTAGTGCTAAAGTCTTGCAACTGCCGCAGAATTTCAGTTCTACGACAGGCAAAGAGATTTATTTCACCTTCATCAGTCAGGATTAAGAAGTGTCTTGAACTTAGGAAACCTGAGCTGACGATACTAACCGGATTCCTCATAAGTCACGTCCTCTTAAGGTCTTCATAAGTCACGTCCTCTTATTACCTTAAGAAAATGGGCATAAGTACGATAGACATCAGATACCGCTTGTGTCATTTTCCGCCAAAGACTGTATAGCATTTAGGACGGAGAACAATGAGATAGTATGAATCACGTACCTGCCAGTAGTAATAATAATGATATAATAATGAGCCTATACCCATTACCATTTTCCAATAAAACGTTCAGAATTTTCGTGTTACCCATTCAAAAGTTGTAAAAGGAAATTTACTTCAACTTTCAAATTTGTCATATGAGTGATCCATAAAAGCTTAATGATTTTGGTTAATTTAACCGTTAATTTGTCAAGCCCAGCAATAGTTTAGTCGTATAGGGCAACAATTTATACCATATTTTATCATAACCCTCAGAAATTTCATATGAGCCATTCAAAAGTTAGGCTGAATACATCAACTTTCTAACTCTTTAACATTCATACATAAGTACTTAGGTAAATCCATTTAAGTTTTAAATGTTATAAATTTTGTGTAGTTCTGCTCTGTAGGCTTGTGGGTGCTCATTGCGATGGAAATCAAGGTGGAAGGAGTCTGATATACCTCGGAGTGTTTGTTGATTTCCAGTAAATATTAAATTATAGGTGTTGATATAACTTTCATTCATCTAAGTTTGTTAAGATTATGTATATATGCTTTGGTGATGTTTGCAGAAACGTTTCAATACCATTTCATCCATCATCGTCAAATAAAGATAAAATTAAAGAAAACCAGTGCTCTGGGATTTATCAAATACAATGTCAAAACTGCGATAGCAAATGTACAGGCCAAAGTCATATAACATATGTTTAGGAGAAGTGTTGGAAAGAGGTTCTTTGAATATTTAGGGAAAAATAAGAACGTCATACCAGTAATAGTCGAACATATGATTAATAACAACCACAAATATTTCCAATTATTTTCAGTCCAGTACAAAATGGTCGACAACACTGTAACTTGGACCAAATTTTCATTGTTCTTTGTAGCTTAATATGGTAGTATGCTGTACATATTTAATACGACCAAGGCCTATTTCTATGTATTTGTAACTACTAGGACTTTTATAAATTCTTATCTCTGATTTTGTTATTTCTAAGTATACCTCCATTTAAAGATTTTACCAAAAAAAAAATTTTTATACCAATACATTTGCATCCTTATACATCATCTTTAATTATCACAAATAATTTGGTTCTTTAAAACATAAAAAAGCTCATGAAACTTTTTAAGAGCGGAAACAATGTAAAGTTTACCATTTTTTGATCTTATAGTTCATGGGGAAATGGTAAAAATCTCTCATTATGTTATACCGTATGCCTGTATTCGGAAACTGAAGATAGAGAGGGAGGCTGTTTAAATCATGCGCCTATCATAATTTTCACATAAAGTTTTTCTTCGGAACTTGATGACTCGTGCTAGAAGGTGCGAGGGGTATTTTAATATGTTAATATAAAACTCTACGAAAACAAAATAATTTCATACTGAAATCTAGTATTAAACCAAAATCAAATGAAAATTGAGATAAATGAAAAGAGAGTTATCTTTAGAACCTCGTGGTTGTTTAATACAATAAATCGATAGACTTGCATCTCGTTTAAATTTGTAAATTTTAACGCGTGCGCCTTATGTAAATTTACATAGACTGTAGTATAGAATGAAAAAGCTTTTGGTAAATTATGTACATTGTTGTACATATACCTATGTGCTCGTATACAAAAACAAATTGAATTTTGAAATTAATTAATTAATATAAACGACAGAAAATTAAATAAAATTGAGGTTGACTTTTATTTAATTAGTAATTGGATGATGATGATGTCGTTGACGTATGTATGTCGTACACAATTTTAATTGAATGAATGAATACATTAATGTAAATATGTGCATAGCTTTGTATGTAGTGTAAAGTGTTTGCTTTAATCGGAATCTGCCTGTGGATCTTCTATGCATCTAAAAAAACATTTTATAAATTTATCGATTTATTTAATGTTTTAATTTGATCCGAAAAACAAATTCGGCCATCTTGTTAAACGTCGTTCCGATGTACTCATTTTATGAAAATCGTCTTAATTTAGCTCAAAAATCGCCTTCTTGGCTATGCCAAGATTTTCTTATTAGCAGCAGAATTTCTTCTTGAAACATTTTGGTAAGTGCACTACAATCATCATTTTAGGAATTGGAGAGTTCATCATTGTTGGAAGTTACTTTATATTCCTTGAGGGTAGCTAGCCACATCTTCATATCCTACCTACATTGTATTTGTCGTTGCCAGTAAAGTGACTTTATAATGTCCTAAATATTTTTGGCCGGCCCGTGCCAAATTGTATCGTTTTTAATTGCGACCACATAATTGGGGTTGTATTTGGTGGTCGCTTTTTTCTGCTTGTTAAAATTCCTTATATATTCTCCTGTTGGAACTGCTCAATTTGGCTTTCAGCTTAATTATGTAGGCTTGTGCGTGGTAAAAGTAACCGCACTACATTAGAGAATTCTACAGAACTTCTTGCGATTGACCCTGCCAGCATTTGTGAGCAGGTTAGGTAACAGTCGTGGGAAGTTGTTTTCGGGAATGAAAAAAAATTTAGATTATGAAACGACATTAAATATTTTTTTTATTCTTATCACCATAATGATGATTCAAATTCTCAATTTATCGTTAATGTTTTTTCCCCTCACTATTCAAGATAATAGTTGGAATTCGCCACAAATCTTGGAGCAAACTAAACACCCTGAGTGAGTCTCAAAACCGGAACCATGACAACAAATAAATTCAATACTTTTCTTTCCAGTTCAAATTATCTACACAAATCAAGAAGTACCTGATCCACAAAGTTCGTATGCCACATTTCCTATCTTTCTAACAAGCCGTGTTAGCCAAACAAAACTTTCGTGTACAAATTTCCAACGACTTTGCAAACTCCATATGTGCGTTAGGAGGTTCATTATAAGCCTTTTGTAGAAGTGAGGGAACATGCTGAGTAGCATTGGGCATTATGTATAATTTGCAATTTGAATTTTAATGCCGACCGTCTCTTGTAACGCTTTAATTTTTCCAATGTAAACAGGATCTCTAAATGGTTCATCATAAAAGTCCACGTGAATGGGAGGTATTCGTTCATCATAGTCAGGCGACACATTTTATAAATTCAATTATTGTGAAAGCTTCGAGGTATATACGAGATAGAGTATCCGGAACAACGTTCTGAGACCCTTTTCGATATTCGATTTTAAAATTGTACCCTTGCAATTTCAAGCTCCACCTTGGAAGCCATCCGGACAAGTCTCGTTGATTCATTAGCCATTTAAAACTTAAGTGGTCCGTGATGATGGTGAACGAATATCCCTCCATATAATGCCTACGGATCAGCATTCCTGTTCTGTTGTACTATTATCGTTTTCTGAAACAAAACCTTTCTTATCCCATACGAGCTGGCATTGTATTGGATAATAAAGTCCTTTGAATAGTTTGCATTTCGAAGGATGGAGGCTGTCGTCAAAGCAGTTTTGAGCTCCTTAAATGCATGATGTGCCTGTTCGTTCCAGGGTTATTTCTGGTTCCGTTTTAATAAAACGGTAACTGGAGAACTGTTGGTTGCAAGAATTAGCTATACAACGATGGCACCCCTCTGGGACATTCCGAGGAATCGACGAAGCTGGCGTGTTGTCTTGGAAGTGCGATAGTCCGCTATTGAATTTATCTTATCCGGGTCCTTGCGAATAACCCCGTTCCCAATTACATGACCGTGATATTTAGATCTTTTCCACGTTAATTGTGGAATTTGATTATTTAAGCAATCTGGATTCTGTTCTGTAGAAACTACATTGCATGTCCGAAATAGTGAGCGGCCCGGAATAGTAAATGCGGTCTTATCCCTGGATTCCTCGCTGAGAGGGATTTTACAAAAGGCATCCTTTAAGTCGATGTAGGAAATATACCTCGTTTGGTACCATTCGACTTACCAATCCCTCAATCAACGGCAACGGATAAGCATCCCTTACCGTGAGTCCATTCACTTCCCAGAGGTCAAGACATAGTCGCAATCTGTCACTGCTCTTAGGAACAACAGCGTTACGGGATACTTCATGAACAATTATTCACTGCTTCCCTCCGCTTGTCGTATACAAGAATGATGGAAGGTGATGAAATGAAAATTTTGCGGTTCCAAAGCTCTTCAGAACCCGTTTACTGCAGAGTGCCCAATATTTGTTAGCGCTGTTGCCATATTTGTCTCTGGGGTTACGAGACATATGTATTTGCGTAGATGGAGACTTTTTGGATTTATTATTGCTTCTATGAATTTTTGTCTTTAGTTGTAGTTGTAGCCCATATTCACTACAGATGTTTAATACTTCCTTTAATATACCAATGTTTTATGTAGACCATTTATGTCTTGCACTGTGCAACGAAATCACGAGAAATTTCATTTATAAATCTGGGAAAAACGGTAGGTGTCGCGCATGACCCAAAGGGCATTTGTAGAACCTCATACTGACCGTTTGGTGTTATGAAAAATGTGAACTTCGTACTTTTCGAATTAACAGGAAATGCCTTTTCTCAAATCTAACGTGGTGAATACTTTAGCATCGGTTATTTGATCAATTTGTGCTTCTATATTTGGTAGCGGTTAGCGATGTATTACCACTTTTTTATTAAGCTTTCACAAACCTTTTTATTCAGTTTTATTTATGGTAACCACAAATTCAACCTAACAACGAAACGCTACCCAAACTCAACCCAACTCAACTTCAGCTCGACCCCAACTCAACCCTAGCCCAATTCCCAAATCAACCTCCACCTACAATCCAGCTCTCACATTAAGCCCAAATTTAACGCTCAACTTGACTCTAAAATCCACTAACTCTGAAAAACTAAATGCGAGATGAGACAGGCATACGAAATAGGAAATAGCACGATATTTGGAAAAATAATTATAAAAGAAAAAAACAAACCTGAAACAAAAAGGATAGAATAGGTCAACCAACACCAATCTTTACTCTATCGCTTACCAAATATTACTAATAATCTTACAAGTTTACTCACGTGAAAGTGAAACCCACACGAATGATCATAATAACACAAACCATACACTATAAACATGATGTGACAATAGAGCAAAATTTCAAAGAATAGTCCTCCTTTTTTGGTTTCTTTTATTTGCCATAAATCATAGGGTTGGTGACATATTTCCGAGGGACAACATCCCGAAGGTACAAAATCCCGGGGGTACAACATCCCGAGGATACATAATCCCGAGGGTACAAAATCCCGACGGTACAAAATTCCCAGAGGACAAAACCCCGAGAATCCGTACGATTTTAATTAAGCGAGATTTTAAAATCCGGGATATCGTCGTTACGATCCCGTTGTAACTATCACTATTTTCAATGTTCAATTTTTTGTCTCATGCATCTTTAATTCAAGGGAAAATTGCACCAATTGTGCGACAAGTAGATTTTGGAATTTTTATAGGCTTGTACCATGCGGATTTTGTATCTTCGGGATTAAGTATCCCCGGGATTTTGTACCCTCGGGATTTTGTACCCTCGGGATTTTGTACCCTCGGGATTTTGTACTCTCGGGATTTTTTGAAATCCTCGGGATTTTATATCCTCTCATTTGTCTCTCTCCCATGAATCATGATCGTACTACATTCGTTTGTTTCTCGTTTTCTCTTTTATGTTCGTTCCACCTCGTTTCCCTATATTTTGTGATTATGTTTTAGTTTGGTAATGTCGTGCCATAGCTATTTCCTATTTTGTATGCCTATATTTTTTCACTTTTGTACTCTATTTAAGCTTTTTCAGAAAATAAAGTCACAAGGTTTTATTTATTGAGTGAAATTTGCTCTAATGAACACTTAATTCAACCCTCTAATAAATCCCTTGCTGAAGTTGTCCCCGAAACCTAACACAACTACAAATCAACCACAACTCCACCCTCAATTCAACCGAAAACTCAACGCCAAACTCTATCCTCAAACAAGTACGTATATGTATATAAAAAATTGTGTTACGTGCATCGAATACTTAGTTGTAATATTACTGTCTGCTTTTGGGTAAATTCGTATGGCAATGATGAAGTACAGCTTTAAAAATATTTTCAATTCTTCGCCTAGATCATTTAAAAACATTTAAAAAAATAAAAATACAAAGTTGGACAACCCGTTCTCAAGATACAATGGTTAACGACATCCAGACGTTGAGACAGACGGACAACCAGACATCCAGATGTCGATAAACGGACACACATTTTTTTTTACTTGTTTGGACTCAGATACTTTCAAAATGTCGAGAAAAGTGGATTTGGACGAATGAGATAATAGATAAGTTAATTCACTTAAGCCTTAGTAAGATGGCTCTAACTACCAAACCCATAGTTTTCAAATAGAAAAAATATAAAGGGCTGAAACCTCATGAGGTGGTCAGAACTTCGGTCTTGATTAATTCAAATCCCACATTAATCGCGAAATGAATCTGTAATGCTTCAACTCAATACATAAATCAACCTCCATCTTAATCATAATTCTAACCGCAATCACCAAATTAACCGCCAACCAAATCCTAAAATCAATCATGAAATCAACCCTAAATCAACTTTCAAATTAAACCTTAACCTAACTCCAAATCAACTTTTAAATAACTCAACTTCAAATACTTCTACCTAACTCAACTTCAACTTAACTTGGCTCGAATCAAATCTCAACCCTCTGCTCAACTCATACCATCATACCAAGATACCATTATATCATCATATAATCACCATCATACCGTCATACCATCATATCACCTTACCATCATACCATCTTACCATCATACCATCATACCATCATACCATCATACCATCATACCATCATACCATCGTACCATCATCATCATCATACTATCATCATCATTCCATTATACCATCATACCATCATACCATTAAGTTTTAGAAATTCGTCTGTAGTAACTTTAGACCTGATTATCATCTCTCAAAGAGGAGATGAATGTTTGAGATTTAAACATTGACCTTTCTTAAGTCTTAAACAATATTTGTATAAAGTTTGGTTCAAATCGTTCAATGCGCGTACATTTGTTTAAATATCACACATCTATACTGTACATAAATCAACTCACTTATCCTCACTTCAACGGACAAATTTTTAAGTCCCATGCATCTGATGTTTTCCAATGAAAACCTCCCTTAGATAAGCTGACACTTTATTAGGGCGGACACAGACAGATATTGCTGCGATGATACAGGTTTGACGAGTACAATTCAAATTGAAATTTTACCACTTTAATTTGTTCCTTTTACACTTCAAATTGAACCTTCAACATTTCAAATTGAACTTTTAGTAAATTATACATATGTGTGGCCAATTTGGGTGGGACTTGGCAATTTCTTAACCGGTTTTAGTAAAATTTGATATCATCCATGATTGAAATGCGATTCTTAAATGATTTTTGAATAAAATTCTAGAATATGGAAAAAAAAAATAAATAAATGAAATTTGACAAGCGAAATTGATTTTTAGATCTCAATCTCAGTTTAGAACAAAATTCCATCGCACATGTCAATTTTCATCTTAATCTTCGGTTACGAAATAGCCAAGTTCCATCTTACTTTGCCATATTCCAGAACTATAGTATATCAAAAATCACTTTGGAATACCATTTCCATGGCAGATGTCAAATTTCATTCAAATCGGTTAAGAAACAGCCAAGTTCCATCTTACCTGGCCATATTCCAGAGCTTTATCCAAAAATCATTTTAGAATCCAATTTCCCACGCACATGTCATGTTTCATAATCGGTTAAGAAATCGTCAAGTTTTATCGTACCTGGTCATTTTCCATAACTTTATCAAAATATCGGTTTAGAATCCTATTTCCATCACCCACATCAAATTTCATCATAATCGGTTAAGAAATAACCAAGTTTTGTCATTATTGGCCACATTCTATAACTTTATCCAAGAATCATTTCAGAATTCCATTTCCAACGCATATGTCAAATTTCATCATAATCAATTAAGGAATAGCCAAGTTCCATCCTACTTGACCATATTCCAGAACTTTGTCTAAAAATCATTTGAATATCCCATTTCCATTGAAAATGCTGGATTTTATCAAAATCGGATAAGATACGGAATCCCAATAAAATTTTTATAAAACAAAAAAATCACAAATCCTCAGTTTAACGGACAACGTTTTGGGTCCCGTCGATTTCCGTTGTAGTGAGGTTTCCCTATATATATAGATTGCTGAACTGCTCACTAAACCCTAATCCAACCGCAACTCAACCCTAATTCAACTCGCAAACCGAATCCAACTTAACCCTCAACTAAACCGCAAACTTTACGCCAAACTCACTCTTCAAACCAGCATATGTGTATATAAAAAATTGGTCAACCACTCACTATGTCCTATCAAACCCCAACTCAACTTCAATACAACTTCAACTCAACCCGCAAATTGACCCGCAAATTTAGCCTTCAAATCAACCCCAAGTTCAATAATCAAACCATCATATATAAAAAATTCGTAAATATTTCTATGACCAGGTATTTTGGCTCAATTCGTATGGCAGGAACCCGACCCTCTTGACGCACTGGTTCTTAAAGCATTTCAAATATCGGCCGTGACCATAGAAACAGTGACCATAGAAACAGAGTGGCAAAAAAAATTCTAAATCCAACAAGCCGTTCTCGAGATACCATGAGTACAGACATACAGACATCCAGACAGACAGACGGACATTTTTTTTCCTTTTTTAGACTCAGGGACTTTCAAAACGTCGAGAAAAGTGGTTTTGGATCAACCAAATTTTTGTTTTTTTTTGACAGGATTTCAATACTTTGGTCTTTTTAGACCGAAGTAATAAAACTAAGTTACTTTTCTTCTTCTTTTTACATCCGGTTTAATTTCTACATTGTTTGTGAAATCTTTCCCCTTAATCTTGATCCAGATACGATTGAAGTTTACTTTTCATTGATAGGCTACGAAGTTTTAATTGATCAGCGATTGGTAAGTTAACCAGAGAACTGGAGAATTTAGGAAGTAGAATGATTTTCTTGAAACATTGAGGCATATTAATGAAACCACCAATTATTATGTTTTTTTTTTTAGGTCGCACGATATACAATAGTTTTGTAATACTAAAAGGCAAATTCAGATTTATTCCCTCTTTTGCACATGAATAAATAGCACAATTTAATTTTGCAAATCATGCTATAGTTGAGCGTTAAGGGTACACATATCCATACATAAGTTTTATGTTTGATTTTTTAATGCTCGTATACCAAAGTTTACAAAAAAGTTGAATAAAAATATTTCGTTGAACAATGGAACTTTGGGCATTGTACTTTTTTATTATTATTATTTTTTTTTTGAAATGTAATTGAATTAATCCTAAAAATACAAAAAAAAAAAATGTGGAAAATATTTTTCAGCATTTCGCCATTTTTAATTTGATTTATTGTTTAATATTTTGAATTATTATTTATGGGGATTATATGAAATTGTAAACAAAAAAAAACATTTTACCGGCACAATCCATACGTTAAATTCTGTTAAATGTGAAAAAAAAAAAAAAATTTGCAATTATTTTGTGAGTAAATGGCATAAAAATTAATCACCATATCATTAATTATATAAAAAGCTTATCAATATTTATTTAAAAAAAAAACAGAAAACGCTGTACATGTAAATTATTATTTGTGTGCAAGATTTTTACATTTAACAGTTGTGATTATGTTCGAGATTTTTATCCACATGTGTTCCATTTGAAACATGGACAGCAGTGAATTCCCAATATTATAATAAATAGATTTCAATAACCGTTATGAAACAATATAAATTATTACTTAAATCCAAAATATATTGGTAGCTATATTAAGAATATTTTTATTCAAGCAAGCCTGATTCCGATTAAAATGATTAGATATCCCAAGTAACAATTTGGTGGTGTCCAAACGTTGTGCCATCTAAAATTCACAGCAATTTAGTTATAATAACTTCTTAAAAAATAACCAAAAACGTCAGTTTGTTGGTTTGTCGATGTAATAGCAGCAAAAATGGAAATCGTAGTTTGCTTGACGATATGTTATAGCAACGTCAAACAGCAAACTCGTAATAAATGGTAAATTACTTTTGAGACAGCAGTTTGCTTCACGCAAAATAGTTACATAAGGAAAATTAATGTTATAGCAGCAAACACGTAGTTAAGGAAATCGGTTTCAAAATAGCAAAACAATCAGAAATAACTAAAGAGCTATTATTTTGCAAATTATTGTAACAATAACAATTTGTTGCTAAATGATTGGTATAAACCTATTTCTATAATTGCATCTACAATTTTAATGATGTCATTTGAATTATGTTTTATGTCATAAATATTTAATGAAATATTGACAGGGAAAATTTGACTTTGCTTGTGATTTTTAATCGTAAAAATATACGGGAAACAAATTTCATCGACCAGTTTGAAAAAGTAGGTCAGAAAAGAAAAACGCGACTTAAAAATATTTGATATTAATAATAAAATTAAAATCAAAAAATTTTCCGAAAAATTTATGTTTCTTGAAAAAATTAATCCAAATCTGTTAAAAAGCTTCTGGTAATCAACTAAAAGCTGAAGATTGGCGTTTTTTAATATTTGCATGTGATAAAGTTGTTTTTGTCGAGATTTTTTAACCAGATAAATGATGCAGCCCGCCATTTTTATGAGAAGAACAACTAAATTAAAAGATGGCTTTAATATATGTAACAGCTAAATAGCATAATAGATAACCATTTTAACTATTTGTCCTAAATTAAATATTATTACAGCTAAAGTGTTTTACGAACTTACGAAAAAGTAACCAAAATATATTAAATGTTTTAAGTAACTAATTAGCTTTTGAATGAGCAAAATCATTGATCATAAAACATTATTGTTTTGTGTTAAGCGTTTTAGCTGTTGGACTTTGCATGGAATATTATTTAATTTAACCCTCTAGCAGGCTATTTTTTCTGACCTTGAAAATTATGGTAGGGTAATTTTATTGTAAAAAAATCGAAAATTACGTCTAAAATTGTCTCACATTGTACATTAACAAATATTATATAATACAAAAACATCACTAATTGAAATTCTACTTTCCGGTTGAACTATAAAAGCACCAACCGCCAGTAAAATAATATTTGGTCTCACGAATGCATACTAATATTTCAGAAACACAATGCTCCTTTGCGCCTTTCAGCAAATCTAAGCTATTCGATGTGAGATAATTTTGCTTATACATACATATATCTATCAATTGCAAACGAAGCCTTTTAAAACTTACTAGCACAATTGCTTTAAATCAAGTGAGATACGTTTTCCTGTTTTGAGCAATGCAAATTCTTTTACGATTGCCTCGCTATGTCAGCTAACATTGCTCGCACGAGGTATCGATGTTTTCTTCATTTTACATTATTAGCTCTTTGCACTCGATGTATTCCTCTCAAGTACTGTCAACATTTGGCGTTGTACTCGAAGGGTGCCTCTCAAGCACACCAAAAATATACTTCACTGTAGATCAGAATATTATGAATGTTCTATCTTTCTACTCTTTGATTTCTACGACAAGAAAAACAAGACACTAATAATATCTCTTGTACACTTGGACATTGTGATGCGACAATTAAATTTTGTCTGCCAATTTTGCCCACATAAATATTTAACTGAAATATTTGAATTACGCAAATAATAACCGTTAACGCACATGCACCTATAATATTATAAACAATTTACAAAATCGTAAATCTGTGCAAAGAGTACAAGAGCAAATAATAATTTTCTATTTATTATTCATGTTTTCTGTGCTCGGTCTAAAAGCGGAAATACATAGGGTTTGCAAACAAAATTGTTTTAGTTATAAATTTACATATAGTACACATATCGATTCTACGGTGTGTTAAGCAGTTTTTCTGTGGGTTAAACAATTTCGCTGTGCGTTAAGCAGTTTTCCTTTTCCAAACCAATTGGCATATCAAGTTGGATTTCTGTAATTTGTTATTCAACGTTAATGTCAGATTAACGGGGTAATTACTGAAACAGTACATTTTAACTTTAATAATGGTATGTGTTTGCTGTGAAATCATTTTTTCTAGTGATTTTAAGTATATTTAATATTATAATAGTATTATTTAATAAGTTGGTTATGATTATTAGGTTTTCTGTGTTCTCGAAACTGTAAACAAGAAGGAATTATTTGTGTGTCCGGCGTGCTGATTTGAAGGAGACGAAGATAATGGTATCGTGCATTATCCACCGGACATGAAACAGATCCTCAAATATCAAGGGTTACAGAGCAAAAAGCCGATAATTCATTGTGCTCAGAACCGGCACGCTAGCTCGCCAAATATTCGGAGTATCAGCTGGCAGTAAGGGTATGCAAAGGTTAGAAGAAGGACCCACTTCCGACGAGCAAGTAAAGTAAATTATTTTTTTTAAATTAAGATATATCAAATATTGCTTCAGTGCAAGATGTAATCGATAGTCGCAAAAAAACAATGGAAAAACCACCAAATCTTACCGTTACGTTACACCCATCCGCATCAACTGGTACTGGTCAATTGCAAGATGCCTCTTCAAACAGAGCATTTGGTTAGACTCATTTGCAAAATATATCATATCACTATTTACAATTATTATAAATAATAAATAAATAAAATTATAAATAATTGTATAAATCTTTGTTCGCCATTATATTCGACTTATTCGATTTTATGTCATAAAGCGCAAAACTAGACCGCGCAGCATATTGGATTTTTGTATCCGTAAATAACCAAAGCTGAAACAACCGTTTTCCATCTCCAAAATTACTTATAAAGTTCTTTTAGACTTGTTTTCTAACTATTTTGCTATTTAAACGGTAATTTTGATTAAATGCAAATATGTTTGAAAAGTACACAAAAAAATAAATAAAGTATTATAGCTGTCATACTTGTTTAGTTGACTACCATAGCAAAATTGCTTTTCTCCCGACTGTTTTGCTATATGACGTATAACAAAATTCTTGATAATTAGCGTTTTTTTCACTGCCACAACATTTTAAAAACTTATTGAATATCTATTTAATATTTATAACTAATTTTAGTAATTTTTCTGATTTCATGACGTTGTAACAGCTTTGTTTTTGCTGTTTAGGACAACTTGCCTATCAAATTGTTACATGGGATGATGCTTAGTGAGATATTTCACACAGAAAAATGAATGTTTTATGAACTGTAACTTTAGTGCGAAGTTTGACCTGTCTCTAACGAAGTGATAAATCGTGTTCAATCAAAATTTTACATTTTGCAATATAAATTTTGCTAGTTTCAGTAATTTATTGTTCAAACCAATAGCACGAATATAAACAAAGATTGTCTCAATGTGCCATTGATGGTGTTCCTCTGCACTAGCCACAAGTGTCGCCATAAGCCATACCCAAATTTTAATTTTCTTACGTAACATCGTTCACTTTCCTATTTCTGGATATTTCTCAGTGCGGTTTAATTTTTTATGAAGTGCATTCGTATACAATTTTTTTGGGAGCAATATGCTCTTAAAGGGGGATAAAAATTCTTATATTGTTTCAAGAAAATAAATCTTTGAACGAACTTGGCGTGGAAGGTCGTTATTTTCAACAGGATATTGTCACAAGCCAGACCAGTCTTTCCTTGTTGGTTCCTAAATCACAATTCACCACAAGTTTGCCAAAAATTAAGTCAGAAATCTATTTGAATTTGATTTACCTTTTTACCTTTGAGAAATGGAGTATACAACTTTGATTAACTATACTAAAAGCTATTACTCGAATCGAATATGGCCTTTCCCTTATATTTGTGTAAAGACCTTTAAGAATGAAACCGGTTTTATTTCTGGTACTTTAGTTGTCATATTTACTTGTTTACTTGAAGTGGAAATGTTAGGAAAAATTTACCAAAGAAAATCCTAAACTTCTTATAAAACTCCTATAAAAATTCACCAGGTTAATGTATAATCTGTGTAGTATAAACTGCATCGTTTTTGGCTTCATGAATTGAAGATTCTTAATAGTATTCCACCCTTTGAAGAATGACTTAATATCAGGGAGAAATTCCCAGCCTGAAAGAATCCAAATGAATTCAAAAGTTCACCGGCAGGAAAATTAGTAGTACTGAGTCATTCCAGAAGCTGCTATACCATTATCGCCATCAAGGATAAAGGGAGTAGAGTACTTGCTTTGAAACTTGGGATATTTTACTAGTTTTTTCTTAAAAGGGATTTTAATCCCATTGGAAAAGTAACATTATTAAAGAATATTTCAGCAAATAATTATCTATACATAACAAATTTTGTTGAATGTGTTAAAGCGGAACAAATTATAAAGTAATTCTGAGAATTTGTAAGCGTTTCAGACTCCTGTCATTGTAATTGAACTATTTTGCTAGTAACAAATCATATAGCTTTAAACAAAAATACAAAATGTTGAATGAAAACCGTAATGTTAAATTTTCATGCTGAATCCCCATTACAAAATTGTTTTTTTTTTTTTTTTAAATTCTAACCTCAATATGTATGTATAATACAAAGATACATTATTACATCATGGTTTTTGCTTAAAAACAAAAAATTTAAACCAAAATCCAAAACCAACAAAAATTTAAAAGATTTTAGCATTTTGTTAGATAATAAATTGCATTTGAAATTATTTAATGGATTGTATTTTTAAGCTTTTTGCTATACATACCCAAGATAACATTTTAACATTAAGATACGTATAAATAAAATGTTTTCTAT
The DNA here is from genome assembly GCA_958295665.1 of Tipula vernalis. Taxonomy (NCBI): domain Eukaryota; kingdom Metazoa; phylum Arthropoda; class Insecta; order Diptera; family Tipulidae; genus Tipula; species Tipula vernalis. The sequence continues at coordinate 437,605,621 of OY282558.1, read as the reverse complement.
TCTTATCTACCATAAACGAAAATATAAAATTGTGTATTTACATCTTTATAATTATTTTGGTTTTTCTTGTGTGATTACGTTTTTCATTTCAGATACAAGATAAAATCCTTTAATTATGAAATATATTTATTAAAAATTTGTAAAGGATTATTCTACTTAATTGTGCATTTTATTAATTTTTAATGTTTTGTTTTGTATCGTCCTCGTTTCCCTTCAATGCTAATTACTTGTAAAAAAAAAAAAAAATTTAAAAATGGATTAAGCAAGACCAACACCATTAATATTTTATGCATTTTTAATTTCAGTTAGCATTAATTCAATGAATTTGGAAAAGATATTTTAAGGTATATAGTTGGGCGCATGTTTTATTTGCATAAAGTAATAAGGCTTGGTATAAATGAAAAATGCAGATTACTTGAATTTTAATTCAACAAATATTTTTAAATTATAAAAGTAAAATACTCAGTTATCGCTAAGTCGCTAAATAATCAAGGCGATGCAAAGAAAAACAAAATTTTATTCGATTCTATCGACTTTCAAAAAACCTACTTTCAAAAAATTTTCGTCCAATTTATTAACGATATTTCACAAAATCACTTTAATTTAATATTCGCACAGTTTTGGTTCGCATTAAATCACTTATTAAATCCCTTTTTAATCCTTATACTTTCGCTTACCAAAAACTAATAATCCAATTCGACTTCGTTCACCTTTTTATATACAGAAACCAAACTTCTAGAAATTTGATGACTTTTCCATTAAGAATAGTGTAGAAACATTTAGAACAGTTTTATCATGGAAAATTCCAATTTAGTACAGTGAAACATTGAACTATTAATTTAACTTATTCTATTACACCCTAGGTGCCACCGTAAGAATATATTTGATTTGTCGAGACGATGGTTCGTAGCTATGCTAGTATCCGATAGATGTTTCTGTTGCCAAGGTATTAACAAATTATTGTGACGGTGACACCTAGTGTGTAATAGAATAAGTTAAAATTAAAAGCTCAATGTTAAACTGTACTAAAATGGAATTTTCCATGATAAAATTGTTCTACACTATTCTAACTAGAAAAATCATGAGCTTTCTAGAAGTTTGGTTTGTGTTTATAAAAAGGCGAACGAAGTCGAATTGGATTAGTAATATTTGGTAAGCGACAGTGTGAAGATTAAAAAGTAATTAAAAAGTGATTTAAAAAGTGTTGTAGTGCGAAATAAAAATTATAAGTGAACAGTAAAATTTGAGAATAATTTATATAAAGTGATTTTGTAAATTTTTATTAATAAACTGTGTTTTAGTAATTCTTGTGTTAACTAAATAAATTCGTTGGTAATAAATTAAATTGATTTTGTATTATTCACAATCCAGTGATACGAACCTTGATTGACAAGGAAAAAACGTAACAATATATTTATAGACCAATATGATTCATATTCACAATATATGTTGGCTTAGTGCCAAAAAATAAAATCACAAAATTTGGACCGGATGGGGGCGCTCTTATCGAGTCATGATGATGAAAAATGAAATGTGTCATGAAATGATTCTTGTTTAGACAATACGTTCATTTGGTTGGATTTTTGTCATATGAACATCATTTCTCATTGGATTTCGACATACGAAACCTTAAGATATTTTTTAGATGCTTTAAATTTTGGGCATGGAGATGGCGCGGTTTACGTGAAACGTTTCATATATATTAGTGCACTTTTTAGTAAGCAGATAGAAAATGAATAAAATATATTTTTTTTTACCCCTTCGTTCAGAAAAAGGGTTTTGCTTTATTTATTTCAAAAATTCAAGGTAAAATGGATCATTATTCCATAGAATAAACTGTCATTCAGTAAAGTTGTGCTTTACACCCTATAGGGACTAAAGTAGATGGGTTACATGTTATCTTAAAAAAAACAAATAATGGAAAGATAAAACTCAAATCAAGTTAAACAGGACAACAATTGTTAGTACATTTTAATCATACCGTAGACAAAATTGAAATAGAAATGTAATAAGATAATAACGAAAACTATATAGAGAAAGTAAACTTAGGGTTTTTAGGTTCTAAGTAATCAAAAATATGTACCAAAAATATCTAACTGAAATGGCAAAATATGTGGTAAAATTATGTGATTAATATGAAAGATGTGTGGTGAAATTTTCAAAAGAATGCCTTTATTATAAAGGGCTGGAGGGGCTGTGCAAAATTGGTTCCACATCTTCAAACACTTAAAAATTGCAACACGTAAACGGTTCCTACCTCTAAAAACGGTTGAGACTATCACCTCTATTAGGTGATTTGGCGTCTACTGGAGGGAGGGATCAAAGTTGAGTAGAGTAATCTACCAGCTCAGTAACCTTTCGGTAGGGTGCACATTACGCGAGCTGTTCTGGTCATTTAGGCAGCTGGCGTGATGGGTACAATTGTGGAAGGGGTAACCTGGTCACAATTTGCAAGTGTACGTACTGCCTCCTCGTGGCAATCACTGGTAACTGAGGCCCTTTGGTACTTCTGACCATTTGGCACAGGCTAAAGTACGGCGCTAAAGGAGAAATCCTTGATAAAAAACCTAATCTAAGGTGGAAGAGCATATGCCGATGGATGAATGGCTGATAGGTTAATCAGTCCAAAGTATGCGGACTCTGGATACCAGGCGCCCTTCAGTTTTATTTAGCCTTCCTGTGGTGCTGGGTGTCCCATAGGCGACTTTCTTTTCCCAGCAACTCGTGGGAACAAAATGTTTAAACAAGTTAAAAATAATAAGGATCATGACGCTCCTAAAGCGTCATGCACCAGCGATAGTTCCGCGGTGGTGTTCGAGGACCTCGGCCCTCTTTCCGCTGTGGGACTCTCGATGAGTGGTCTATCGGATGGGGAGCTCTGTTCAGGGATTGAGAAATTAGTTCTCAACTCCGACATGGACACCTCAGGAGATGAGAACTCGGCCTTCGTAAGTGGGGGTATCGCCTCTGTGAAAGCAGGGGGAGCAAAGTCGTCGGGGAGGACCCGAAAGGAATTGTCAGCATCACTGACAAATCTTCCGCGGCTCCTCGCGTGAAAATGTGTGGGGCCGCGAAGAAGCGGTACAGGAGGCTTCTTGCTGAGGGCAAACCGCCCGGAAGCGAGTGCTCCCGCAGAGGCCCCACCGTCAAAAAGGATCCGCTCGGATGAGGGTACTCCACCGGCACAAAAATGGCCAGGGGAGAAGAATCTGTCCCGACGGTCTCGGGTTCTGCGGTCCGGTCTGGACTTACCTTCAGGCAGGCTGCGGAGTCGGAGATCGTTGGAATCTTGGTTTTCCAGAGGTTGTCCTCACTGGAGAGCAGCTTAAGGCTGTCCAGGAGGGCATCCTAGATAAGGTGCTAGAGCAAGAGGCCAAGGAGCTTAAACCTAAGTTCCTTGGCAGTCAGCTTCGGCCTGGTTGGCTGGTACTAACCTGTGCTGACCGGGCCACTGTTCAGTGGCTCAGGGAGGCCATAGGCAGTATCAAGCCATGGGAGGGTGCGCAGCTGATTGTGGCCGAGGCGGGAAACCTGCCTCGAGCCAGGATTGTGTTTGGCACCTTCCCAAACAGTGCTGAATTGCCCATGGAGAAGCTTTTTGGTTTTATAAAAAGCCAAAATGAGGGCATGCCGGCGATCAACTGGACAGTGATCAGGAGAGAGGCGAAAGGCTATTCGGTCTTTTTCACGTTCTCTATGGACCACTCTTCAGTTGAGAAGCTCAAGCGGGTTGGCTTTAAGGTCAACTATAAGTTTGGGACTGTACAATTGCATCCCAAGGGTGGTCAGAGTGGAGCTAAAACGGCTTCTGCCGGCGGGACCCAAGTGGTGAAGCCTGTATAAGCTACCCTCTCCAAGAGACAGGTGAGAAGAAGGCGGGAAAGGGAGAGGAAGGCGTTAGGGGTTCCGCGGGGGAAGGCCTCACAAGGGCTCCCCCCGTGCAAGCCACTGGTTGGGCCTGGAGGCTCTCAGGCAGCGGGGGCCAGCAGAACGGCGATGGAGGACACTGGTCAGCCATCGGCCGGACAAAAAAAGCATGCGGGTGGTGGCGGTGCTGAAAAGGAGGCTGCGAGTGGCCTTCATAAGGGGCCTTCGGTAAATTGAATGCACACATCGCCTGCCTGCAGATAAACCTGCATCATGCAAAGGCGTTGTAAAGCCACGAGATTGGGTAGGTATCTTTTACGTCTTCAAGACCCAAATACTCTAATCCCGCAATGTTTAGATGTTTTGTTGTAATCGCTGTATCACCTTGAATGACCGCGTAGCTGCGTTCTAATCTCAAAATCCGGTTGAAAGCCAATTAAAATATGTTTTGTTGCGGTATCAAATCGTAGTCCAGGTACAAAGCGGCGTCAGAAATTTCGATGGGGTATGCGGATAATCCAGGTAATGCGGTAGTAAAGTTAATAATTTCACAGTATATTAGTTTTATTAGTCGCTGTATATTTTAGTTTTTTATTTTATTTTATTTTATTTCCACTTATAAATTTTGTTGTTTATCTCACGAGAGTCACTGCTAGAATATTCTATTTTTTACTTTATATAAAACAATTCACAAAAAATAAATTCTCAATTGCAATTTATATAATAAGTGACATCTGTGTAAAATAGCTTAATTATATATTACAATAAAATCTCAATTATATAATAATAAGTGACATATGTTTAAAATAATTTAACTACGTGATACAATATGGTTAAACCATAAATAATTTTAGTACAAAATTTCTTCGACTTATAATAACATACCTGGTATAATATTATCCATTTTGTCTAAAAACATGAAGTGTCAAAATTAAAAATAATAAAAGTAAACAAATTAATTGGTCTATGGTAAGTTCAATGACTCGATATAATACAAATTTTCAGATTAAATATATTGATTTTACATTTACAGATACCAAAATATAAGAGAAAAAGCAAACTTCTAATGGATTACATTATCAGATAAGTATAAAGTTAATTACATATATGATCAAAATGATTCTTTGTTTGTTCTCTTTTATTTTTAGGTTATGATTCTTAACAGGCGTCTTCGGACGTCCTTTGTCGTAGGTTTATCTGCCAAAATATTGGCATGGCTCTAATCCAGGAGCCGTGGGTGATTGGTAACCAGATTAGAGGTGTACTAAATCAAGTGGGTAAGTTAATTTATCATAACGGAACTCAGAGTCCAAGAGCGGCTGTGTTGGCCAGTTCGCAAATTAATTTTATTCCCATTTCACTGGTGAATGGGGCGAGTATAAGATGGCCTTGACGGAATATAATCTCGAACTAAGGAGATCCAAAAAGGCTACCTGGAGGAATTTCTGTGAAGGAATCAATGAATTGCCCTCTGCAGCTCGTCTCCAGAAAGTCCTTTCCAGGGATCATTCAAATGGTTTAGGACTTCTCCAGAAGCAAGTTGAGGGGTTCACTGGAAACCGGAAGGAAACTTAGAGGTACTGTTAAAGACCCACTTTCCGGATTCAGTCGTGGTAGGAGCCCAAGAGGACTCGCGTGATCCTTCAAGTGAGGTGGCCTATGCGCCTCACAGTAGGATCTGGAGTCTCTCTGGGAAAATTTTCACACCCAGCAAGGTGCGATGGGCTATTGGGCCTTTCAAACCTTTCAAATCCGCTGGAGGGGATGGTATCTTACCAGCTTTACTTCAAAAAGGTATTGAGGAAATACTCCGCAGCTTGATGCAGATGTTTCGGGCAAGTTATGCTTTTAACTATATTCCGAAAGTGTGGAGGAAAGTAAATGTGGTCTTTATACCAAAGAGCGGGGGTCGTAAAGACACCCAGGCCAGGGCATATCAGACAATTAGCCTCACATCGTTTCTTTTGAAGACGATGGAAAAAATCCTGGACTATCAAATAAGAAGTGAGGTCCATGGAAAGAATCCGCTGCATCGGGACCAGTTTGCGTATCGAACTGGTAAATCCACGGTTATGGCCCTTAGCGGGCTAGTCACGAGGATTGAAAAAGCAGTGACATATAAAGAAATTGCCCTTTGTGCCTTTGTGGACATTGAGGGGGCGTTTGATAATACCTCCTATGGATCTATAGAGAGGGCAGCAATGGGAAAAAGGGTTCCTCTTTCTACAATTAGGTGGATCCGTTCCATGCTGGAACATCGTGAGATTACTGCCAGACTAGGTGGCGAATCAGTAACCATCAAGGCCGTAAAGCGCTGTCCCCAAGGAGGCGTACTATTTCCTCTTTTGTGGTCATTGGTTATTGACAGACTACTGGTCCTTCTGAGTATCCATGGGTTTGATGTCCAGGGCTATGCAGATGATGTGGCTATCATAATCAGAGGCAAGTTTGATGAGGTCATTTCTGATCGCATGCAAAATGCACTCAATATAATATGGCAGTGGTGTTACCAGGAAGGACTCAGTGTCAATCCAAGCAAAACTGTCATTGTTCCTTTTACTAGGAGGAAAAAGCTTGCGCTTACAGCTCCCTCGTTAAACGGTACTACTGTGCCTTTTTCCAGCGAGGTTAAATATCTAGGGGTTATCCTAGATCAAAGACTGAACTGGAACCAACATTTGTTGAAAGTTCAAAATAGAGCCATCAACGCTCTTTGGGCCTGTCAAAGACTTTATGGGCGTACTTGGGGACTACAACCAAAAATGGTCTACTGGTCATTTCTTACAATCAGTAGGCCTATGGTCACCTACGCATCGGTTGTATGGTGGCCTAAAACTGAGCAGAAGACAACGCAAACCTTATTGAATAAGGTTCAGCGTGTAGCCTGCATCGTTGTTACGGGCTCAATGAATTCATGTCCAACCGCGGGGGTGGAGATACTTCTAGGACTGACACCGTTACACCTGCATATTAAAAAGGATGCTGCAAGTATGGCCCTGAAAATGCAGGCGGAAGGAAATATCAAACCAGGCAATATGGCGGGTCATCTGGAAATCCTTAAGGAATTTCAGACAGACCCTACCATAGGAATGCCTTCCGACTGTATGCCAGCTAAACTGGACTTCCACAAACCAATATGTGTTATGTTACCTAACCGGGATGTGTGGAGGGCAGGTGGACCATCATTTGAGCTAGGGTCCATGGTATGGTTTACAGATGGATCAAAAACGGAAGATGGGGCGGGGATAGGAATACACGGGAGTGGCACTACCCTCTCGAAGTCCTTGGTTACCAATGCTACCGTTTTTCAAGCAGAAGTACATGCTATAGAACTTTGCGCTAGGATAGGCATAGCAAAAGGCCTAAACGATGCAAAGATTTATATTGTATCAGACAGCCAATCGGCCTTTAAAGCTCTTAGGCCTTGTACCGTTGAGTCAAGGCTGGTATGGGATTGTCTGAAGGTTATTAAACATTTGGCAGGCTCAAATAAGGTAACACTTATGTGGGTGCCAGGTCATGGCCCTTAGCGCCCGTGAGGGTTCTGCCTCTCCATTTATTGGACCAGAACCCTTCTGCGGTGTCACTAAGGGACACCTTAGAGCAGCGGTATAACGCTGGGAGGATGTTCAAAAGTCCTCCTACTGGCGCAGAATTCCAGGATTACGGCAGGCGAAGAAATTTATATCACCTTCGTCTGTCAGGGTTAAGGAGTGTCTTGAACTTAGGAAACCTGAGTTGAGGCTGCTTACTGGCTTCCTCACAGGTCATGTCCCCTTAAGGTATCACCTTAATAAGATGGGCCTAAGTACGACAGATGGATGCCGCTTCTGCGGTCTGGAAGCGGAATCAGCGGAACATGTTCTGTGCCATTGCCCAGCCATATTCCGGCAAAGGCTGCAACATCTAGGAGGGAGAAAAATTAGCCCGGATAGTATGTATCTTGTACCGGCCAGTAGTATTGTCAGATTCATTAAGAGCCTGAATATTGACTGGACGGATAATTAAGTAGGGTCCAGCACAATAGATCTTTTAGGTCGCGGTGCGAGGTGGCTTATCGCCCACATAACCCTCCAGTAAATAATAATAATAATCACCTCTATTAAAATGGGGTAGAATTGTATTTTCTATGTTTTTATAGTTCAATGTACTCTTGTTTGATCCATTTAAATTTTAATGAATTCCTTTACATAAATTTACCATATTTTGGACTAATCAGATAAATGTCCCACTGGATGAGAATGAATTCATTTTTGATAAAGGTAGATATAGTCTATTTGCTGTGTAGTCATACTAATTATACTTTTATAAATTTTTTTAGAATATTCCGCTATATTCTATAATCTTCATCCAATCAAACAATGAAATCAAAAAATTCATTAATCGTGTTTTAATATATTGGCGAAATGCTGTTATAACCAATGTATCAAGTACCGAATGAGAAGTACACAGAGTTTAATGGAAGTAGAAACTGTTAAATGTTTGGTGGATATTACGATTTACATGTGTGTTAGTCATTGGGTAGTCTCTCATCTTTAGCAATAATAACAATAATATTTAAAAGTTTTCATTCGCCATTGATGGTCCGAACAGTAACAACAATTAAATCATTTTTCGATGACTAACCAGTTTTTCTATTATTCTGAACAATCATAATAAGCGAGGGATTTTTCTATGTTAAAAAGTCACCAGCATCATCAATGACTTCTGCACTTTCCAAAGGGTGGCACATAAAATCTAGTGGCCAAACCAGCGTATTCACTGTCGTTTAATTTTATGAACTATGTCATTCGAGTCGAACGAATGAATTTGGGATTTTACAGAAACCGTATGTACTATAACATCGTCGTATTTAGGACCAAATATCACACGTATGAATGCTCCCTTGAATGTCTATCAAATACGACAACGCACACCTGATAAACATTCTACACAACCATAGTTGAAGGTGTTTGCAAGATATTACATCATTTCCTCTCGTGTATAATTATTATATCATTGTCTTTATAAAATAAATTAACAAATTTATTTTACGAAAAGCCCAAAATGTTCCGAATTTAGAATCAGAAGATAAAAACAAATTTTTGCATCCCACTCCTACCACGATTCGATTTCGCAATCCGCTACCTTCGGGTAGATCTAAACATTATTAATCATGTTTTCTTCACAGAGTTAAACTAGGTTAACTCAAATTTGTGTGCTTGGAAAACTGGAAAACGCTGTTTAGAGTAGGGCTTCGTTAAATTGAAATAACTTCAACGATTATGTTTGTTTTAAATTTCTAACCTTGATTTATTTTAATTCGAAATGGCGTTTCGCGTATTATTAACTGGCAAAATGTCAAAATGTAGCCAGATGTACTTTTTTCAAAAGTATTAGAACACTTTTTGAATCGTTTTAGTGTTAAATCAAGCTGAAAAATGATAAATATACCATTTTTAAGTTTATGACTTCTTTCTCTTAAAAATTAGCACAATTTGGTAAAATGCTTGTGATTTTGATTGTATTTGAGTTGTTTTTTTCTTTCTCGTTTGAGTTTCAGGTAGAGCAAGTTTTTGTCCACCTCAAATACTTTATTTGTACATACTCAGATAAAAGGCAGCAAAAATTAAAATCTCCTTAGGTAAAAGTTGAACTTTTATTTTAAATTTTACTCTTCCAAGCACTGAATGTAAGCCAGAAGAAATCCTTTAGACGAATTACTGTTTAGACTTCAGTGATATAATTGGAATTTACTGTATATAGATGAAAAGAGCCAATTGATAGTTTTAATCTTAGTCGGGCGGGGCTTTTAGCGAGGCTACTAAATGTAAATACGGTTACGATTTAATTAAATTAATTTTTGATTTTATTCAGAACCTTGTTACACCAAAAAATTACCATTCGTGCACATTATAGGAAGCCTAATCTACTGTTGCTAAATAAATATAAATCAGTATTTTCTATTCTATCTATTCGAGAAATATTTATTTTTAGATTGTCTGGAAAAATAGCGGGATTTCGAGTGAATCTTTCCAAAACGAATTTGAAAATATACGCAGAAGTATAATGGTGTGGTATAATAGTTTATATAAACTCATATGTATCCTCTCTGGAAATTATAAGTAGCCTTACAGAGCAAAAGAAGCCAAACTTAAATTATGAGGACTTTGGGAATTTTTTAAATTTTCATGATTCATATCAAAGACTAATTTTGGATATATTCGACTGCAGGGTTGCCACTTTAATACTTGAAAAACTTAACATTTTTATCCTAAATTTAATTTCCTATATGACACAGTAACATGTAAATAACATAACAAACATAATATATTAAACATATATGCCTTGACTGAACGTGTCTTTTTTATGGAAATGTTACGTTTCATATTCATGGCTAACTTTTTTGCGTGTGCCGTTCTTAATTTGTGATTTGTGTAATTAATTTACAGTTTGATAAATATGAAAAGATATTTTGAAGCAATTACAAAAAATAGGTAAGTAATTTTACTATCTAATCTTTATTTCATGGAAATGTATACGAAATAAATCTAAACATAGACATAAAAGTATGGGTTATGTTAAATACGTTAAACCACTTTTGTAGGCCTGGTGAGTCGGCAAATACTATTCAAAGCAGTGAAACATTTTCTTTATATAATATTGCTCCAGAAAATAATGTAATGTAAGTGTACCTTGGTTAAAAAGATAAATGGTTACCAAATGATCGATGAAACGACCGATCTGTCTACTACCAAATGCTTATAGTGATGGTTGCACGATTTTTTGATACACATAAAAATAATATGATTGACTGTTTTCTGGGGTCAACAAATATTTATTGAACTTGAATTCAAATTTAAAGCTAGCAATATTCTAGCAGTCGATAATGCCGCAGTAACGACTGGTCACTTAAATGCTTTGCATTTATGTGCATTGGCCGCATGCAAAAGTTACCGCAAATTCCATTGAAAAAAACGTAAAAAATATTTTCAATCATTTTGCCCGTAGTTCAAAAACGCATCGGATCGTTTCGCGGATTTAAAAATTATTTTGATGTTGAAAATCATAACATATTAAGGTTAAGTTCGGCCAGATGGCTTTCATTCGAAAGTGTCGTCAATATATTGTTCGAACAGTGGAACCCCTTAAGGCATTATTATCGTTTATATGATTTTAAGGATCTTCACAGCTGAAACGCAGCTGAAATTTATGAGTTTCTCACGGATCCATTAAACAAAAGTAATCTCTTATTTATGTCTTATATATTAAAACTAGTAAATGAAATAAATATCAATTTTCAATCGAAGTTGACATACACTTTTTATAGAAATCCTTAAACATTTTATAAAACCAGAGCATTTAAAATTTGACACAAATACTAAAGATCCATACTTTCATCTTACACCAACGGGAATGCATTTTGGGATTAGGTTTGAAAATTTTATAATTTCAAAATGATTGGAAGAACAAAACGTCGAAGCCTTCAAATTAACGTTAGTGTCGTTTTATAATGAAATTGCGGCCCAAAATAAACAGAAAGATTTGATTTTAATTCGTAACAGGAAGCCTTCCCTCCCTCATACCTTTCATCATCCATTTTCCATTTCACGACTATGAAACTATAAATAATCAATTTCGCAGATTGGTTGGGAACCGCAGATTGGTTAGTATGTCACCAAATTCTGGGATGAATGAATTGAAACTTTACAAGGATCCCTTGGAAGAGGCTACCTCATAGTACTGCATCAGCAGAAAGGAAGTTCTCAAAACTAAATTTAATTAAAACCAACTTAAGAACTAACCTAAATACAACCACTTTCGAGAATCTTATGTTTGCTAAGGAAGTTTTGAAACCAGACAAAGCTTGTTGGGAACCTAACCAAAACTTCTAAAATTTTTAGACAAATTCATGTAAATCGTTTGAAAATATCATCTGAAATAATACTCAATGCAATCCTCTAAATTACACTCTATGTACTCTATGTAGCTCAGGTGAAAAACGAAAGCTCTGTTCAGCAGATGAAAATGCCATAAATACTGAGGAAGGACTTCGAGGGGTAATATGGATCGAGGGGTTGCACAAATAAAAGAGTACCCTTGGATGGAAACACTATTAGACAAAAATCAATGAACATATACAGCTATGTATTTAAAACGAAACCTTCAAACTACTACAGAATTGTGGATACAATCGTTTTCTGCAAGCAAGAGCTAACTAGAAAAGTTTAAACTAAGATTTTCCTTGCATAACATAAAATTCCAAAAGGGAACATGCATTGTTGATTTCAAGAAAATTGTAGAAGGTGGTGGATATAGGAGTAGGTAATTGCCATCCCGTACATATATTTCTAAGCATGAGAAGTTTGCGCCTGGTTTTAAAGTGTCTAAGTATTGAATCACTATTCTTTAATGTATAGTAAGGAGATTGTATGATGCCGATGCTTATTAATAAATCATGTAATTAAAATTTTTTTATTGGTTTTAGGCTCGATTTATTTCTTTTTATATCCTTTATATTAACTTCACCTGCTTGATTGCTTGCTTGAGTGTCCTTACGATCTTCAAGTTCAAAATTGACCCACTTGCACATATATACGAATCAAATTTAATAAGTGTATCTTATATTTCTTGCAGATTTTCCTAAAAATTTTCTTGATATAACATAACCTTATTCTTTTTTCAATATGTACAAAGTCGTGGAAACGATTGAGACGGATTGTGGGAAAAGTTTAAGTGCTATGCCAAATGGGTGGGAGGTCAATGGTATATTATCTTGGCCACCAGAAAGATCCATTATTAATGGGTTACGAAAAAATCTACGGTCAGTGCCGAACGGTGACTGGTCCAAATGCAAGTGTACTGTCAAGCGCAATAAAATAAAATATTTGAACGATGCGTTAAAAATCGAAAAAGAACTGACGCTTTATTATGAATATATAACAGCAATTCAAAAGAAGTAGGAATTGAATAGCTACAATGCCAATGGCGTGTATGAATTGATGATGCTTAATTTAATCAGCGATACAAATACCATAGGCTCATCACAATTGGTTGAAATTTTGTCAAATGAGGTAGATCCGCCAGCAGCATTAAATAATATTATTCAGCATCAGTCGACTATTCCAAATGATGACATTCCAGTTATTGATATGAGCTTCGTAATTCCAAATAACAAATTTGACGAACGGTTCGACCAAGATGAGAAAGATGTAGCACAAACAGAGACTAAATTGGACAATCTTATTAAGCAACAGAATTCATTCCATGTGCCGTTTCAATCATTTCTGAGAATGGCACAATCAGTATCCGGTTTTTTAGATGACAAAGAAAAACAAAACTATTTAAGGAACTTCGTTATTTCTTTAATATCTTGGGCGGACCACTTCATGTCAACATTTTTAAACGTTTCGTCTCTCCATTCTTAAATAAATCTTTTCATTACACCAAGGTGAATTAAGTGTAATTCGTCTGCAATTATAAAATCTTTGACCATGTCGATGGGCAGTTTTTCAAGTATTGTATAGCATTTGTGCTGATCTTCATCCGCTCTGTTGCGAAAATCTATGTCCGTTCTCAAAGGCATGTTGATACGAGGGAATACATTGTAACGTGAAATGTATGAATATTCACCAATGCTGGTACATTTTAAACATCCATTAAAATTGATAACACCTGTAGTATTTTAAACATAATATCATGCATATTTTTAAAAAGGATATAATATGTGTGCCCTAATACCTTTTAAAAAAGCCCTAGCTGGTGAATCACAAATAAAACATCGAATGTGTACATTCATTGTTTTATCATTAATTAATATTCCATTTTCCAAAATAATGTTTAACTCCTCGACGAACTGACCTAAATATTCTGACAGAGATGATGGTTTTCATGATGTTTTCATGACAGAGATGATGGATTAAACTCAGGCATGTTATGAGTATTAAATAATATTGGCCAAAATTCTAGTTTCGAACTTTTATAAATGGGAAGTCCTTGTATATTAATAGTGATGAAAATTTCAATAAATTCTGTAATTTGATTAAAACACTTGCGCAGGCACATTTCCAAGCCATAATACCAATATTGATCATTTCTATTTGTAATCGTACTAATTGTTAAATTTTTTGGTGTTTCAATTTAAGTACGAGCGTCTATTGGAAGTTTCACGTCAACGGTTTTATTGAGAATTGCCAACAAATCATTAATTGCGGTATATTTTATGTTATGTAAATTTGCCCACTTTCTTAAATCACTTCTAATTCTAGTGATTCTTGAAGATATTCTTCTTCATTACTGATACTGCAATAATCGTTAAAAATATTTATATGAACTTGAGCATTCTGGTCTTTTGACACAGGATCAACAGAATTTGGATCAGAAGGAGCGCCATTATGCTGATCGTAACAATCATTTTCATGCAGCGCGGCGAAATTTGATTTTCTATGTATAAAACCAATATTGGCTTGACTTGTTGAAGTTGAATGAAAAGTTAAAAGATTTTTTTAAGTCTTCTCTAATAAGTCCCGCTATTTTTACACTTTTTAAATTGCTCAATGGCTCTTACATTTATTTCCATTATACTTTGTTTTGTTTTATTCAAGCCTTGCATAATGTTTTCGATTCTATTATGCCGAACTAAATCAATAACCTGTACCTGTCAAAAGTACTTTAACAATTAGGTTGGAAAAATAAAATAAATAAATAAATTAGGAAAAATAATAGCAAATACTTTTCAAAAAGTCAGTCACTACTAAATGCTACTAAAATGTGCTTATGTGCAAAAAACTAGAAACATTTTTGCTAAAATTTAAGAATACTATTAAGTGTTTTGATTTAAGCAGTATAGATAGTAGAGTGGTTAACGTGCTGGTTTCATATGCAGTGATCCTATAGGTTCGAATCCGGTTAAGAAATACATAAAAGTAAGTACGTTTAATAATATTTCAATGAACAACACTAAAAAGCAATATATCTTTAAAAAGAAGTGGTCGAAATAAAAAAAATGTTAATATTAGTTAATAAATAACTTTAAATTTATTAAATACAGATATTTTTTGAAAAAATAAGCAAAACTTTTGAGATCATCTATATTATATTATACAAGCGGCTGAACGAGTTTACCGTTATATTAACATAGAACACATAGAAAAACAAAAAATAACAAAAATAAATTCAAAAAACATTTTACGTGTATTTTATCATGGACTCCTATATTCGAAAAACTCTGTAATATTTTTGTCGATATATGTAATGAATTTAATTTTCTATGGAAATTCTTCATTTATTTTAAGAAATGTACTACTTGGAGAATGCACTATATAAAACAAATAAAGGAAAAACCCAAAACTTCATATTCATTGTCTTTTTAAATTCAATATACCGTTTCATGTATTAATAAATTTGATAATACTGAGTCTTCGTTATATAGGAGTCCATGATTATATATGCATGCGTATTTTATTTGTATGAAATGAAGTATGTGTAGTATTATTTACATATATACATACATACAAGTTTATTTCACCCGAATAGGAATAAATTATAAATAAAAAATCAGTTGATGCTTAACTTTTGAAGTAAAAGGTTCGTTTATACGTATTGTAATTTTACATTCTTTTGAGTTGAATATTTGTTTTTCCTTAGCTATTTAATTAAGCTTTGATTTGATTTGAATTTAATTTGATTGATCGCTTTCTGCAAATTTTATTTTACAATTTAATTTTGGTCTTACATATAGGCTTTTTATATATACACAATTTGGTTTGATTTGAATTTCTTGATTTATTGATTTTGGTTTTGGTTTTTATTTATATATATAAGCATTTTATATTATAATTTCTATTTCTATAATGGAAAGACGTGAAACAGACCGTCGTTACCGTGAAAAAAACCGTGAGCGTTTAAGAGAACTCCAACGAGCAAGAAATGCGAATCCTAATATACGTGAGTTAAATATGCAACAAAAACGAGCGCGTCTATCAGTTAATTCATTATTTAAAGCAGCTGTTCAGGGTAATTCAAATTTTGTTTACCCCGACTGCTTTAATCTAGGCAATTTAAGTGTCAAATGCTCCTATTGTGATGCAGTTTTTTTTAAAAATGAAAATAAAAGTAGTTGTTGCCACAATGGAAAATTATCGAACTTGCCTACATCAACGGAAAATTTTCCATTTGATATTAAACAACTCTTTGTTGGCACAGACGATAAAAGTAAGAATTTCCGGGAATTTATTAGACAATATAATAATGCGAATGCCTTCTGTTCGATGGGCGCTAACATTGAGCATATGTCGGGAAGTGTATATTCTTTTAAAATATCTGGGGATGTGTATCATCGATCTTCCGTTAATATTCCCATTGATTTTTCCTTGAACTCTAATAATTATCAAGAGCGTGGTGGAGATGTAAGTTATGCTGAATTATTTCTCTACGATACTGATACAGCTGTAAATATTCGAATGAACAATAATGCTAATTCCAAGTGCAAACGTGAAATAATGTCAATAATTTCTATGGTTCTTCAACATGTTTCCCCATATGCTAGCAGTTATAAAAGACTTCGAGAGATCTACGAAAATGAAATAGCCGATGCTAATCGAAACTGTCGTCCGCTTAATAGTGTCTCACTAATTTTTACCCGAAATCTTCATGACGACCAAAGGGTATATAACGCACCAATAAATTCTGATGATGTTGCATTAGTTTTTGTGTCAGACCGTGAAGGAAATATTCCAGCTGATATAGATTTCGCTGTTTACCCCAGTAACAGCAGAACATTGAAACGCATAAACTCCCTTTCAAAACATTTGGATCCTATGGTATTTCCACTTTTCTTTCCCAATGGTGAATTCGGATGGACCACCGATATGCATCACAGCAGCGAACATTCTACTGCTGTACGAAATAAAATTACGACCCTCCAATTTTATTCATATAAAATTGCAGTACGTCGAAATGTTTTTAATCCGCTTCATTATGGTGGCAAACTATTTCAACAATATTTGGTGTTTGCCTACGCTCGAGTTGAAGCTAACCGGTTAAATTTTATACGACATAATCAAAAAGCTCTTCGTGTTGAATCTTACAGAGGACTTTTGGATTACGTAAATAGCGATTGTCTTGAAAATAATACCAGAGTTGGTAATATTTATATTTTACCATCTTCGTTTATCGGTGGTCCAAGGTTCATGTCCAAATTGTACCAGGACAATATGGCTATTGTTAGGAAGTTTGGCCGTCCAGACTTATTTATTACTTTTACGTGTAATCCGGCATGGGAAGAAATAAAGTCTGAACTAAAAACTTTCCAAAATTCTTCAGACCGTCCTGATATCGTAACCCGAGTTTTTAATTTAAAATTAAAGGAATTCCTTAGTGATATCGTAAAAAAGCAAATTTTTGGAAATATCGTATCGTATGTTTATGTTATTGAACATCAGAAACGTGGGTTACCTCATGCACACTGTTTATTTACACTCGCTAAGGAAGACAAATTCAAAACTGGGGACGATATTGATAAAATCATTTCAGCGGAGATTCCTAATTTAAATGATAACAGACAACTTCACGAGGTGGTTCTTAAACACAATGTTCATGGTCCATGTGGAGAATTTAATCGTAATTCTGTTTGTATGGTCAACGGAAAATGTTCAAAGCAATTTCCTAAAGAATTTTTTTTTGAGACAGATATATCTATGGAAAGTTATCCCAAATATAGAAGGCGTCCTCCTTCTAATTTACCAGAACATTTTCCCCGAACGCGAACTAATATTCCTGTTGATAACCGTTTTATAGTTCCATATAATGCCTATTTAAGCTTGAAATATAACGCACATATAAATGTCGAACTATGCTCTACTGTCAAAGCAATTAAATATATCCATAAATACATAACTAAAGGACATGATTGCGCAAGAGTTGGGGTTCAAATTAATTCCTTAAATAATAACTCAAATCAGGTTGAACATGATGAAATATCGCAATATCTAAACTGTCGCTATATAAGCTCACAAGAAGCAGCTTGGAATCTACAAGAATTACCCATTCATGGTCAATCTCACAATACTGTAATGTTATCTGTTCACCTAAAAGATGGACAGTCGGTTTACTTTCAAGAAAATAATATAGAAAGTGCTTTGCGACGACAATCTGCCGCGTGCACCACTTTGACGGCATTTTTTGAGCTTAATCTCATAGACACCGACGCTCATCAATTTTTTTATAGCGACATTCCGAATCATTATGTATTCAAGAACTCGATATGGGAAAAGCGATCAATAAATTCTCATTTTGGTGGAAAAACTATTGGCAGAATAATAGCAGTTTCACCTAGAGATATAGAACGTTACCATCTTCGACTAATTCTTCTCTCTGTTAAAGGTAATGAATCTACATCATTTGAAGCACTAAAAACCTTTAATAATGTAATATACCTAACATATAAAGAAGCAGCAAGAGCAAGGGGATTAATTAATGATAGTAATGAGTGGGAGAACTGTTTATCTGAGGCTCGCGAACATATGTTACCTAAATCTTTGAGATCCTTATTTGTGACTATCCTGACCCATTGCAATCCTGCTGATCCATTAAAACTTTTTAATGAATTCAAAAGTAGTATGATGGAAGATTTTATTCATCAAGGCATGAATGATAGTACAGCTTTTAGTAGTTGTATACTAGACTTAAAAATTCAATGTGAAAAAGTAGGTTTTGATTTTCTTTCAGTAGTAACAATACCAAACATTTCTGAAATTTTGAATATTGCTATTGCTATTATTTTGCCACCTAACATTGCTGACAATAATTTTTGGGAAGCTCTGAATACTGATCAACTTTCAGCAGCATCAGCAGTTTTTTCTTCCGTATTAGAAGTTAATCCACAAAAATATTTTTACCTCGATGGTCCCGGCGGTAGTGGAAAAACATTTTTGTATCTGGCATTGAAGCAGAAGATCTCTGATAGTAATAAAAAAGTAATGTGTGTAGCTTGGACTGGGATTGCTGCAAATTTGCTCCCCGATGGAACGACGTGCCAGTCAGCTTTCTCGCTTCCGCTTAACATGGATGTCGTTAAATATCCTCAAATATCCTTAAAAAAAAAACAATTCTTATCATCAATTGACTGCCTTATATGGGATGAAGCACCGATGGCATCAGGTATCGCACTTGAAATTGTAGATTTGGTTTTTAGAGATATAATGAACAGCGATTTACCGTTTGGTGGAAAGGTAGTTGTGTTAGGAGGTGATTTTCGGCAAGTTTTGCCAGTAGTAAGAAATGGAAATCGAAGTTCAATAGTGAATGCTACAATTAAGAAATCACGGTTATGGCGGCATTTCCATCCATTATATTTAAAAAGGAATATGAGGGCTATCAGTGATCCTGAATTCAGTGAATGGTTGTTAAATGTCGGCAATGGTAATCAAGTATCTGCCGAATTAAATAAAAAAACACAATATTCGTGTGAAGTGCCAAATAAATACGTCTCACAGGATTTAATTGCTGATGTTTTTGGGGAATCGTTCACAACCAATGATATATCTTCAATATCGCACTACGCTATATTGTGTCCAAAAAATGATGAAGTCCGAGAGCTCAATGAAGAGGTTCTTGAAAAATTGGTTTCCGAAAAAGCATCCTACTCATCCATTGACACAGTAAAAACTGATGACGGGACATGTGACTCTGACTTGCAAGTTAATTTCCCAGTTGAATACCTAAATTCTTTGAACCCTTCTGGTTTACCTCCCCACATTTTAAATTTAAAGAAAGGTTGCATAGTTATGCTCCTAAGAAATCTTTCCATAAAAAATGGACTATGCAATGGTGTTAGAATGGTCGTGAAGGATTTTAGTCGAAATTGTATTAAAGCGGAAATTATTACTGGGGCACATTCCGGCACAGTTCACTTTATCCCAAGAATTTCACTAAACACAGCTAATGATTTATCTCTACCCTTCAATTTTGAACGTCATCAGTTTCCTGTTCGGCTTTCCTACGCTATGACTATAAATAAATCACAGGGTCAAACTTTCAAAAAAGTCGGCTTTTTTCTTCCTCAGCCATGTTTTACTCATGGACAACTATATACAGCATTTTCCAGAGTGACTGATTCTGAT
This sequence comes from Tipula vernalis, assembly GCA_958295665.1. Taxonomy (NCBI): domain Eukaryota; kingdom Metazoa; phylum Arthropoda; class Insecta; order Diptera; family Tipulidae; genus Tipula; species Tipula vernalis. Next base: position 437,585,654 of record OY282558.1, on the reverse strand, counting down.
GCACTCCGAGTTAAAGTTTCGGAAACCCCAAGACAAGGAAAAACATCGACGGGGGTAGTTGTGACGGATAATGTTGTATATAGTGAAGTGTTCCAGTAGAATGTGTGTTTGTTCACAATTTTAAAATACTAAAAAAAAATAAATAAAAAAAATTTAAATAAAAAAAAAATACAAAAAAATATACAAAATTCAGAAAAAAAAAAAAAAAAAAAGAATTAAATTGTGATTGAATTTTTGTTCCATATAAATAATAAAAATTGCCGACCAAATGGGTCAGTAGTTAAAGTTACGGGTTACGATCCTGAGGTGCCGGGTTCGAATCCCAATAGAGGAGAGATGCTAAATGGAATTATGATCATCTGATTAAAATCGGTGATGGCGAGGAACACATCTATGACCCTTTGTTGGAGTGCAGAAATCATGGGCCGACGCACAATTCATGTCTGGCATAGCACTGTACAATATGTGTGCAGGCGGTCTATGTAAAACGGACCAATATCCGTACGTATTCGATTAGGCTACTGCGTAAGGTAGGGCGTCAAGAGTAAACTGAGTTGGGAGTGCCTCGAGCCCCAGAAAAATTGCACAGAAATAAAGAAACAAACAAATAATAAAATTGTGCAATTGCACAGGGGCCCCTAGTTTATTTATAATTGAGAACAGTTATTCAGAGAAAAATTTAGGCAAATTTTTGTATGATTTTTCTCTAATTCAGAAATTATGCAATTTATAAAACTAGCAAACTAGTTTGCTGGAGCACTCATTTGCTGTTTTTCAGAAGCAATTCAGAAGAATTTCAGAATTTTTACCTCCACTTAATTCTGAAATTCTTCTGAATTGCTATTACAAGAGTACTCATACTATAGCAAACTGTGCCTATTAGCAAACCAATCAGAGAAAAATCAGAGATTAATTTGCTTCGAAATGTTACTTGGGATGTTTATTAAATTATCACTGAACATTATCTGTTACATTTGATGGAGTTTGTAACAGGCTCTAATTCAAACACAATGGCAAAAAATACTGAACAACATCTTAAAGATGAACCTATTGAAAATATTTCTATGGCTTATGTAGGATATGGTTTAAATTTGGCAAAATAATTGAAGCAGCGTTTTGCAAAAATAGATTCCTGCAAAGAACGTAAAACAAAATTTGTAACCATACACCAAATAAGGGTTTGGTTCACTATAAAAAATTGTTAGAAGTAGATTTGAAGGCACCATTTTTATTAATCGCATAACTTGAGTGATACCTGTACATTCCTTATTCTTCGATTTAGTAATATTATCCTATAAAATTTCATAATCATAAGAACACAAGGGTTATAATGAATTTTTGTTTTTTTATTTTTGGGTAGGTTTTATGGAGAAGGATTGCGTATGGTTGGTTTAATTAGACAGAAACACAATAGACTTGTTGTGCATTTGATATCAATATTGCCGTATAATGTTAGGGTGTTGTGGTACTGTTATAATCACAAAATTAAAATTATTTTGTGTTTTTGTTTTAGTTTTGTATAATTTAAAAAAAAAATTTAAACTATCATTTTCAAAGAAGCTCAAATTCTTCTTTAAACCTTTCTAATCTTTCTTCGTTCGGGTTCGTTTCCATATAGTTATGTAATTAGAAATAATTTGTTTCAATTAAACATTTAAAATTGGGAAAATCTCTTTTCCAAGGCATTATCTATAAACCATTAACTAACAAGTTTCTGATATTTGATTGAACGTGCATTCGAGATTAGATATCCTATTCAGAAAGTTCCCTTTTCCTATTCGAATTAGCAAATTTTGCTAAAGGAACACTTTTACTTTCCACTAATAATATTTAAATAGGGGAGAGCTACTAAAAATGCTGCAAATTACATGAAAATACAAAATATAAAAATGAAAACCCTTTTTCTAAAAATAAATAAAATCCACAAATAAACATCGAATATCAAAATTTGGGGAAAATAAAAAAAAAACAGAAATTGCTCAGAATAGAAAAAAGCTTTGTAATATCCACTTGGGTATAATAATAATGGACTCAATGTTAACTTTCTTCGTTATTTGTTTTTTTTGTTTTGCTGCTGAAAAGTTTTGTGTTTTAAACTTTTTCTTTTTTTCTTATTAGTGTTATTGCTGCTACTGGCTGCTGCTATTATTTTAGATCTTCTTTTTTCCACGACTTATAATTTTTTATGTGTTTTAATAGGAAAGCTTTTTTTCTATTTATGCTTCTATGTACATTACATTTTGAAGTAAAAGTTACTAGAATGTGTTGTGTTATACATTTTTAGTTCTTTAATGATATATTTTGTTTTATTTTTGGAGATCGTGAAAAGTTAGTGAATGAAGCAAGAAACTTAATAAATATTTATTTTGTTTATTCGTTTCTGATGGACATTATTTTAGAGTGATTTACAACATGTTGCTCTGTCAGTCTATTAGTTCCAAGCGATTAACCAGAGCTTTGTAGAAGCTTTTTTAGTGGTATATGAAATAAGAATGCTCTTAGTCTAAGACATAATTGTTTTTGATGTCTAAATATAGCAAAACTAGCTAACTATGCTGAAGGGTACTCTACATTACGTCTTTCCCTTTCATTTCGGCACGATTGAAATTAGAAATTCGAGGATCGAATTGTTTCTCGAATTTACTCGTCCATAACCGGACATTCTCGGAACCAGTTGTACTGTATCCTTTTAAGTGTGAGGTGACATTTACCCTCAGGAGTCCTAATTTTTTTACGTCAAAAATCGTACATCATTTAAACAATTTCTTTGTGTACATTTTTCTATTAAAGCTGAAGGACGAACATCGAAAAGTCACCAAAAATATTTAATTTAAGCTCGGTATTATAGTGAGAACATGTTATAACCCAATTATTATTATTCAATACATTCATACATAGAGATTACAAAACTAACCTATTTAGTCACTAACATGCCAAAAATTTTACCAATCAACTTCAAAGAACAAAAAATATTTTCTTGTTTGTCATCCATATTCAATTTTGGGTCTTTCCAAATCCATATCTTTATATGGCATTTCAAAACAACTTTTTCCAATGCAAATACACAAACATAACATTATCCTAACTCTGAAGCTACATTACAAAAAAAAAAGAAAAAAAATTCATAAAACATGACACAAAAAAATGTTTCTATTATTTATTACAATTCTTTGATTTCGATTGGAATGTCTGGAATTGACAGCATTGAAAAATAGAATTCTGGTTTAGTTTTTCTATTCTATAGTTATTTGAAATAGATTTATGTCTGCAGATTTATGTTTTCCTCTTTTTTTTTTTTTTTGCTGCCATTCGATAACACACCACTTCAATTTATTCTACAACATTTACATCATAACTATGCTTGTACGCGGGTTGAATAGAAACAGGAATTTTAATTAAAGTTGGTATCCGAATTAAAGTTTAATATTCAAAACTATGTAAAAAAAATTGCCCTTAATCTTTATTACCTTTCAGAATTCATCAATTCCTACATATAATTAGGGGAAATGAGAATACTTTTCCAGAATAAACTCGCGTATTATTCCAGGAAAGGTTTATAGATGGTATATGAAGCGTTTTGACTATATCGGAATTTTTTTTCGTTAGCCCATTACGCCAAAGGATTTTTTTTTCAAATGTTTTAACTGCGTCCTTGCTGTTTAAAATATGTCATGTACATATAAGAGCTAACATCGAAAACATACAACCAAATTATGTCTCTGTTTATTTTTTGAAGTTAATAAAATTTAATTGGATCATTAATTTAGGAGTAACAATTTATTTTCATTTAAAATGTTTATTATCTTCTCATTCGCTCATTATCATCGCCCCGTCAATGTTTAGTTCGTAAAAAAAATGTTCAAAAAATATAAGTGTTGCGTTAATTTACTAAGCCAAGTTCCAATATACCTTTAGTTATGCTTGCTACGTCAATAATTGTTTTTTAACTATTAGCAGAGCAACTTGTATTTTATAGAGGTGCAACTATTGAGTATTTTATGGAGCTTGCGGAAGACAGTTCGATGCTGAAAAACTGTTTGTAGCTAATATACTTTAACTTTTGAGTGGGCGAATAATAGCAGCGTGTTTCTCAAACACACAATGTGAGAAGTTTGATCGATCGCGTATTTCACAATCAAAGTTTCGCGTCGATCACAATTTTTGTAATGGTTATCTCATTGATGTCAGATGATGGCAAATAAAATAGAGGTACATTTAAAAATAATACCTTTTGAAACCTGTTCAAGCCGGAATATTCAAATATTGGCTCAAATTAAAATTGTTTAAAAAGTTTGGGTTCAGTGCTTTAAGTAGCTCAATTTAAAAAAAAAAAAAATCAATTTGTACTTGAACTATAATTGGCATCTTTTTCTTCATTATTGTGTGTTCTCTTGTTCATCGTGAACAGTCTTATTTGTATATCTCAAAATTAAAATAAAATGCAAGTGAAAAGTAAAAAAACAAGTAAAATTGTTTTTATTTAAATAGTGATTACAAATCAAAGGAGAAACAAAAATTCTAATATACAGTCCACTCCCGATGTAAGAAAAAAACCAATCCAGCTTGAAAATTTACACATAAAAGTGGTCCTTCGAGCCGGATATCTACATCGCAACAATTCCAACACGGAATATTTAGTCAAAAAGCCAGTTGGTGGTTTATTCAACAATTCTGTTTGGAATCATCGAAACTCCAGTAAATATTAATGACGAGATCTAAAACGGAAAATAAAACATACCAAAGAATCGCGTTCAAATAAACCTATAATTTTGTTTAAACTTATCTGACCAACAGCTGATGTGTAGTATCCAAATATACACCGGCGTCATCAATATTTTGTTGTAGTTCATACCTGCAAGAAATAATATTTGAACTCCATTTAGTGATTAACCATTTGTATTATATAAATTCTATTTACTTACCTAATTATTAGAACACTTAACTTTGATTATAAATTAATTTAATTGCAACACAACAATTTTCATTGTTTGTTGACATTCTATCAATTAATTATTTTGTATAATTTGACAGACAGTAATTTCATGGCAACACAAATTTAATAAGCACACTGTAAATTCTATGTTCTATATTTAGAGCATGAATTAATATATCGATTCATAGATGACACTGTCATAAATTATTCCATTTATATTTTGTATAGCAAATCTTTGGATATGCCAGCCAACAATTTTTTGGAATCGTCAATCTTATTTCAACATCGATACGAGCAAGAAGAAAATTACAAAATTAAAATATAAATTGTAAATTTAAAATAAATAATAAAGTTAATCAAGATAAATAATAGTGTTTGGATTTTCACTGCACCTACGTGGAAATCGTGCTAAATAAATTAAATTGAAGCGAATTCCAACGTGGAATTATGTCATCAGAAAAGCCAGTTGGTGGTATACTATATTCAACAATTTAAAATTAAATCATTTCTCAACACGCCATTTTGTGTCGTATTTCTAATTCCAATAAGAAAGAAGTATTTTTCAATTGGAATTTAATTTCAATCAATTTCATCAGGCACGTGGCCAAGTGTGAGGTTATAATCATCATACGTTGGTAAAATTCATAACACATCATTAATAATTCATCGGTCATTACGGGACAACATACCAACGTCGCAGAATCAAATCAGGTTTAAATTTATTAAAAAATTTATTACATTTATTCTATAATTAGATACTGTTAAAGTTAGCCGAAAGTTGCCAGCCGAAAGTGAAAAGTTGATAATGCAGATTATGATATTAAAATTCCAGCCGAAAATAAAAAAATTAGTGGTTATCAGCCGAGAGTAAATAGGATATATAGATTTAAATAAAAAAATTTATAAATAGTTTTACGTGTAAAACTTTTCTTAACCTATTCGTAGAAAATATCGGAAAATCAAAAGAATCCACGAAATTGGAATAAAATCAGCCTCTAGCGTGTATATCTAAAGTTTAATCGTTTTATGTAATTTGTCAATAGCTATCGAATGAAAAAATTCTGTTCAAGTTTCCTTTCTGTTCAAGTCACTTCAATGCAATCTATCTCCAGACAAAACACTCTAGAGGCTGATTTTATTTATCCAATTCTTACTTTCGGCTGGAAACTTTTTTGGATTTTCCGAGATTTCCCACGGGAAACTTGAACTGAATTTTTTTCTTGCGATAGCTATTGACAAATCATATCAATGCAATCCATCTCCAGACATAACACTCTAGAGGCTGATTTTATAGAAATTTTCTAATAATTTTTGGAAAATCGAATTTTCCGAGATTTCCCACGGGAAACCTGAACTGAATTTTTTTACTGCGGTAGCTATTAACAAGTCACATCAATGCAATCTATCTTCAGACAAAACACTCTAGAGGCTGATTTATTTTCGGCTGGAATGTCAATAACATAATCTGCATTATCGACTTTTCACTTTCGGCTGGAAACTTTCGGTTAATTTTAACAGGGTTATAATTAGTATTAAGTTTTCATTATTTCATTAAATTTAATCTTGGTTGTTTCGAATTCAAAATGTCGGTCGAGGGTGTTAAATATCGAAAGTTAATTACCAATTTGGCTAACCATATGAAGTATTATAATAATCAATTAGATTTGAATGAGTCAGGGTTGACTAAGGGTGAACTTGAGTCCATGTGAGTCCATGATGATGCTCATTTCAAGCTTGAGGAAGTTGATGATCCAACGGAGTTGGATATTACAAAACGCGACAATTTCGAAACAAGTTGTAGACTTATTGAATCTCGGATCCGAAATCATTTGGGTAAATTAAATATTGAAATGATAAATTATTCTGATCTTATGTCTGCAAACAATGTAAATAATTTTAAATTTTGTTCTCTCCCGTTACCTGAAATACCTCTTCCGAAGTTCAATGGAGCTTTCTTATCATGGGTAGGGTTTCGCCAAATGTTTGCACAACGGGTAAATAATGAAACCAGACTTAATATAAATCTCAAGTTTTCGTAGTTGGAGAATTGTCTAAGGGGAGGTTCAGCGTACCATTTTACCGTAACCATAAACAATTATTGGATTCTCTTTTCAAACATTATGAGAATCATTCAAGAATAAAAACATTGCATATGCAATCATTATATAATTTAGAACCTGTTAGAAAGGAGAATAGTGCAAAAGATTTGCAAATATTCATAGATTCCTTTTGGAAGCAATATAATGCTTTAAAGTCGTTAAAAATCCCAACAGACCAATGGGATTTATATTTGGTATTCCACGTTTCTCAATTGGTAGTAGACAGTATCCCGTCACCAAATTGAGATAAAAAAAATCGATCGATAATGATCTATCCATATACATCCTTACAATGATGGTTACCGAACCAAAACTCACAATAGCGTCTCATTACTGTAAATCGGATCATTTATATACAAATGAGAACGGTTTAAGTCGATACCATGGAAGGACAAAGATCAATGGATAAAAGGAAAAAAATTGTGTTACAACTGCCTTGACTTTCATGTTATACATGTAAGAAGGAAAAACAGTATTGTCAAAGATTTCACAATTTTTTGATCCTTTGGGCCTCTGCGCTTCCTCAATTTTCATTGTAAAATTGTTATTACAAAAATTGTGGTCTGTTTCAAATCTGACATGGGATTCCGAATTGCCTGAACCTTGTCGTTCTGATTGGATTAATTATGCCAATCAGATTTATTTACTTTCAAATATTAGAATACCTAGATGTATTATAAATTCATACAATTATTCTCAAATTGAGCTCCATGGGTTTGGAGACGCATCTCAAATTAGATACGGATGTTGTATATATATTCGAACATTGTATCCAAATGGCAAATATCACTGTCAGTTACTCTGTGCAAAATCGCGAGTGGCTCCACTCAAAACACAAACAATACCACGGCTTGAGTTGTGTGCTACACTATTACTGGCACAATTAGTTGCCAAAGTTCGTCAGGCAATTCAAATTGAATTCAATAAGGTGACTTTATGGTCTGATTCGGAGATCACGCTTTTCCGAATCAATTCTTCCCCGAAAAAGTATGCAAAGTTTTGTTGCAAATAGAGTGTCGCAAATACAGGACCACTGCTCCGGCTACACTCTGGTCGTATATACCTTCGGAATTAAATCCAGCAGATTGTATCACGTGGATTGGGGAGAGGTCCATCGTTTTGATTGGAAGACGAAAATTCATGGAATATTCCCAAGATGAATCTCGCATGTCCTGACGATCTAGAGTCAATAGAGTCCAAAGTGTTGTTAGGACTTACAATTGATAATGACGATTTTTTTAATCGGTACTCCGATCTCAACAAACTTCAATTTCTTCATAATTCTCGGTGAAGTTTAGAAAATCGACGACTTGGTGAATTGTCGTCGGTAGAGGTAGGTTACGCATTTAAGAGTCAAAATTCTTTAGTGTTGAAGTCAATCAACTTCAAAGGAATCAGTTAATCAAAAGGCAAAGCACTTTTTTTAAACTGAATCCATTCAAAAACGACACCGGTATACTGCGCGTTGGTGGCCGGTTAAAAAATTCTCTACTCCCATATGATCAAAAACATCCAATGCTTTTGCCATCAGACCATTAATCCAGCATGTTGGTTCGTAGGGAACATTTCAGAAATTTACATGCAGGACCCCAAGCGTTGCTTTGTATTCTAAGACAACGATTTTGGATCATCGGTGGTAGGAGATTGTGCAGAAGTATCGTCCACAACTGCATTGTATGTTTCAGAATGAAACCTACATCAATAACTCAGCTTATGAGTCAATTGCCTAGTGATTGAGTTACTCCGTCTCCCGCGTTCGAACACGTAGGTGTTGAATATTGCGGTCCGGAGGAAAAAAGTTCGGCAAATCGTAGATGTGAGTATGAAGGAGTTGTGTTGCATAAAATTTTGCCTTTTTTGTAAAACAAAACATTTTAAAGCATCAACTTTCTATTTCCGAGATTTTTTTGGCAGACAATTTTTGTGAGCTACGTTTATCGCGCAATCATAAGAAATATCCATCTGTAAATTTACTGCGCTATTAGGCATACATTAAGATAAGCTTTAACAGCCGTACGCAGTGACTTCACTTCGATCATGAATGCTGAAAAAATAACGCAGCATTGGTTAGTCGACTGATATCTGCAAGTGGAAGCAAATAATTTCAACGTTGATGATGACTCGATCATCACTTTGCAAGCTTGGCTCAGAGCGACCACGTTACAGCTGGAATCACCGTAGTTCTTCCATCACGCTTCGAAGATTCGCCTCGCAATATGCGTGAACGGTGCTGTAACACATTGAGTAATTTCGCGAAAAGGAGAACATTTGATTTGTTTATCACCTTCATTTCTTGTCCAAGCTGGAACGAAATTATCATCAATTTGAGACCAGGAAGGAACGCTTCGGATCGCCCCGGTTTAGGTGCATGAGTTTTCAATTTTCAAATTGATCGGAAACGGTATCTTTGGAAAGTCAGTTGCTTTTGTCTACATGGTAGGGTTCCAAAAGAGAGGTTTGCCTCATGCTCACATTTTGGTAACGCAATCTATCAAATTATGACAAGATCATCTAGTTAATTTGACACTCGATTAGTTGCGAAGACAAAGTGTCATGACATAAATTTTGTTCTAAGCAGCATGGAATGACATATTCTTCAGTTGCTTTGCCAATACCAATAGGAGACACACCAGGAGAGGATACATTTTGCACCAAGAAGAAGAAACACGACAGGCAATGGAACAACTATTCAAGCTGAGCGAATCCCATAACTGGCGACATACATTAAAATAATTCTATCTCGATGGTCCCGTTGGCTCAGGCCAGACATTCTGTACACAACCTTGATTGCATATACATACTTTCATGGACTACTGCAATCGCAGTCGCTTTGCTGAACTGAGGGAGTACAGTTCATACCAGATCTATAACCTTCCAGTGCCATTGTTCGACAAATCAGTCTCACCAATGCGAATATATTTACCATTCATTGGATTTCGTTCCATCCTCCTGCTAGCGCTACATTGTATTAACCGATTTGGCCACCCCAACGGGGTTTCTCCAAATAGTACGATCCGCCGCAAGAGAACGCCTGACACGGTGACCGAGTGTATTTAGGTCCTTTTCAACGTTGTCCTTCCATGGGGTAGGTGGTCTCCCATGAGGTCCTTCTTTCGTAGGTGCCGACTCCAAGGACTGTTTAGTGATTCGATTTTGTGAACGAGCCATGCGGCTCCTTGTGTAATAGGACCGAGAATTATTCTTATGATCATAAGCTCAGTTACGGCAAATTTTTCTATGTTTTGTGCTATCAGTGTCCAAGACTCTGGTCTTATAAAGGCTTTTTGAAATGTGAGGAGACAAATATTTTGATATTGGCGTAAAATGGTCGGTAGCCTGTTGCGATCCACGATGAAATATTCGCAAAAACGGAGTGACTTTGTTCTTGGTGGGGATTTCCGTCAAACGCTTCCAGTGCATTAAATCAAACCTGATATGGAGCCTGTTTCAACGACTTTCTTTAAACACTAATATGCGCAGAGAGGACCAAGACCTAAAATATCAATGGCTTCTGCAAGTCGGATTAGAAGCATTGCCTGAACCACTACGCATTTATGAAGAGGATATAATTCAAATTCCGATTGGAATCATCAAAATCTGAAGATAGTAAAAGAGAGTTGTCGGTGCTCCAACAAATGCACAGACACTTGAAATGAATCAAAGAATAATAGACTTGATTCATGGCTAGGTGCAAATTTATTATAGCGCCGATTCGTTAATAAGCAAAATAACTTTCAACTTTAATTCCTCAATGAACAGACGCCTTTCGGAATTCCTCCTCACGTTTTGCTATATTAAAATTGTGTCAACATAATACTGTTGCCAAATCTATAATCAAGCACATTTAATTGCTGTGAAGCTTACGCGAAATTTTATTAAAGTAAAAATTATTTCGGAGTGCAACAAAGGAAATTTAATTCTCATTCCAATTCCTCGCATTGATTTGCTTCCATCTGAGAACACTCTTTTAAATCTTTTTCTTGAATTATTGTGGTAGATAATTAACGGTTAATTTATTTAAACACGTAACATAAAAAATTATTCAAAAATCAACATTTTAAAATATTTAAAATAAAATAATTGCGTCCGGCCATTTTGTGTTATTTGTCTGTCACTTGCAAAAGACAAGTGGCATCTGACGTATAAAATGGCTTTGGACGTAACAAATGACTAAGAGAATGACAAAATTGATGTAATGTGACGATATTCGTGAAAAATAAGTGTAATGAATTGGTACGTGAATGGATTGATTCTAAAATGGAAGAATATCACAAAAAACAATCTCTCAATAATTTTTATTGATTTAATTTAAAACTTATTTTGAGTTTTCTTATTCGATTTTTATTTTATTTTTTTTTGTAATCATGTATTGTATCTCATTTTCGGCTTTCTCTGCGCGTCGAGTTTGGCGATTTTATTTTGAACGCCTTTAAAAAATAAATAATATATTTCGCAACAATCTGAGGAATTGCCGACTAATCTGTAATATCAAGCAAGCTCGACGTAAATTTAATTTGGCATAACCTCAAATAATCATGAATACTCACAAGAAAATGCTTTTGAATTTTACAAGAAAAATACAAAAATAAAATCGGAACCTTAAACTGGATTGGACCTAGAAATGCAACACTAATATTTTTTATCAATTCTAATATAACCTTAATTGCTGTATACCTCCTGTACAAGAACTGGACCCTGCGTAGGCATCATATTTTGTCATCAATCTTTTTCGAATTTTCGGAAAAAATTTTTTTCATCGGCTTTCAATTTTCATAATATTTTGTTTGGAAACTCAACATCTACACCTATACACCTAAAATTTTCAAAATTTTGATCCACAGTTCGGAATGTTACCTTCATTAATTTCACCTTATTTAAATTTTTTTCTCGTACTAGGTATAAGGTTGTTTCAAAATCAACAACATTAGTAAATATTGCACAGGCATGTAGATATCAACACTTATACTGTAGCTTCCCTTGCTAAATTGTCTAAGCTTTTGATATCTGATGAAATTTGGAGCCTAAGCTTAATGAGTAACAGTATGAGAAAAAACATAAAATAATCTAGATTTCTAGACAAATTTTTAATGATATAATAATATGACACACATAAATTTAAAGTTCACAATGTTGTGGTTTCCAAGTCTCCGGTAAAACCATTCGATCACGACAAATAACGTAAAACATAGCACCACAAGGTGTATCATTCCAAGCATAGTTATGATTATGGTCAATAGCTACACAATCTTCGCTAGAATTAAAATGATCACCATGAAAAAAATTATCTGGTTGTTCAACCATCCAATTTGTATGAAAAAATTCACGTCCTGATGTTGCCCAATAAAAACCATTTACGGGATGACCAAGATCTGTTCCACTTGTCCAAAAGTGTGCATTAGTCGCATTATATTTTTTATTGTTGTCAAGCACAATCCCGCGAATAATTTGTTCTTCTTCGTACGTATGTATATCGACCAAATACATTCCATTGTAGGCACAGAAACGAAAAGCTTCATGATAATTTTTCTGCAAAGAAATATTTGTCGTTTATAGTTTTGTATTGATTAGTTAAAATACATTTACCTTTAATGGATAGCTGACGTAATATTTAGCACCATTCCTTATATAAAAATCTTCGCAAAAACTCTCAATCGAGCAAAGATACAAAATTAAAATAGTCCGTAACACCAACATGATTGCTGAATTAGTTGTAACTAAAACTTCATATGCGTGGTGGCCTTTTATATATTTTCGTATTTATGCAAACAAAACGATATTATGCGCTGTAAGGTATGCACCAATGTTATCTTAAGCGGAAATGTATATAATTTATCATTTTAATAAATTTTGCCAAAATTATCATATTGAACTGTTTTTACTTTCCTGTTATGCAATACGGAATGTATTGTAATCGCTTTTTGGATGTTTTATTTTTTAAATGGGAGAAATTTCACATTACTACGTAATACTAAACTGTTTAGCCTCTCCTAAAAAAACTTATTCGTTAAATGTCCTAAACGCTGTAATGAAGGTAATTGAAAAGTGATGTGCTGTTCTGCTTGTAGATAACCAAGTTTTTAAAGCTATTTACAAACAATGGTTACTTACCGATAAACGATTATAAGAATTTCTCTGGATATATAATTCGATTGATAATTTTAAAATTCGAATGTACTGGAATGAATTTGTTCCTCTTCGTAAGTATTTAGCGGTGCGGATTCCATTAAGTACCGTTATCTGTATTTCAAATATCAATAGGCGGTTTTTTTAACAGTACCTCACGGAAGGGGGGGGGGGGGAGAAATGCCACCGTTTGATTCCTGGTTATCAGTAAACTTTAAATTTTTAAGTGTACAAATGTTTCACATCCTAATAATATATCACCTTTCTACCGCCTTATCCCGGGAAAATTTTAAATTACGTCCGACAACAAGAGCGTCAAAACCCGTAAATTACCTATAGTAAATTTCTAGGGCCATCATAATCTTGGCCAAAATATTTTTATTTTTTTTTTTTTCATTTTTAACTTCGAGAATAATCGTATAACAAATAAAACTCCCGGGATGGTTTTTTTTCGCTCGTGTTAAAAGGCTGGGATGGATTTTAATGCTCGCCCACTATGATGTAGCAAAAAGAAAAGTTTGGGATGTGTTTTTACGCTAGTGTCGTCGGAGCTAATTTCAAATTTTTTTTGAAATACATGATCAAATACATGAAGCTGAAAATTGGTGGTTTAAACTTTAGGTAAATTGAATGAAATGGTTGTGAACGACAGAACATCTAAAAATCTTCATTTCGACTAGGCAGCTGTAGGTGTATTGATTTTTGTATCAGTTATCTAACTTGAAAACTTCACTCAAATTTTTAAAAAAAGGAATAAGTTGAGAAGTCTACATAATAAATTTCGACAACTGATCCAATGGCCATATTCATCCTATAATATATTTGTAATAGTCCTACGTGGAAAACTTGATTAAATCCGCAAAATTGGAATAAAATCAGCCTCTATAATGTATAGCTACCACTGGAAAAATAAAATTCAATTATCCCGTGGGAAATCTCGGAAAATGCGATTTTCGAAAAATCATTAGGAACTTTGAATAAAATCAGCCTCTAGAGTGTTATATCTGGAGATGGATTGTATTGATGTGACTTGTCAATAGCTGTCGCAGGGAAAAATTTAGTTGAAGTTTCCCGTGGGAAATTTCGGAAAATTCGATTTTCCAAAAATCTTTAGAAAATTTGTATAAAATCAGCTTCTAGGCTTGTCAATAGCTATCGCAGAAAATAATTCAGTTTAAGTTTCTCGTGGGAAATCTGGTAGAATTCGATTTTCCAAAAATTATTCAAAAATTGGTATAAAATCAACCTATAGAATTTTATGTCTGGGGATGGATTGCCTAATGATTTTTGGGAAAATCGGATTTTCGCGAATTGAACTTTTTTTCTGGTAAAACTGTCAATAGTTCACATCAAGGCAATTCATATCCAGACTTAACACCCTAGAGGCTAATTTTATACAAATTTTCCATTGTTTTTTGGAAAATCGATTCTTCCGAGATTTTCCACGTGAAGCTTGAACTGAATTTCTTGCGATAGCTATTGGCATAACACTCTTGAGGCTGATTTTACACCAATATTAAATATTTATTTGGGGTTTCTCGAATTATTCATAATTTTTCATGAAGAGCTGGAGACTGATTTTGCCACTTAAGAATATTGACAAAAGTCTTCAATGCTATCAGTGCATCCATAGTACATTTCGTCTAAACATATATAACACAATCTGCATTACCGATTTTTGCTTTTGCCTTGGAACATTCTGCTGATATTAAACTGGTTTTGCATTATCGACTTCTGCTGGCAACTGTATGTTTTTCTCATAGTACAATTTCAGTTACTATGGTAACTATTCATTAACACACCGATTATACAAACCTTAGAATAACTGCTGAATAATGGCTGATTTTATATACATTTTCTAATAATTTTTGGAAAATCGAATTTTCCAAAATTTCCCACGGAAAACTTGAACTGAATTTTTCTTGTACGATAGCTATTAACAAATCAAATCAATGCAATCCATCTCCAGACATAACACTCTAGAGGCTGATTTTATATAAATTTTCTAAAAGTTTTTAGAAAATCGAATTTTCCGAGACTTCCCACGATAAACTTGAACTGAATTTTTTTCGTGCGATAGCTATTGATAAATCAAATCAATGCAATCCATCTCCAGACATAACACTCTAGAGGCTGGTTTTAAATAAATTTTCTAATAATTTTTGTGAAAATCGAATTTTCCGAGATTTTCCACGGGAAACTAGAACTGAATTTTTTTCCTAAGATTGCTAATGGCAAATCACATCAACACACTCTAGAAGCTGATTTTATACAAATTTTCTAATGATTTTTGGAAAATCGAATTTTCCGAGATTTCCCACGAGAAACTTGAAATGAATTTGATTCCTGCGATAGCTATTGACAAATCAAATCAATGCAATCCATCTCCAGACATAACATTCTAGAAGCTGATTTTATTTATACATTTCTTACTTTCGTTTGGAAACTTTTGTTAATTTTCCGAGGTTTTCCACGGGAAACTTGTACTGATTTTTTTTCCTGCGATAGCTATTGATAATTTACATCAATGCAATTCATCTCCAGACATAACACTTTAAAGGCTGATTTTATACAAATTTTCTAATAATTTTTTTGAAAATCGAATTTTCCGAGATTTTCCACTAGAAACTTGAGCTGAATTATTTTCCTACCATAGCTATTGACAAATTAAATTAATGCAATACATCTTCAGAAATAACTCTCTAGAGGCTGATTTTATTCAAATTTTTCAATGATTTTTGGAAAATCGAATTTTCCGAGATTTCCCACTTGAAACTTGAACTGAATTTTTTTCCTACGATAGCTATTGACAAATCAAATCACTGCAATCTATCTCCAGACATAACACCCTAGAAGGTGATTTTATGCAAAGTTTCTAATAATTTTTGGAAAATTGAATTTTCCGAGATTTCCCACTGAAAACTTGAACTGAATTTTTTTCCTGCGATTGTAAATGGCAAATCACATCAATGCAATCCATCTCCAGATATAACACTCTAGAGGCTGATTTTATACAAATTTTCTAATGATTTTTGAAAATCGAATTTTCCGAGATTTCCCACGATAAACTTGAACTGAATTTTTTCGTACGATAGCTATTGATAAACCAAATCAATGCAATCCATCTCCAGACATAACACTCTAGAAGCTGATTTTATATAAATTTTCCAATAATTTTTGGAAAATCGAATTTTCCGAGATTTCCCACGCTAAACTTGTACTGAAGTTTTTTCTTGCGATAGCTATTGGCAAGTCACATTAATGCATTCCATCTCCAGACATAACACTCTAGAGGCTTATTTAATTCATCCAATTCTTACTTTCAGCTGGAAACTTTTTTGAATTTTCCGACATTTCCCACGAGAAACTTGAACTGAATTTTTTTCGTACGATAGCTAATGGCAAATAACATCAATGCAATCCATCTCCAGACATAACATTCTAGAGGCTGATTTTATACAAATATTCAAATGATTTTTGGAAAATCGAATTTTCCGAGATTTCCCACGAGAAACTTGAACTGAATTTTTTTCCTGTGATAGCTATTGAGTAATCGCATCAATTGAATCCATTCCAGACATAACACTCTAGAGGCTGATTTAATTCATCCAATTCTTCCTTTCGGCTGGAAACTTTTTTGAATTTTCCGAGATTTCCCACGTTAAACTTGAACTGAATTTTTTTCCTATGATAGCTATTGACAAATCAAATCAATGCAATCCATCTCTAGACATAACACTCTAGAGGCTGATTTTTAATAAATTTTCTAATAATTTTTGGAAAATCGAATTTTCCGAGATTTCCCACAATAAACTTGAACTGAATTTTTTTGTGCGATAGTTATTGATAAATCAGATCAATGCATTCCATCTCCAGACATAACACTCTAGAGACTGATTTTTAATAATTTTTCAGATAATTTTTTGGAAAATCGAATTTTCCGAGATTTCCCACGGCAAACTTGAACTGAATTACTTTCGTACGATAGCAATTGAGTAATCACATCAATTGAATCCATTCCAGACCTAACACTCTAGAGGCTGATTTTATACTAATTTTGTAAAAAATTTGAAAAATCAAATTTTCCGAGATTTCCCACTAGAAACTTGAACTGAATTTTTTTCCTGCGACAGCTATTGACAAGTCACATCAATGCAATCCATCTCCAGACATAACACTCAAGAGGCTGATTTTATTCATCCATTTCTTATTTTCGGCTGGAAACTTTTTTGAATTTTCCGAGATTTCCCACTGGAAATTTGAACTGAATTTTTTTCCTACGGTAGCTATTAAAAAATCAAATCAATGCAATCCATCTCCAGACATAACACTCTAGAGGCTGATTTTATACAAATTTTCTAATGATTTTTGGAAAATCGAATTTTCCGAGATTTCCCACGGGAAACTTGAACTGAATTTTTTTCGTACGATAGCTAATGGCAAATAACATCAATGCAATCCATCTCCAGACATAACACTCTAGAGGCTGATTTTATACAAATATTCAAATGATTTTTGGAAAATCGAATTTTCCGAGATTTCCCACGAGAAACTTGAACTGAATTTTTTTCCTGTGATAGCTATTGAGTAATCGCATCAATTGAATCCATTCCAGACATAACACTCTAGAGGCTGATTTAATTCATCCAATTCTTACTTTCGGCTGGAAACTTTTTTGAATTTTCCGAGATTTCCCACTGGAAACTTGAACTGAATTTTTTTCCTATGATAGCTATTGACAAATCAAATCAATGCAATCCATCTCTAGACATAACACTCTAGAGGCTGATTTTTAATAAATTTTCTAATAATTTTTGGAAAATCGAATTTTCCGAGATTTCCCGCAATAAACTTGAACTGAATTTTTTTTGTGCGATAGTTATTGATAAATCAGATCAATGCATTCCATCTCCAGACATAACACTCTAGAGACTGATTTTTAATAAATTTTCAGATAATTTTTTGGAAAATCGAATTTTCCGAGATTTCCCACGGCAAACTTGAACTGAATTACTTTCGTACGATAGCTATTGAGTAATCACATCAATTGAATCCATTCCAGACCTAACACTCTAGAGGCTGATTTTATACTAATTTTGTAAAAAATTTGAAAAATCAAATTTTCCGAGATTTCCCACTAGAAACTTGAACTGAATTTTTTTCCTGCGACAGCTATTGACAAGTCACATCAATGCAATCCATCTCCAGACATAACACTCAAGAGGCTGATTTTATTCATCCATTTCTTATTTTCGGCTGGAAACTTTTTTGAATTTTCCGAGATTTCCCACTGGAAATTTGAACTGAATTTTTTTCCTACGGTAGCTATTGAAAAATCAAATCAATGCAATCCATCTCCAGACATAACACTCTAGAGGCTGATTTTATACAAATTTTCTAATGATTTTTGGAAAATCGAATTTTCCGAGATTTCCCACGGGAAACTTGAACTGAATTTTTTTCCTGCGATAGCTATTGGCAAGTCACATCAGTGCAATCCATTTTTAGACGTAACACTCTAGAGGCTGATTTAATTCATCCAATTCTTACTTTCGGCTGGAAACTTTTTTGAATTTTCCGAGATTTCGCACTGGAAACTTGAACTGAATTTTTTTCCTACGGTAGCTATTGACAAATCAAATCAATGCAATCCATTTCCAGACATAACGCTCTAGAAGCTTATTTATTTTCGGCTGGAATGTCAATAACATAATCTGCATTATCGACTTGTCACTTTCGGCTGGAAACTTTCGGCTAACTTTAACAGGGTTTAAACAAACGGTCACACACTGTTCAAAACGGAATCCGTTTCTACCATTTTAATATTTGCATGCAAAGTCTTTTTGAGTTTTTGATGAATGAAAAACGAAGAATTGTTTTATAATTTTTTTTCATCACAATTCATTTTATTAACACAATTTTAACAACTCGGAATTTCACTGAATTTGTTTTTGGTTTCACTTAATTGTATATTTATTCACAGTTTTGTTTTTTTTTTCAACATAATTTTCATACTAGTTTTATAGTTACACGTATATACATATATATACAGCTACATTCACTTATGCAGGTAATTTTATATAATTACTAAAATTTACACTCTTCTATAAGCGTTTCGTCACCTCGATCAAAATAGCCTGTCTTAACTACTACATCGAGCTGTGTAAGCGAATAGGCAGTCGCATTCATTCTGAGGATGAGACAGTAATTGAATGCATTGTTGAAGATTTGGATAGTGAGTGGAGCCGCTTTATCAATCAACCAAATGTGAAGGTATGCATCAATAAAAACATCGAAGAATTTTGGAATCCCATGTTTAATCGAAAAAATGCTATGAACACACTCTGAAATTCGAACATTTATCACAGGAACTCATTACTGATGACGACAGTAAATACCATTCTTATGGATAAGGAGTTATTACATCAAATGACAGCTATTAAGTGATTTCCTTGATGAAGTTCACTAGTATTGCCTGGCTGTCTAGCTGTCCTTTCGATGAAGTTCACTAGTATTGCCTGACTGTTGTTTAATCTTTCAGTTTATGTATGTGGAATCGTATGTGGAACAGGTTCGGTCATTTCGATTGAAATCACATCACAGAACATTGAATAGAAAGCACAATTGATCGTTTCCCCTCAACAATGAGTTAGTTTACTTAACGGCGACGGAGATCACCGATTCTTATAATCGATTTAGAAACAGTACCAAATTCTAATCTAATTGGTTGTATTCAAAAAAATTGTCTAGTTCAATAAATTCCATAATTCCGATAGTCTACTATAAATTTCCAATCATAATTCATCATATTTTAGTAACAATTTTTATTTAAGCACAAATAATTTAAATTTTATGTACATGAAATACAATAAATTATATTTTGTAGCAATTATCTTCTTACACTACATTAAATCGAATAAAATAAGTTAACCACAAATTATAATTGCAACCAAAAAAAAAAATAAAAAAAAATTATTATAATTAAAAACAAACATGCATAAAAATTATAATTTATTGCGTTTGAATTATATTTGTTTATTACAAATAAATTTAAAGCATAACCACGGGCATATAAAAAAATTTAATTGAAAATTATTACAGGAAATTTCAATTACAATTGTCCAAAATTATAATTTCGCCGCAAATTAAAAAAAAAAATTGTTTCATGTACCAGGCAAACAGCAAAACAAAAATATAATTAATTGATTTTAATTTAAATAATAACCTATTTACAAAAAATTAATTATGTAAATTTAAAAAAATTTTAGTATTTAATTTACTTTTTTTTAATTCAATTTAAGTAAAAAATCGTAATTGTTTTATCTCTTACTAATTTATGCGTGTTTGTATTTTATAACTTCTAGTAAAATCCGTTAATGAAACGATTCACGATTAGTCTACAATTAATGGTTCTGCACAACTCTAAAACCTCACAAATCCCATTATGAACTATCATCCGAAAAATGAAATATTTTATGCTCGTTTACCCAAATTAAAGTCTCTTTTTATTTGTTAAAATCTCCAAATTATTTTAACTATAAGAAAGAATACCCTTAAAATAAAGTAATATTAAAAAAATGTTAATCCTTTCTTCGTATATAACTAACCACAATTCCATTAAACTAAATGTTATCCTTAAATCAACAATAATTAAATTCTTTCTACTATTACCAAAAAAAAACTTAACCGAAGAGATTTCGTTTTCTTATATACTCTTACATTATTTGAAAGAAAATTTAACCAAAAACCGTAAGCAATTCCAATATTATTTAGAACCAAAAATAGTTTGTCTGATACTATAAACTTGATTTTGTTCCATTCAGGCAAAATTACTAAATAATTTTGTACTTTCCATATATCCCCTAAAAACTGTTATAATTTAAACATTAAGAATTACCATAAAAACTTTAACTTTTTAATTAAAACAATCAATTTTCAGAGCTTTTAAGCAACACAACCGACAAATACATTTTCATTTAAAATCACAAGAAAAATTACAAAAGAAAAAGGAATACATGTATTGTAGAATTTGTAAGTGTTGGATTTAAGAAAAAAAAAACAAAAACAAAACGAAATTATGTTAAATAAATAAATTTGCAAACCAAAATTGTGGCTATTTTCATAAAAAGGTTTATTTTGCAAGACAAAACAAAAATAAAAAATTCAAATATTATTATGGAACTGACGAAAATTGAATTTGTTTTTAGCAATATTTTAAATACTTGTGGATAAAAAAGGGTTTACGAGGATTTAGTTACAAGTTGATAATATTCGTTTTATGGTTTCAAATATTTGGAGGCTGCTTATTTATTGCAATATTCTTGGAAATTATTTAACCCATCCTTTTTTGTAATATTAATAAAAAGCTTACTTCTAGTATGTTATGACCGAGCGCGTAACGACGGTTATGAATAAGGAGCAGGCAAAATGTGCAAATATAAGTGTTTTAAAAAATATATATTCGGGTGAACTAATATATTCTAAAATATTTTTCTATAATAATAAGCGAATGAAACTAACCCATTTAAATAGTTATTCGGGTTTCTTCTTAAGCATGTCTAAGAAAATCGATATTTCAAGATTTTGACCAATCGGCTTATGTGTGTACTTTAATCATGCTAACGCGTTTGAAAAGTTGTGATTATAGACAGGGGAACGCCATAACTATCCCCAATAGGTATTCACTACCACACATCCATAATTTCTCAAAACTACTGTAATATTTTTTTAAAATTTGACCAGTAGCATAAGAAGATCAATACAAAACTGCGATAACCACACCGTTTCAAATGTTTGATTTCTGTCGAATGACTTTTGGTATAAAAAACGCAAGTCAAACATTTCAACGAATCATTGACAAGGTAACAAAAGATTTAAACTTCCTTTTCGCTTACATCGATGATAAATTGGTTGTAATTAGAACACCTGAGGAACATATCGAACATTTGCGAATATTGTCGAAACGTTAAGCAGATTTTCGTTTGTCTAAATGTGAGTTCGCTGTTCCCAAAGTGAATTTCTTAAGTCATGAAATCATAAATAACCTGATTCAAACATCTAGCGATAGCTACAAAGTATTGTCAGTATGAGTTCTTACCAAATTTGGCAGATCAGTTATCGCCTACCAATGCACGTCAAATCTTCGACAATATCCACAAATTATCTCATCCCGGAGTAAGAGTTTCAAGGAAAAAATTTGCAGCGAAATATTTTTAGCCATCAATGAACAATGACAGTTCACAATGGGCAAACACTTGCATTGACTGTCAAAAAACCAAAATAATAAGACACACTTGGTCCGAAATACAGATATGCGAATTATCGTGTCGCTTTTAAAATATTCACATCGATTTGATGCGTCCCTTGACATCATCAAATGGAAATGTGTACACACTGACCATTTTTGGTCATGCAAATAGTCGATCGCTTCAGTGTGTCTGTGTGTATTTTGTTACAGTGAACGGGATACGACTCGTTTGTTAATTAGTTGTTGTTTATGCCTTAACAATTCTAAAATTTACCGTATAAAATAAAAATTGAAAATACAAAACCTGATTTTTTTGAGTCGTGTTGATTTCGGTAGCACGTAATAGATCATTAATTGTAAACGTGCGTGTAAAAGTGGACAGAAAAGTTAAGTTTATAAAAGTTTAAAATTGTAAATGCAATGAAAAGCTTTACATTTCAAGTTTGTGGTTAAGAAATCTCGAATTTATATAATTGTTAATGTTTTTCTAGTAAAATGGCAAATATTTAGTGTTAGTATAAAGTGTTTTGTGTTGTTTGAATAATCGAGTGATATTTGTGTAGAGTGAAAAAAAAAATTGAATTACAGACATTAAGGACTTGGTTGATAAAAATTAAAGGTAATGAATACTTTATTTATTTAATGATGATAAATTCCCTTCTTAGGGAAAAAGCTAAGCGCTAAGCCAAATGCATTCATATCCCGTAATTTTCATTTTATGCATTTTGCGTTTTTATTTAAATGCTCGCTAATTATATTTTGGTGTCTATAAACGATATTTAGGGCTGTCTAAATTGGTTTATTGATTATCAATAAATTATACGTTTGGCTTTACCATTTTTAATTGACCAAAATGATGACGATACATAAGTATTTTCTGCTGATCGTTTAAAATCAAAAATCTTTGAAATGTATTCGACAGATTTTATTTTATTACTAGCGGCGAGAGGCCGCCAAAATTATTATTAGTCGTGTGCCATTGCACAATTTAGGAGGGCTTAAATTACAAATTATCATGATTGGTGCCGACTTAAAATAACAGAATCTTGTTGCTTTATAGTGCTCTCTACGGAATGGTAGGTACACTAAAAAAAATTGTTTCTTAAAAAAAAAAAGTGTTTACCTTATTTCTGAAGGATTTGTGACTATAGATTTTGCGCAAAATCTTTTTGGTTATAGACAAAAAAAATCAAAAACTTTAAGTTAAAGCTTTTTTAAATCTTTATTTCTACTTTATTTCAAAGGATCGCGAGAATTGCAGATAGTTTGAAATGAAGATATTATTTTTTTTAAATAAAATGTTTAATTTAAAGAATTTTTATGAATTTAACCCAAAATATGTTTGGTATTGGTTTAAAGAACAGCAAACTTAGATTTGAATTCCAATTTTAAAAGTTATGTATTCTTTCTTTTAAATAACCGAATTCTTTCTTTCGCCGTACATATGCAACTGCACAGTAAAAAATTTTCATTGAATTTTACACGTATATTATATATATATATATATATATATATATATATATATATATATATATATATATATATTTCGCACACCGCATGCAATAAAACGATAAGTCAAAATCGTCAATTTTCAGGAGAACACTTTTTAGGTTTTTCAACTAGAACTTTGTGGACATATGTTTAATTAAGAATGTTCTTTACTGAAAATAGTTCATTTATCCAGACAAATTGGGAAGTCACTGAAAAAATATAAAAAACATAGCTTAAACAAGTAAACGCGTTACTCATTGTGTACAATTTTATTAAAACAGTATTGTAAGTACTAGTTATAGTTTTTTTGACTGGGGAAATTTTAAATTCTTAAATTGTAAGTCGAGTTGTAGTTTTTATATGAGAAATGGAAAATGTTTTCACTATTGTAACTCTTATTATCGCAGTATTGCAATTGAACATTTAGTATATTTCAAAATAAAAGAAAACACATTTTAAAATAATTGTACTCAACGAGTAATATTTATGTTTAATCCAAACCTACATAACAAGGCGCTAAGCGAATAAAACGAAAAAAGAACACTAATTATCCGAATCTTCGTTTATATTAATGGTATGCGGCAAATTTTGATAATATGGTTTTTATAACGCGGGTATATAATTTTTCTCACATAAATACATTAGGTCAGTATATTTGCTGTCAGAAATAGGTTTATTTTCAGCGTACAACAAATCGATAAAGTCACGGTTCACTGGCTTCCGTTTTCTCCCTGGGCGTTTTGAAGTTTACGTTGGTTCGAAATAGAAAATAATTTCTTTAAAATTTTCATCAAACTCTTAGAGTAGTTTATTTGGCTCATTTTTAGAAATTAATATTTCCCGAATTTTGCTTATATAAATGACTTCGTTTTATGTATTTTTTGTAAAAAAATTTGAGTCCGACAATTTCTTGAAATTAAATGTGTCGGTCTGTTCAATTTCATGTACGTTGTACGATGATCTATTCACTTTCGCGTTTTTAATAAGACTATGATATTGTGCTGGGACATAAATATTCTTGTTTTTGCGGCTTTTCTCAATATTTGAATGAACTGAATCACCCTCATTTTGGGTGTGGCCCTTTTCAAAAAATTTGTGAGAAATATCTACTTTTAATCGGTTGGATGCCCAAGAATAAAACGAAAATAATATTTTGTTTATATTTTGTCCAGGGCAATTGTCGGTCCAAAAAATGAATTTACGTACATCGTGTTTATTTTTTTCTTCCAACATAAATTTAAACAAGCAGCTACCCATTTCCGATGCACCTTGGCTAGCGATAGTTTCATCCGACAAGTAACAATGGCCTTGATGACTAGCCAAATTTTACATAGTAAACTTATGTAAATTTAATTTTCTTTTATAGAAAAAATACTGGTTTCACCAAAGGGGCACTGCAATACCTTCTGGAAGTCGAAACAGGCTGTGACTATATTTTTATAAATTATGGCCGCTGTTTTATCAATGTTCTTTAATCTTCCTGATTCATTTTTGTTGGCCACATGTTTAGTATTAGAAACTGTGAATTTGTCTTTATCAGACGCAGACATGTTAGCATAGCTCGTGCAGTCGTTGTATTGATTCTTTTTGGGCTTAAAAAGCCATAATTAAATTTAAAATTAAATATGTCCCTATACTGACGTTCTGTTACATACTGTGTATTAAGGTTGTTTTCTGTAATCCATTGAAGATACATTCTATACATTTTCGCAATAGAAAGACCACTTTCAAGATACATTTTCTTGGTTTGGGCTCGTAAATAATGCGATTCCACTGTGCGAAAAGATGTAATATGCC
The DNA here is from genome assembly GCA_958295665.1 of Tipula vernalis. Taxonomy (NCBI): domain Eukaryota; kingdom Metazoa; phylum Arthropoda; class Insecta; order Diptera; family Tipulidae; genus Tipula; species Tipula vernalis. The sequence continues at coordinate 437,559,964 of OY282558.1, read as the reverse complement.
TTATAATATGCTTCTTTGCAATTTTTTTTAATTCATTTGCTGGACGGACATATTTACCTATAAACAAAAAAATTAAAATATTTTTATTAAACATAATTAGCAGATATTTCGAACCGGGCATTTATATTGTGAAGGTCTTATAAAAGAAGATAATATAAAACAATGATATCAGAATATTGACAGCAACTAGCATTTTGAGCCTAATTATATTACAAGAACAGCAGCTAACGAATTTGTAGGCGGAAAATGAGAGAATGGTGCGGATCGCTTAATTTCTCATAGGAGTTTCAAATTCAATATGTTAGATTAAATTAAAAATATCTTACCGCGATTATCGTTGCCACCATCTCCGGCTCCGAAATGGCAGTATCTACCACTTGATTGGAGATTGCCAGTGTGTCCAAAAACATTTTTAGACACACTCGATTAGTTGTAATATTTTTCTCTTCTGGTGAAATAAGTTGATACAATCGAGAAGAATTTCGCCGACCTGCTCGGCTACAGATTTTGATAACTTTTTTATCGATTACCTGCACAGACTTGGCAATAAAATCCCATTGGCGCTCTTTGTTTCCAAGTTTATAATAAAAATTAAAAACTGAGTTTCGAACTCGCTGTGGTATTCTTTTAAGGCACCGTAATCGACACTTTTCAGTGCATCCTGATTTCATCACTTTTGCGGGGACTTCGCGACCTACCGCATTTTCATATTCCTCTCCAAAATTTTCTTGCCTTTTAGATTTCACTCTTTTCCAGCTATTGATGTTTCTCTTTCGCTTTCTTGTCTGAGTTCTATTTTTTGACTTGGCGTTGGTATTCAGAGAAGAATCCGAAAATACACTTGTATCAATGTGGTACTCTGAATCGGTACCGTAACACGCAAATGGATCTGTAACGAAGTTTAATAAATAGGTTTGTACCTACATAAAACTCATTTCTACGTTGCAATATAGCTCTTATTAATTGAATTCGGTGCTTATCCGAATCGTTATCTTCTAAATTTAACTCTACTTCGTACAATTGTATATCCATTTATATATATTTTATTTTAAACTTTAATTAAAAAAAAAATAAACTGTTAGCTCAATATTTTTTGAGATAAGAAACTTTAGTGAAAAAACGAAACATTTGTTTCATCCATGCAATGAAAATATAACAAGGCTTACGATGGCTACTTGCAGATATTTTCCAATAAAAAAGTGTTGTAAGTAATACTTATAGTAGTTAAAACCTAAAATTATTTGTCACATAAACAGCGATAACTTATACTTACACCAGCATTTAAAAATTATTTGCCTACTAAGAAAACGATAATTGGAAATACGACATTCGGAATTCAATTTGTTTCAACCAAGAAAACTATAAGTCAAGTTATAGTATTTATAACTGGAACAAAAAATCAAAAATGACTTATCGTATTATTGGAAAGTTATACAGCATCGCTCGGGAGGACCCATTTTTAAAAATGAGCTAAACTGGGATGTACTACTTTCTCTGAACTATATGAAAATGCAATCATGCAATAACGCGATAAGTAGTACTTATCGTTTTATTGCATGAAATGTGCGATATATATATATATATATATATATATATATATATATATATATATATATTGTTTTAGTTTATATATTAAGTTAAATAAATGAGATGTTCTTACCTCTTTGTTCTCAATATATTTTTTTTTGGAAAGATTAACAACACTTTCACTATACTTGATACACTTATATTTTATTGACAAAATCCTTACTTATATTTCGTTATATTCTTATCTTGTTAACTTTTTTTATTTTATAGTAAAACTTGAACTGTTTTACTGTTAACTATGAACTATATAAATTTTAATAATGAATAACTGTAACTATATCTGGATTGCCTGTACTTAACTATAACTCCAACTATAACTGTAACTTAACTATATCTCTCGAACTATACCTACAACTATCACTTACCTGTAATAATTTCCATTATATATATATATTATATATATACCCAAGTAGCACGAGTGGGTTGGGATAACGTTGTACTGTGGTTGGCTAAATGACTACTGGTCGGCTAGCCATCGTTGTGACAATGGTATGAAAACTGAGATACAACGTTATTGGGGAATACATTTTGGGTTGTAACAACGTCGTAATAACTATTATCCGACTTATCAATTGACCATAGAATACAAGTCACGAAATAGATATATTGACTACTATTTTGTTTGTAAAAAAATGATTTTGTCTCACATTGTGGTTATATTTTAGCAGACAGGACAACTATTTTTTATAAAATATATAAATAATCATGTTGTCTTTTTTTATCTTGTAAATATAATAATTATTTGTCTGTTTCCTTTATCATCTATTTCATTATTTACGACTTTATGAAAATTTACTTCATAATAATTGTAAATATAATATTCACGTTCCCTGTAATAATGGTAACCCAAAAATCTGGCAAGATACGACATATTTTTATAAACAAAGCAAGTTTTATCGTAAATGTGCACCTATCAGTGAACTAAAAACTCATGCGCCTTATAAATTCGTCTTTTTTAAAAATATTGTTAAGCACACGATAATAATCGATCGATTTTCTTGATTCTGGTTCACCAAATTAAAACAATAAAAATGAGTGGACTGTATTTAATTTATTTTTAATTTCCAAATGTTAAATTTACACCTCCGCAGTATCAATCTATGTATACTCTCCCATGCTTATTTTTCGAATAAATTTTGTACCTAACTACATACAGAATTAAAATATGATTGACAAAGGAAAAACCGAAAAACAGACGATTGAACTTGTAGACAAAAGGAATGTGTATATAAACGTAAGTATATAAGAGCATACATAGCATTGACAAATGATGACAAAAGAGATCATAGAACTACTTTATATATGGAATTACATTACGTAACAAACATAACAACTTAACATATCGGCCCCCTTGAAAGGATTGGCTTTCAAAATTATATAATATTATTTTACATTAAAAAAAAAAAAAATTTTTTTTTTTTTTGTTTTCCAAAATTCTTTAATTACTAATCATATTTATATAATAACAATGGGTTTTTTTTATTACTAAAATTCATTTCTTGCTTCTGTGTAAATAAAAAAAACCAAATATCAACTTGACATTAATAATCTAAAGGTAATTTACATACCTTAGAAATACTTCGCTTTAAATTGCCTGATTTTGTTTTAACAATAACAACCCGTATTTTATCATCAGATCCCGAGAACGTTTCCACAATTCGACCGATCAACCACGTATTAGTTGGTAAGTTTTCATTAACTACCATGACAATATCGTCAACCGCAATATTCGATTGTTCCGATTTCCACTTATTTCGTTGTTGTAAATTATGAAGATATTCTTTTGAGAATCTCTTCCAAAACAACTGTGTAAGTTTTGTAATATTTTTAAAATAATCTAACCGGTTATCCGGGATGTCGATATATGAAGGTTCAGCTGGAGCAGTAATAGGCCTTCCAATTAAAAAATGTGATGGCGTAAGAGGCTCCGGGTCATTAGGATCAGTAGACATAGGTGTTAACGGCCTTGAATTCATAATACCCTCTATTTGTATTATAAGTGTGTTAAATTCTTCATACGTAAATGAAGTAGCTAAAGTGGTACGCCTTAAATGACCCTTAAAACATTTGATGGCGGATTCCCACAAGCCACCGAAATTGGGAGACCTTGGTGGAATGAATTTCCACTCTATTTCGACGACATCGCAATAATTTTTAATATCGGAGAAAGATAATTCATTTTGGAACAAATTATGTAGCAGTTTTAATTCGTTACTACAACCAACAAAATTAGTTGCATTATCTGACCAAATTGTCTTACATTTTCCGCGTCGAAAAATAAAACGTTTCAAACATGCTAAAAACGATTGAGATGTAAGATCTGAAATTATTTCTAAATGAATTGCCTTTGTAATAAAGCATACAAAACATGCAACATAGGCCTTATAAGTCGGAGAATTGCGAATTCTTTTAGTTTTAATGTTGAATGGTCCACATAAATCAACTCCTACAACATTAAACGGTGGCGCAGGGGTTGTTCTTTCTGTAGGCAAAGATCCCATCATTTGGGATTGAATTTTTGGATTAACCCTAAAGCAATTTATACATCGTCGTACAATCTTTTTTGCGCAATTTTTCCCATCAATTGGCCAATATTTTTGACGAACTATCGACAAGAGTAATTGAGGAGGAGCATGCATATTTTTCACATGTTCCGTACGAAATATCATTTCTGTAAAATGATGTTTAGCTGGTAATAAAATTTGATGTTTAGTGTCGTAACTAACAGAGGTATTTTTTAATCGACCTCCTACTCGAAGAATATTGTTGTTATCTAAAAATGGATTTAAACTTAATAATTTACTTCTTGGACTTACGTGATTTTTATGAAGCAATTGGTTTATGTCTGCAGAAAATACCTGCTGAACACATTTTATTATGATAGTTAAAGATTCATTAAGTTCCTCCGAAGACAGTTCCATACTGCGATATACATTTTCTTTGGATCGGATTTTAAAAATTCTTCGACAATATGCTATAACGCGAACAAGAGTATTGAAATTTGAATACTTTTCAATAACAACATTTAAATCGGGTGCAATCAGAGATACCATAGCCAAATTTTCTATTTTTAGTTCAGAAACGTCAGTCTCAAACTCATGAATAGATGGAATATTCTGCCGATCAGTATCATCATCCAAAAATAAAAATGGTGGTTTCCACCATAAATCTAAATTGTTTAAAGTTGACGGTAGTACGCCTCTTGATACAAAATCAGCGGGATTATTTAATGAATTTACATGACTCCAAACAAAATTATTAGTGAGTTCTTGTATTTCATTTACCCTATTAGCTATAAATGTTTTTAATTTATGAGGTGAAGTCTCTATCCATGATAATGTGATTGTCGAATCAGACCATAAACAAATCCTTTGAACGTCGGTTTGAAGTGCTATATTAACCTTATTAATTAGTCGTGCCAAAAGTAATGCTGCACACAGCTCGAGACGAGGAAGAGATAACGTTTTTAACGGGGCAACTCTAGATTTACTACATAATAATTGCACTGAAATATTACCAGTGGAATTGATACTTTTCATATAGATGCATGCACCATATGCGACCTCGGACGCATCTGCAAATCCGTGAAGTTCTAATTTTGAATGACGTTCTGCTATACAACGATTTAACTTTATTTTATTAATTTCACTTAAAGTCGATCTAAATAGTTCCCAACTTGATGACAATTGTGAAGGTAAGGGCTCATCCCATTCTAATTTCGCTTTCCACAGTGTTTGAATAAATATTTTAGAGGTCATAATAACTGGAGCTAAGAGACCCAATGGATCATAAAGTTTTGCAATGTCAGAGATTACCATACGTTTTGTTAAGCCTTTGGATCCTTCCATAGGTTGAACATTAAACGTAAACGAATCGGAATTTGGATAATAAATTAACCCCAAAGTTTTTATTGGGTCGTTGTCAATGAAGTTGAAGCTATTAATTTCCCTATGCTCCTTAGGTATTTTCGATAATAACTCATGGGAATTCGAGGTCCATTTACGAAGAGCAAACCCTCCTGCCTCACACAGTTTACTTAAATCATTATAAATTTTGAAGAGTTCATTTAAATCATTAGCACCTGTTAGTACATCGTCAATATAGAAATCATTTTCCAAAATACTGGCTGCTATAGGAAAGTTATCTCTTTCATCAATGGCTAACTGTTTCAACACGCGTGTGGCTAAATAAGGTGCTGATGCGGTACCATAAGTCACCGTTGTTAAGTGATACGTTTCTAATTTATCATCTGGATTAAATCTCCACAAAATGGATTGCAATGGTAGTTGGTCTAAAGCTACATTGATTTGCCTATACATTTTGCAAATGTCAGCAGTCACTACATACGTATATTTCCTAAATCGTAAAATAATATCAAATATATTTTGTTGGAGTGTAGGGCCAACTCGAAGAGCATCATTTAATGAAATATTGGTAGAAGACTTGGCTGACGCATCAAACACGACGCGCAATTTGGTCGTGGAACTCGAAGGTTTTATAACCGCATGATGCGGCATGAAATATGAACAGTAATTGGTTTCATTGCATTCGAGAGCTAATTTCATATGTCCTAATTCAATATATTCCTTAATGAAATTCGAATATTCTACTTTAAATGAGGGATTAGCAATAAACTTATTTTCGAGGTATTTGAATCGTTTCAGAGCTTGATCTTTTGATGATCCGAGGAATTTGATTTTTTCGTTTAATGGTAATTTAACCGTATACCTGCCTTTAGAATCTCGACTAAAAGTATTTTTAAAATGTTTCTCACATAATTGCTCTTCATTCGAAAGAAATTGGCGAGGAGCATATGACTCTAATTCCCAAAACCTTTTTATTAATTCATCTAATGGAGGTAACGATAAACAAAAATTATATCTTGAATCATTAATTTGTTGGCATTTGCCACTAACGATGTACCCGAATACGGTTTCTTGGAACGTTGGAGAATGATCATCAAATGTATACTTATTTTTTAAGAAAAGCTCTAAAAATAATTCAGCTCCAATTATCATATCAATTGGATTACTTTCATTGAACTTAGGATCTGCGAGGGTAATACCTTTGGGTATATGCCAATTTTCTATAGTAAACGATTGCGAAGGAAGAGAATTACTAATTTTAGGGACTACTAAAAATTCTAATTCTACCTCAAAATTATTATGACATGACTTAATTTTTGTCTGAAGTTTTTCACATACATTCGTTGAATTTGAATTTAAACCAAATATCTGTATGCCCTTAATTTTATGCACATCGAAATTATGTTTTTCTATATAATCTTTAGAAATAAGGTTAGAATGACTACCGGAATCTAATAAACATCGCACTTCGTGATATCCGTTATTATCTTTGATAAGAGCGACGGCTGTTGAAAGAATAACCGACTTTGAATTATTTATAAAATATACATTGGATTCTACCAATGGTACTACTGTGGATTTATTACTCGAAGCAACATCTGAACTTGTCGATGCAGAATGATTACTGGTCAATGACTTTGAACTACTTGGCGTTTCATTTGACTTGGTTTGATCCTTAGTATAATGTAATAGAGTGTGATGTTTTAAATTACAAAATCCACACCCATTATGATGACAATCTTTAACATTATGAGAATAATTCAAACAGTTTGTGCACTTATTTAAATTTTTTAATACTAAAAATCTATCCGATATTGAACGTTTTAAAAATTGGGGGCATATTGTTAGTGAAAAATGTGGACCTTTACATAAAGAACATCTACGTTGATTATTAGAATATTTTTGATTGTTATCAGTACTAACAAATGTGTTTGAAGTCGATGATTTTAATCGTTCTTGATATGGTGCCTTAACTGGCTTTTGAGAACCTAATGACTCTAAAACTCTGCAACGATTTTCTAAATAATTTAATAGTGAACTCCATTTAGGCAGTTCATCGGCTTTTAACTGATCTTCCCAATCTTTGCGTAAGGAATAATCTAATTTTTTCCATATCAAATTAACTAGCATTTGTTCCGCTAACCCTTCAACTTTTTGACCACATGCTTCTAATGAAGACGTATGTGAGA